>OX393561.1:42221425-42248925 GCA_947652115.1 Blastomussa wellsi
TATGCAACATAACTGAAATGAACCACTTCACTGAGAGCTAAAAAATAAGATATACTTCAGGGGTATACCCACTATAGGTGGAGATAAACAACATTTTTAATCTTTTTTTCTTTTTGACGGTTAAAATAATTTCTTTTAAAACTGTAACTTTCTTCTTCTTTGTTTAAGAGTTTTATGGAATGGAATTTTTGTATCAACACCTTTCAAATGGTGTATCATACATGGATATCCAGTTTATATTTTTTAAATTTACGAAAAATGACCATTTGCCTTGGGGGGTAAAGGGTTAAATACTAACTTCGACTAAAAACCACTAAGCTGCAGCTTAGAACACTTACTGCCATACACGAAGATGAATCCGGTAATCAACTTCAAAATGATCCACCAAACTGCAGATCGCGCTCCTGATTCCAATCTACCTGCAAGCCCTTGTAAATAAGATATTTCAAATCTACATTTGGCTAAACGATGCTGCGTCATGATCAACTGCAATTCCCATTGTTTCTTCTCGGTACACAAGATCCTGAAATAATCTGTTTCTTGGAATTTCCTAAACTGAAAAATACCAGTTCAGTGATAAATTTACACTTATACACAGAGTGGAGTACAGTTCCGTGAAATGTAATCGTGCGAGAGTAAATCGATGTTGGTGAGTTATCAGCAGTTTTCTAAAACAGTTCAGAAACAGTAGGAATCATTAAAAATGCACGATGTCGACGCGCGAAGATGTCCAAATTGGTTATCAATCTCGTACCCAGATGTCTGCTCACTAGAAACAGTCCGCTCAGTTGGCAATGAACTGCATCATCATTTGCGCGTGGATGATACAAACTTTGTCTTAAACGCGCGCACATATACGTGAGCTGGTAATAAAATATATACTAAGCGTATTTTAAGCCTTCTAAAACGACACTTTCTTCTTTTACACGTTTCAAAATTGAGTTAGCTACGGAAAAAGTTTGTAGTTCAAGCTTGTTAGTACAAATGTTTGTCAATAATCATGTCTCAGTGTGAATAAAAAGATTATCAGAAAACTTCGCAAATCTGATGCGTAGAGTTAGCTTGTACGCGTCTTACACAGCACGCCTTCTCTTTCATCACTACCGTTAACAGCTGCGCTAAGGATTTGAATTTATTATCAAAACATGAGTGACGACTTTTTTCTTCCTCTTCTCTTGCTCAAGATCGTGTTGCTACTGTTTTCCCCTATAGGAATGTAGGTCATAACGACAGGGCGGAAAAACGAAATACGACCTCCCGTTATAAGGACGCCAATGGATATATAACCTCAATATTTTGTATACAAGCCCTTTAACCCTTTCCTGCCCAAGCGTGACTTATAGATTTTACTCTGTCTAACGCCAGACGATTTTACTCGTCAAAGGGAGACCCCTTGGGCAGTAAAGGGTTAAAAAACTATCTCCCTTAACCCTTTCCTGCCCAAGCGTGACTTATAGATTTTACTCTGTCTAACGCCAGACGATTTTACTCGTCAAAGGGAGACCCCTTGGGCAGTAAAGGGTTAAGGGATGAAGAACAAAATTTCAAATGGGACCAAAATTTGGTGAATGTGAACCTTGAGATACAAGGCCCTGTACTTTGGGAGAGGTGAGATTTTGATCAACAAATAACACATCGTTTCTCAAATATCCCTGAGTAAGTTTAGTAAAGATGAAAAATTTTTTGTACTACGTTTTGACCTATGTTAACACAAATATAACCCTTTCAATTTTGATGTAAACTGGCAAGTTCAGCGTAAAAATTATTATGAAAAAAGGTGCTTCAACGTTTTTCCGCCCTGTCGGTCCTGTCGGTCAAAACCTATCTGTACATTCATGTCGGTCAAAACCTATCTGTACATTCATGTTAGTGGCATGAGTAATTTTATCCATATTTTAACATCGTTTCAAATTGTAACTATTTTTTACACGACCCCACAAGCTTTAGCTTTAAATTTTATCGTGTTTAAATAAAGGATATGATGATGATGATGATGTGAGTTTTCGGTAAACATGAGCCATTGACTCATGAGTCAAGTTATGAGTCAGGTCAGCGGTTTCCAAAATTCAAAATGGCGGACATCGCAAAACTCGGTAAACATGAGTCAATGTCAAATAAAACCGCTGACCTGAATAACTTGACTCATGACTCACTGACTCATAAAACAGGAATCCTCTGCGAGAAATATCGGCTTCTGTCATATGTGTCTCTCCCGAGGGTTGAGAAGATCTGGGTACGAGAATTTGTTACCTCTAATTGGACACCCACGTGATCGCCCTCCAATTACGTAACAAATTGACGCGCGTTGAACCAATCAGAAACGAGAATTTTTTTTCACAGAATAAGTCAATGGAATATGATGGTAAGAAGAATAAATGAAGGAGAATAATAGAACCCTATTCGATGGTATTGTAGATGATCGATATACGAGCCGATATTTTACATACATTGAGTTTCACAGTAAAATGTCCGCAAGCATTATCTGTAACACCATCGAGCAAGGGATTTCTTAATTATTCCACTCGAATTTCTCTGATTTGTGTTGTGTGCCTACAAAATGGATTATTTAAGTGAAACTATACAGATTATATTTCTGAACTACCCTTCTTTTGCGTGGTTTTTGTGCACAGTACAAAACTTATACAGTAGTTCTATGTGGTGGCGTTAGTCAACCACTCGACATCCAGCAACAACAGAAAAGAATATGAAATAATTCATCATTCCTCACTTTCTTCGTTAAATCAGTTAAAGGGCCCTAATCAGCCACACCTTTTATATTGTTTATATGCCAGAGTTCAGTATTATATTCAGTTTACGCTGAGCGTGTCGAAAATGAAAGAGATCACTGATGAAACTTCCTAAACTTGCAATTATCACTTCCAGTAACATAACGTACAGCAATGTAACAGGATTTCACTTAGTTTCACCATACAATTTCCATAATTTCGAATGCATCGAAAACGGTGGACGCTGACTAGGGCCCGGAAAACGTGCTTCGACGAAAGAAAAATACCTTTTGTTCAAAGCTCCCCTGCTCATTCCTGATTCCATTAAGATGAACCTCAATTATTTCTTTCTCTTTCGCTTTCATCTCGTCTCTTTCTTTAATGTTTTCTTTCCGAATTTCCGATTCCCAAAGAGTTTGGAGGATTGCTACTGAGGCAGCGCAAAGGAAGGCAAAGAACTTTCCCAAGGTAAAGTTCCCAACTGTTTTGAAAAAATTGATAATCGTTTCTAACCACGCAGGCGGATGTTCAACTGCATATGAATGTTCTTCTACAGCAGTGTTCTCCTGTCGCCCAGGTGAGCTCGCCGCAACACTTCGTCTAAAGCCCCCTTCTTGTGTTGGAAGTGGAGACGGTTTGTCAAGCGACTCTTGTATTGGAACTTTCAAATCGGCCATGGTATCAGTGTTATGTCCTGTCGATGTGAAAGGTTCGTGTGAGTGGTGAACTTTACTTAATATTTGATCCTAGCTTGTATGGCTGGTAACCGCGTAAGTTTTCAGCTGTTTTAACGCGACGGCCAACGAGAGCGGAGAAACTGCAAGGGCTTGACGACGAAAGGACAACTATGATCCCCGATCAGCTCGCGCCAAGGCTCGTTAGTGGTTGTAGGGGCTCCATCGCTAAAACAAAGCTAGCTGACCACACGTCTACGTTTTATACGACGACCGTGGTAAATATAAGGTGTTCCATGTGATAAAATATTAGTATGTAATTAATATATAGTGATCAGCATCCGCGCTTCAGTTCATGCTGAGGGGGGGGGGGGGTGAAGGAAAAATTTACGGCCCTTCGCCCCCCCCCCCCCCCCAGGCCCCTCCCCTAGATCCGCCACTGCAGACGTCTTACAGGGACTTCTACATACATGCGTGGAGAATTACTGCGAGACAACCATTCGAGATAAAAAGCCGAAAGACGAACTTTTATGTTCTACCGTTTTGAACCCTATCACACAAAGCCAACTCGTTATTTACAAATAAAACACACCCAGGGATTCAAAGATGTTTAGTGTACATTTTAGTATTAAGTGGAAAAGGGCCTCGCCTAGCTTTTCGCCATTTTCTAACCTCTAATAGCTGGCGCCAAAACTCGCTTTGACCAAAATATTATATAGGTTTTTTTCCTGGCTTGGGTAAATCTAGACCCGGTCGAGAGAAGCGAACGACTTTGAGAAAGTCTATCCTAGACCCGGAACTTTACTGGAGAGGCTAGTATCAAAAACTCTAGAGAAAAGGGTTATTCCCCCTGTGTTCAATAACCAAATACGTTTCACATTTTCAGATGTGACAGTCTCTGCAGTAAATTTTTTGTTAATAACTGTGCCGAGTTAATTTTTATTATAGCAAAAATAACTGAGAAAATACGTGAACTGTCATGGCCGTAGATGCTAACGAAAACGAAGTGAAACTAACAGATGGACTGATTTATAGATTTCCAAGAAGA
The DNA here is from genome assembly GCA_947652115.1 of Blastomussa wellsi. Taxonomy (NCBI): domain Eukaryota; kingdom Metazoa; phylum Cnidaria; class Anthozoa; order Scleractinia; family Plerogyridae; genus Blastomussa; species Blastomussa wellsi. Next base: position 42,225,874 of record OX393561.1, read on the forward strand.
ACCGGATGATACAGATGCCGAAACATCCCCCGTTATTTTCGCTTTTACTTCTGATTTTCATGGTACGCGAATCTAAGAAGTCTAAGAAATATCATCTCTTCTACCAAGCGAAACCACGTCGATTTGATCGAAGCTAGAGAAGCCAACGGTCATTGAAAGCCGAAAACTAAACATTAAAACTATTAAAAAACGAACGTAAGTTTTTTGATTCGTGACCAATATACGCGCGTTTCTCAGAAACAAGATCATGATCCATTGTTTGGCATCAGTGATTGCCTAACACCAAATTAAATTTTCTTGTTGATCTTTCAGTAGGTTTTACTCTGTATACCAGCATGCTGTAAATAAGACTTGAAACGGTGATAGAGCTTCCAAGAAGTAAGACCGAGAACCGTTACCCGCAGTGGGATCCGATCCTGTTGAAAATATGCGTGGGAAGAGAAGAGTGAGAAGCGGAAACGGTTCCAAACAAGTTTGAGTGGTTTCGTTTCACTCTCTTACTTGGATATTATGATGTTCAACTGGGACGGATATTATGATGTTTAGCAACAGCAAATGCTGTCTAAACAAGATTATCAGTACTGGGCGATAAATATAGTTCGAATTGATGAATAAAGGAAATACGACGGAGGTTCTGAACAACTGACTGAGAATAATGATATTAACGTACAGAATGTAATTTCTTCGAGGTTTTAGCGCAAAATACGTAATATTTCACTGTAGATTGTTAGGAAGTAAGTACCTCTTTTTTCCAGTGGGAATGTGACGACCTATAAAGCGATAACTTCGCCACTTTCAGTTTCTTATCCAACAGAGGTCGAGCACAAGTGCTTCGGTTAGCATTTTTAATTCAGTCGCAACTACATGATCATCGGCTCACCCCATGTTGTAGCCCGTACCCGCAGGGGTAGGGTAATTCGCAAGCTAAACCGGATGGACTTAATTTGTATTGGGAAAGGATTTCCACCTGCAATCTAACTTCTGAAGAAACCCGGATCACTTTCTTTCCATTCACTGAAATTATTCTCTTCATATAGTTCATAGACGCGTTGCGGCTTCCAGATTAAAAGGGTCTCAAGAGCTCTATACGGCCTTGGATAGACATGTAATAGTCATATTTTGGTATTCTGTAGTAAAATCAAACATCTTCGCACGACACAACTGGTGTTTCGTATAGAGATTAAGCAGTATTCCGTAGAATAGATTCCAGATTCACGTTTTCCAGGAAAAATTATAAAACTGCAAAAACATTCGTAAAACAGAAATTAATCAAGCTAAACTGAATAACGCATAGACTGGAGATTCCAAGAAAAACCAGATGATTAGATAACACCAATAAATAGAAATAGCAACTTCAAATCTGTCAAATCAATTCGCGAAATGTATTGAGTTTCTTTATAAAATCGAAACTCGATCGACAATGCATGGCGCAGAGGTACTTTTCGATACAGTTAAGCCAAATACTAATTTATAACTGATTTGTTGCATGTGCCATTCAATATCGATCTTTTTACAATTTTAAGCCAGTATCTAATGATTTCAACCCTGTGTATTACATTTAGTAGACAACCGGAAGTATGTCGTATTTGAGAAGCGGACAATTTCGTCAAAATGCGTAATACAAGAACATGAAGAAAGTCATTGTACATACTTCGGTAGCAATTACCTCTTTATCCAATGAAATATAACAACCTTAGAGCTTCAATAATCCAACTCAGGTAATTTGGTCAGCGTAATCAAACGTGCTTCGGTTAGCTTATTTTTGTTGAAGAAGGTCGACTCGTAAGCACGTGACCACTAAATATAGCTAAATTTGGGTGCCAGCTTCGAAATTCTAAGAAAATCTCCCAAGTTCATCCTGGACACGGGATGAAAATATAAATTTCAGCCCGGGTTTTTGCAGTCAAGGATTGAAAGCAACGACAAGAGTTCAGACTAAAATACAAAAGGAACTCTGCCACTTGGTTTCTTAATGTAGTCTTGCGCGGAGCTATGGTGAAAAGTGCAGGGAGGACGAGGGGGTGTAACTCGGGAGAATAAGATGCGGGAGGGGTACGGGAGGCGGAAGAAGAGAACGCGGGAAGCGGGATTTACATGCTGGTGGCCGGAACCCAAATTAGAAAACAATTCATAAAAATGTGCAATATTTTCCAATAGAAATAAAACAAAAACGCGGGAGCCACTAAAGAAGGGGTGTGAACCGGAAGCAAGGGGTACGGGAAGCAGAAGTGGGAAGTTCGGACCCTCTGTCGCCCCCCACCCACCCCCCCCCCCCTTCCACTGAAAATAGAGCGTTGAGTAGAAAAACATTAAAAAAATAAAACTGTTCTCTCATCTTTTGCGCCGAGTCCCAGTCGCTTTTAATTCGCGATATGCTACATGAAGAAAGGAATCGATGGGCTCCTGGGGTATTTCACAGTCGGCTTACATACATACATACATACATACTTTATTTGTCATGTAGGTCAGTACAAGAAGGCAGCTAAAAAGCTGATGTGGACCTACAAATTTAAGTATTAATATCTACAACAATTCAAATAATAATGTTAACAAACTTAAGAATTATTTACAATGAGTAAGAAAGACTATAATACCAGTAAGATAATCAACAGTCAATAGACTAGCGTTAAAATAAATAAAAATAAAAAAAATAACATTAATATATGTAATTCACAATGTCTTTGTTTATTCCTTGTAAACCATCAAATGTTATTTTATCTAAAATGTCAGATTTGGCTTTAAGAGCAGATTTAAAAGAAGAAACGTTCGGTTTGCTCTTTAAGTACATGGGTAAGTTATTCCATAAAAGAGTCGCTCGATGAGAGAAGGAACATCGAAGGAAGTCACTTCTAGGACGTTGTACGTATAGTTTCAGACCGTCCCTGAGATTTCTTAACGGTGATCTTTTAGTAAATAGAGAGTTTATACCAGCCGGAGCTCTATTGTAAAATGCCTGATAACATATAGTTGCAATTCTCTTTTTGTAAATGTATGATAAGGACTTCCATTTTGTCTTTGCCAGGACTTCAGTGTTGGGAGTAGATTCCTTTATGTTAAAAATAAATCTCGCTGCTCTGATGTGAATGTCCTCCAGAGTCTGAAGTGACTTTGAAGATCCCCATAATGCAATTGAATACGTAATACTTGGAATGATACCTTTAAAATAAATTGACTCTAAGATGTGATTGTCGAGGCCTTTTAAATGCTTGAGTTTCTTCACTCTTGCTGAGAAACGTTTGCTCAAAGTTCTAACATGTTGCGACCAAGAAAGTTTATTGTCGATTTGAATCCCTAAACATGTAGCTTTAGAAACAAAAGACAACTCATTAGGCCCTAAATAAATTTTCTGTAAGGGTCCGATAAATTTTGATTTGGATAATAACATCAGTTCCGTTTTTGCAGGATGAATAGTCATGAAGTTATCCTTAGCCCATCTGTTTAAGTTGACGATCGCTTTCTGAATGTTAGATAAAACTTCATCAACAGTTTTTCCTATGCAGAAAGCTGTGGTATCATCTGCAAACATTTCAACGGAATAGATTTATACATCTCGTCGTTGTGTAAAATCAATATCACTGCTGGAATTTTATATTCTGTTACTGTTTGTTAATGATATACCTAACATGTTATTCCCTTATAAACAGACAAATACTTTTCAATTTCTCGAAATTCCACATGATAAGAATTTCACCCGGCGCCGCTTAATATTTACTTATTAGAATCGCAAACTTTAATAACAGCATGCATTTTCCAAGAAATGACTTGAGAACCTCATTGCATTTGCTATTAAAATCACTTTTTTGTTTTCGACGCTACCATCTTGACTCAGTCCTAGTTTCGGGGCAAATGCAATTGCACGTGGCTCTTAATTTCCATGGGTTCTATCTTTCGGAACAACTGCAGGCTCTGACAACATTTGAAACTCAAATATTGCGGCTTTTCCAAGGAAAAAAGGAAAGTCTCCCAACCCATGGAGGGGTATAGAATCAGACCAAATCCATGTAATCTTTGGCATCGTTACGCTTTGTTGGATATGATTTCACGAAAAGAAGAATTAAACGTAAGTTTTTCTATATTCTTTTCACGCGAAATTATCAGGATCCGGATAGATATGAGCACAGTCATTGCTCAGTAATTTTAGTGATGACGTTGGTGTCAGTAGCTATTGACCCCACATTACTTGTCAGTCGATTTTAAGTTTCCAAGAAACGGAGCTGACCTGGACGCTTTATTTAATAACAAAATGAAGAGCCTACAACGTATAAAAACCATTTCGATTAATAATGTGAATTTCGACACAGTCCCGCAATACATAAAGCCATCAGTGGGAAGCCTCCCAGCTTTGGGTGTTAAAATTTTGGTCTCACACAACCGAAAGTCACCTCAGTTTTATTGGAGTTAAAGACGCCATTGTTATTTTTTTTAAGCACTACTTGTTTCCTGCAGAGTGCGTTTTGAACTGAATTACCCGGCTGCGGTAGCACTGCAGAATACGAAGTGAATGCCGATTGCCGAACAGAATACGAAGTGAATGCCGAATGCCGAACAGCCTGTGAAAGGATAGTTACGATTTTTCTAACAAGTTAATCTGCCATGTTAGCCTTTCGTTGCGGCCATAGTCTGATCATATGCACCGGTGAGATAGTTCCAGAGGTTTTGCCCTTCCTTGCGATTTTCTCCGGATTACTTCCCGAATAAGACAAGATAGCCGAAGATGAAAGGGGTGGTCTACCTTTTCCATGGCTGATGCAAGCTTGGGGATATCAAGAAAAGTATACGTAAAGCAACAATTCATATCCAAGGTTATCGCCTTGAGAAGGATTCACTCATCTCGATCTCATGATGAAACGATTAAATAATGAATAATGTACGGCAACCGGCAAACGTGAGCCTGCCTTTCCGATTTTGTTACCGTTTTATCTAATTCTTAAATTAATCTCTCGTTTTGGGAAAAATCCCTCCTACGGACAAGCACAAACTGACTTTAATATTTCCGCGTAAAAACGCCTAAAGGCAAACCGTAGAAGTTGAATTTTAGCTGTTCGCGGGAAAAACAAACGCCTTTATCTTTCTATTTAAATCGAGCTAGTCCAGTTTGAAACTTAAGAGTTGCACAGGAACTTATGGCTCCTGAGTTGCACCCTTTTGCATCGCGAGTCGAAGAGCGAGTTACTTTGTGGCTCAGTGATCGAAACCTTTTGCTGTATGATTGTCGGCTTAAAACTGTTAAAATCAAAAGAAATCGTTACTTACCTTAGTTTGTCACGAAGATCGAGTCGATAAAAGGGTTATAAGTGGATATATTTATGAATTTTGCACACAACTCGCTAGAAGGCGGACGCACCGTATTCCAGCTAAAGGAAAAACGAAACTGCTTCGCTTGCTCTTCGGTCAGCAATTTTGATATCACCTCGCCAACCGCTGATCGAAGAGCCCGTAGACGTATTTATTTCTCAAAGATGACACATCTTGGGAAGTTTCGCCTAAGATTTTCAAGTTTGTCAATTAGAATCTTTTTAATCTTCCACATTTGACGCCATCCTCATTTCTTTACAGTTTAGTGTAACCTCTTTGGTGTTTCAGTGAGTTTTCCGTAGCTTTTCCAGCTTTTCCGACTTGTTGTTAGATCGGAACATAATTTGTTTTTGGAGGGCAGAGTTACCTGGAGTTGGGAAGTCTAGTTTTATGCATATGGACAATATACTTCAGGTGTTGAGACAGACAGAAACTGAGAAGTTAAGGATTGTTGGGTGGGGAGGGGGGAATGTGAGGGAGGACATGTCAGGTCGTTGATATATTTGTAGTGCCATTCCACGTCCGGCGTCATCTTCGATAGATGCGGTTTTACATGCGGTTGCCTCTTCGTCTTGACGGTGGGACATTGACACGCTTTCATTTGAAAGCAATTTTATACATTAACAAAATATGACCTAGTTATTACGGCCCTCAATTTTGACAACACTGCACCAAAATCTCATTCAGTCATTTTCTTATTTAAAGAACGTCTACCATACGCTAGCCTACGAATATAGCTGGCCCTCCGTGCTCACGCCCCTCGGGCCGGCGTGAAGAGGGACGGCTGCATTCGCAGGCTAACCATACGCCGCATTCTGAAAGAACAACAGAACATGGATGAAAATGGAAGCTCTTACCATACCAAGACTTGTAATCCCTTGGGACCTGTCAAGTTGGACCTTAAGGACAACCCTTGCCTACAGGGTTTAACTCTTGCAGACTCCTACCCTCGTAATTCAATTCAAGTAGATGTTCTTTAGCATAAAAAGGTATACGTAGTACACGAACGTAAACGAAGTTCAAATAACACTGCTTTATAGATTTCCAAGAAAAATCGGATGAAAGTGTGACACAGAATTAACATTTTACTAGTTCTGTACATGTGTCGGATGCATCGGAGCATCCGTTATTTTCACTTTTCCTTTTAACTTTCAAGCTACACGCATCTAAGAAATCATCTCGTCTACCAAGCGAAACCACGACGTTTTGATCCAAGAGAAGTAAGCAGTCATATAAAGTCGAAAAATAATAAACATTAAAAAACCGAACGTAAGAATTTTCGTTATTTTACGCGTTTCTCAGAAAAAGATCTTTCTCAGAAAGATCGTGATCCAATTGTTTTGCATCAATGATATCGATTGCCTAACACAAAATAAATTTTCTTGTTGATCTTTCAGTAGATTTATCTCTGTATACCAGCATGCTGTAAATAAGACATAAAACGGCGATAGAGCTTCCAAGAAGCAAGACCGAGTATTGCTGCCTAAAGTGGATCCTGTTGAAATAAATGCGAGGGGAGAGAGAGAAAGCGGAAGCGGTTCTAAATACAAGATAAACTGGGAAAAACAGAAATGCTGTCTATACAAGATTGTCAGTACTGGGCGATAAATATAGTTTGTTCCGCCGTATTTGGTTTGAAACTCTCAGACTAAAAGTATCGGCCTGGATTGAAGCCGAAAACCGTAGGCCTCGAATTGAAGTCAAGTTTATTGCACATTTTCTGTACCAATTCCAAGACTCATTATTCGTGTATGGGTCATAAAAGTGGCCAAAATTGAAACATGCGTCTTTTTGCAATTTTAAAATAGTATGAACTGATTCACTGACATTGAACCGAATTAATGAATGAAGGAAATGCGACGGAAGTTCCGAAATGCCGAAAAATAACAATAATAACAACGTACAGAATGAAAGTTCTTCGAGTTTTTAACGCAAAACGCGTATTAAGTAAGTACCTTTTTTCCAGTGGGAATATGATCACCTATAAAGCGATAATTTCACCGCTTTCAGTTAGCTTCTTATCCAACAGAGGTCTAGCCTACAGAGCAGGCGGTTTTTGTGGGTGGAATGCTTCGAAAACAGCGATCACGAAACTTTGAGCGCGCGAACACTGGGGAGAGCAAAAGAAGGGGGAGGGGCAGGGTCGGAGGTTATGTTTAGTGTACATTTTAGTATTCAGTGGAAAAGGGCCTCGCCTAGCTTTTCGCCATTTTCTAACCTCTAATAGCTGACGCCAAAAATCGCTTTAACCAAAATATTATATAGGTTTTTTTTCCCGGTCGAGAGAAGCGAACGACTTTGAGAAAGTCTATCCTAGACCCGGAACTTTACTGGAGAGGAAAGTATCAAAAACTCTAGAGAAAAGGGTTATTCCCCCTGTGTTCAATAACCAAATACGTTTCACATTTTCAGATGTGACAGTCTTTGCAGTAAATTTTTTTGAAACGAATTATGCGACATCGAATTCTAGTTCTCCGCGATTTCCTGGCTTGTTTTTTTTTTGTTAATAACTGTGCCGAGTTAATTTTTATTATAGCAAACATAACTGAGAAAATACGTGAACTGTCATAGCCGTAGATGCTAACGTAAACGAAGTGAAACTAACAGATGGACTTATTTGTAGATTTCCAAGAAGAACCGGATGATACAGATGTCGAAACATCCCCCGTTATTTTCGCTTTTTCTTCTGATGGTACGCGAATCTAAGAAGTCTAAGAAATATAATCTCTTCTACCAAGCGAAACCACGTCGATTTGATCGAAGTTAGAGAAGCCAACGGTCATTGAAAGGCGAAAACTAAACATTAAAACTGTTAAGAAACGAAGGTAAGTTTTTTGATTCGTGACCAATATACGCGCGTTTCTCAGAAACAAGATCGTGACCCATTGTTTGGCATCAGTGATTGCCTAACACCAAATTAAATTTTCTTGTTGATCTTTCAGTAGGTTTTACTCTATACCAGCATGCTGTAAATAAGACTTGAAACGGTGATAGAGCTTCCAAGAAGACCGAGAATCGTTACCCGCAGTGGGATCCGATCCTGTTGAAAAAATGCGCGGGAAGAGAAGAGGGAGAAGCGGAAACGGTTCCAAACAAGTTTGAGTGGTTTCGTTTCACTCTCTAACTCGGATATTATGATGTTCAACTGGGACGGATATTATGATGTTTAGCAACAGCAAATGCTGTCTAAACAAGATTATCAGTACTGGGCGATAAATATAGTTCGAATTGATGAATAAAGGAAATACGACGGAGGTTCTGAACAACTGACTGAGAATAATGATATTAACGTACAGAATGTAATTTCTTCGAGGTTTTAGCGCAAAATACGTAATATTTCACTGTAGATTGTTAAGAAGGAAGTACCTCTTTTTTCCAGTGGGAATGTGACGAACTATAAAGCGATAACTTCGCCACTTTCAGTTTCTTATCCAACAGAGGTCGAGCACAAGTGCTTCGGTTAGCATTCTTAATTCAGTCGCAACCACATGATATCATCGGCTCACCCCATGTTGTAGCCCGTACCCGCAGGGGTAGGGTAATTCGCAAGCTAAACCGGATGGAGTTAATTTGTATTGGGAAAGGATTTCCACCTGCAATCTAACTTCTGAAGAAACCCGGATCACTTTCTTTCCATTCACTGAAATTATTCTCTTCATATAGTTCACAGACGCGTTGCGGCTTCCAGATTAAAAGGGTCTCAAGAGCTCTATACGGCCTTGGATAAACATGTAATAGTCATATTTTGGTATTCTGCAGTAAAATCAAACATCTTCGCACGACACAACTGGTGTTTCGTATAGAGATTAAGCAGTATTAGGTAGAATAGATTCCAGATTCACGTTTTCCAGGAAAAATTATAAAACTGCAAAAACATTCGTAGAACAGAAATTAATCAACCTAAACTGACTAACGCATAGACTGGAGATTCCAAGAAAAACCGGATGATTAGATAACACCAATAAATAGAAATAGCAACTTCAAATCTGTCAAATCAATTCGCCTTTACCCCTCGTTTCAGAAATATCCTTTCTCTAATCCTGATTTTAACGTATTTTAAACCGAGCATACTAGTGTTTTCAAATTACGAGTGCTTTCTTACAAAAAGAGTCCTATTTTATTGTTACAAGTTTCTCAGAAACTCACTCGCCATCTGCATGTTTTGCATCAGTAATCCCTAATAACATCAAAACATATTTCAAGTTTATTCCTAGCCTGTACATTACACCAAGGAAGTAAAGCAACAAACGTCGCTTAACTTTCAGATCTTAAGAGGACTGTGTCATGCGATTTCCAAGTTTGTACCAAAGAATACGAGAGCGAGAACTAGCCGAAATTGCTCTTGAGCCAGTCCAATATGTTGTTTAATTTCACTTTTAATTCGAAACTAAACCGTCTGACACTTACTAGACTTAGTAAACGCGTTTAGCTGGAAACTAACACTTAGAAAACAAAGATAAATACTGCCTTTATAAGAATATCAGTACTCAGCGCAAATTAATATGTGAAATGTATTGAGTTTCTTTATAAAATCGAAACTCGATCGACAATGCATGGCGCAGAGGTACTTTTCGATACAGTTAAGCCAAATACTAATTTATAACTGATTTGTTGCATGTGCCATTCAATATCGATCTTTTTACAATTTTAAGCCAGTATTTAATGATTTCAACCCAGTGTATTACATTTAGTAGACAACCGGAAGTATGTCGTATTTGAGAAGCGGACAATTTCGTCAAAATGCGTAACACAAGAACATGAAGAAAGTCATTGTACATACTTCGGTAGCAATTACCTCTTTATCCAATGAAATATAACAACCTTAGAGCTTCAATAATCCAACTCAGGTAATTTGGTCAGCGTAATCAAACGTGCTTCGGTTAGCTTATTTTTGTTGAAGAAGGTCGACTCGTAAGCACGTGACCACTAAATATAGCTAAATTTGGGTGCCAGCTTCGAAATTCTAAGAAAATCTCCCAAGTTCATCCTGGACACGGGATGAAAATATAAATTTCAGCCCCGGTTTTTGCAGTCAAGGATTGAAAGCAACGACAAGAGTTCAGACTAAAATACAAAAGGAACTCTGCCACTTGGTCTCTTAATGTAGTCTTGCGCGGAGCGATTGTGAAAAGTGCAGGGAGGACGAGGGGGTGTAACTCGGGAGACTAAGATGCGGGAGGGGTACGGGAGGCGGAAGAAGAGAACGCGGGAAGCGGGATTCACATGCTGGTGGCCGGAACCCAAATTAGAAAACAATTCATAAAAATGTGCAATATTTTCTAATAGAAATAAAACAAAAACTCGGGAGCCACTAAAGAAGGGGTGTGAACCGGAAGCAAGGGGTACGGGAAGCAGAAGTGGGAAGTTCGGACCCTCTGTCGCCCCCCACCCACCACCCCCCCCCCCCCACCCCTTTCCACTGAAAATAGAGCGTTGAGTTGCAAAAACATTAAAAAATAAAACTGTTATCTTATCTTTTGCGCCGAGTCCCAGTTGCTTTTAATTCGCGATATGCTACATGAAGAAAGGAATCGAGGGGCTCCTGGGGTATTTCACAGCCGGCTTAGAAAGGCTGAGACTGAATAGATTTATACATCTCGTCGTTGTGTAAAATCAATATCACTGCTGGAATTTTATATTCTGTTAATGTTTGTTAATGATATACTTAATATGTTATTCCCTTATAAACAGACAAATACTTTTCAATTTCTCGAAATTCCACATGATAAGAATTTCACCCGGCGCCGCTTAATATTTACTTATTAGAATCGCAAACTTTAATAACAGCATGCATTTTCCAAGAAATGACTTGAGAACCTCATTGCATTTGCTATTAAAATCACTTTTTTGTTTTCGACGCTACCATCTTGACTCAGTCCTAGTTTCGGGGCAAATGCAATTGCACGTGGCTCTTAATTTCCATGGGTTCTATCTTTCGGAACAACTGCAGGCTCTGACAACATTTGAAACTCAAATATTGCGGCTTTTCCAAGGAAAAAAGGAAAGTCTCCCAACCCATGGAGGGGTATAGAATCAGACCAAATCCATGTAATCTTTGGCATCGTTACGCTTTGTTGGATATGATTTCACGAAAAGAAGAATTAAACGTAAAATTTCCTATATTCTTTTCACGCGAAATTATCAGGATCCGGACAGATATGAGCACAGTCATTGCTCAGTAATTTTAGTGATGACGTTGGTGTCAGTAGCCATTGACCCACATTACTTGTCAGTCGATTTTAAGTTTCCAAGAAACGGAGCTGACCTGGACGCTTTATTTAATAACAAATGAAGAGCCTACAACGTATAACAACCATTTCGATTAATAATGTGAATTTCGGCACCGTCCCGCAATACATAAAGCCATCAGTGGGAAGCCTCCCAGCTTTGGGTGTTAAAAATTTTGGTCTCACGCAACCGAAAGTCACCTCAGTTTTATTGGAGTTAAAGACGCCATTGTTATTTTTTTAAGCACTACTTGTTTCCTGCAGAGTGCGTTTTGAACTAAATTACCCGGCTGCGGTAGTACTGCAGAATACGAAGTGAATGCCGATTGCCGGATTTCAAGAACAGCCTGTCAAAGGATAATTGCGATTTTTCTAACAAGTTAATCTGCCATGTTAGCCTTTCGTTGCGGCCATAGCCTGATCATATGCACCGGTGAGATAGTTCCAGAGGTTTTGCCCTTCCTTGCGATTTTCTCCGGATTGCTTCCCGAATAAGACAAGATAGCCGAAGATGAAAGGGGTGGTTTACCTTTTCCATGGCTGATGCAAGCTTGGGGATATCAAGAAAAGTATACGTAAAGCAACAATTCATATCCAAGATTATCGCCTTGAGAAGTATTCACTCATCTCGATCTCATGATGAAACGATTAAATAATGAATAATGTACGGCAACCGGCAAACGTGAGCCTGCCTTTCCGATTTTGTTACCGTTTTATCTAATTCTTAAATTAATCTCTCGTTTTGGGAAAAATCCCTCCTTCGGACAAGCACAAACTGACTTCAATATTTCCGCGTACAAACGCCTAAAGGCAAACCGTAGAAGTTGAATTTTAGCTGTTCGCGGGAAAAACAAACGCCTTTATCTCTCTATTTAAATCGAGCTAGTCCAGTTTGATACTTAAGAGTTGCACAGGAACTTATGGCTCCTGAGTTGCACCCTTTTGCATCGCGAGTCGAAACCTTTTGCTGTATGATTGTCGGCTTAAATCTGTTAAAATCAAAAGAAATCGTTACTTACCTTAGTTTATCACGAAGATCGAGTCGATAAAAGGGTTATAAGTGGATATATTTATGAATTTTGCGCACAACTCGCTAGAAGGCGGACGCACCGTATTCCAGCTAAAGAAAAAACGAAACTGCTTCGCTTGCTCTTCGCTCAGCAATTTTGATATCACTTCCCAAACGCTGATCGACGAGCCCGTAGACGTATTTATTTCTCAATTAAATAAATTAAACGAGCTCTTTGGCGGATGACACATCTTGGAAAGTTTAGCCTAATATTTTCAAGTTTGTCAATTAGAATCTTTTTAATCTTCCACATTTGACGCCATCCTCATTTCTTTACAGTTTAATGTAACCTCTTTGGTGTTTCAGTGAGTTTTCCGTAGCTTTTCCAGCTTTTCCGACTTGTTGTTAGATCGGAACATAATTTGTTTTTGGAGGGCAGAGTTACCTGGAGTTGGGAAGTCTAGTTATATGCATATGGACAATATACTTCAGGTGTTGAGACAGACAGAAACTGAGAAGTTAAGGATTGTTGGGTGGGGAGGGGGGAATGTGACGGAAGACATGTCAGGTCGTTGATATATTTGTAGTGCCATTCCACGTCCGGCGTCATCTTCTATAGATGCGGTTGCCTCTTCGTCTTGACGGTGGGACATTGACACGCTTTCATTTGAAAGCAATTTTATACATTAACAAAATATGACCTAGTTATTACGGCCCTCAATTTTGACAACACTGCACCAAAATCTCATTCAGTCATTTTCTTATTTAAAGAACGTCTACCATACGCTAGCCTGCGAATATAGCTGGTCCTCCGTGCTCACGCCCCTCGGGCCGGCGTGAAGAGGGACGGCTGCATTCGCAGGCTAACCATACGCCGCATTCTGAAAGAACAACAGAACATGGATGAAAAGACTTCTAATCCCTTGGGATCTGTCAAGTTGGACCTTAAGGACAACCCTTGCCTACTGGGTTTGACTCTTGCAGACTCATACCCTCGTAATTCAATTCAAGTAGATGTTCTTTAGCATAAAAAGGTATATGTAGCACACGAACGTAAACGAAGTTCAAATAACACTGCTTTATAGATTTCCAAGAAAAATCGGATGAAAGTGTGACACAGAATTAACATTTTACTAGTTCTGTACATGTGTCGGATGCATCGGAGCATCCCGTTATTTTCACTTTTCCTTTTAACTTTCAAGCTACACGCATCTAAGAAATCATCTCGTCTACCAAGCGAAACCACGGCGTTTTGATCCAAGAGAAGTAAGCAGTCATATAAAGTCGAAAAATAATAAACATTAAAAAACCGAACGTAAGAATTTTCGTTATTTTACGCGTTTCTCAGAAAAAGATCTTTCTCAGAAAGATCGTGATCCAATTGTTTTGCATCAATGATATCGATTGCCTAACACAAAATAAATTTTCTTGTTGATCTTTCAGTAGATTTATCTCTGTATACCAGCATGCTGTAAATAAGACATAAAACGGCGATAGAGCTTCCAAGAAGCAAGACCGAGTATTGCTGCCTAAAGTGGATCCTGTTGAAATAAATGCGAGGGGAGAGAGAGAAAGCGGAAGCGGTTCTAAATACAAGATTTTAGTGGTTTCGTTTTACTCTCTTACTCACCTTACTCGGATAATATGATGTTCAACTGGGAAAAACAGAAACAAATGCTGTCTATACAAGATTGTCAGTACTGGGCGATAAATATAGTTTGTTCCGCCGTATTTGGTTTGAAACTCTCAGACTAAAAGTATCGGCCTGGATTGAAGCCGAAAACCGTAGGCCTCGAATTGAAGTCAAGTTTATTGCACATTTTCTGTACCAATTCCAAGACTCATTATTCGTGTATGGGTCATAAAACTGGCCAAAATTGAAACATGCGTCTTTTTGCAATTTTAATATAGTATGAACTGATTCACTTTCCATTATTGAACCGAATTAATGAATGAAGGAAATGAGACGGAAGTTCCGAACAAATGCCCAAAAATAACAATAATAACAACGTACAGAATGAAAGTTCTTCGAGTTTTTAACGCAAAACACGTATTAAGTAAGTACCTTTTTTCCAGTGGGAATATGATGACCTATAAAGCGATAATTTCACCGCTTTAAGTTAGCTTCTTATCCAACAGAGGTCTAGTCTGCAGAGCAGGCGGTTTTTGTGGGTGGAATGCTTCGAAAACAGCGATCACGAATTTTTGAGCGCGCGAACACTGGGGAGAGCAAAAAAAGGGGGAGGGGCAGGGGCGGAGGTTATCGCTGTTTTCGAAGTATTCCCCGCACAAAAACCGCTTTGCAGGCTACTAGCTACTAGCTACTAGCCGAAAGAACATATTTCATCCGTCAGTGTTCAATTAATTTCAACTGCCGCCAATGATTTACGTTTTCGATGGTCGCTTTGGAAACCTTATAAGCACAGGTAGGAAAACGGCCGTAAATTCACTCCAGCAGCTCCGGTCGCCTGCAAATTCCTGGTAGATCACGGGCGATAGTTACTTTTTCCATCCGTGGACTCTCGCCCGAGTGGAAGTAATTTGAGTCGTAATATAATTTGGTTTTATCAACTGGGTTGATAATGTCAATTGGCCACCGTAAAGAGATTCAAGAGCTGACGTTTCGAGCGTTAGCCCTTCGTCGGAGGGCTAACCTTAGGCCGGGTCGCTAAGCTAACTTTCGACCGTTTGGGTATCACGGATTTTGAACAAAGCCGCTGTCACTGGCTTAAAACTGTGAAAAATCGACGCTAGCAAAGACCACGGATGGAAAAAGTAACTATCGTCCGTGATCTACCCGGAATTTGGAGGCGACTGGAGATGCTGGAGCGAATTTACGGCCGTTTTCCTTCGGCGGATGGGATCGACAGCTTCGTCAGAGTACCCAACCTTGAGAGCAAACCCGGTTCCGCTAAAACCAGTAGAATGGCCATAAATCGGCTCGAAGACCACACAGGAGGGAAAAGCCACACAACTAAAGTAAGGTAAGACGATTTTTATTTGAATTGCTACATTTTCAAAGGTTACAGAAACAATCGTTATTTTCCCCATACAAATCCTTATAAATATGCAAATCGCTCGAGTCACGTAACAACGCAAAGGTCAACATACAAAGAGCTGCTCATATATTGAGCTTGGGCTACCTGTGATACTACGCTCCTGGAAATAAAGAGCGCTTCCTGTGTGAAAGAAGAAACAAGTTGTTAATATTTTCTCGTTTCTAGAAATATGCATGCACGAATTCTTTTTCTCAATGCTCCTCGATAGAATACGCGGCTGTTCCAGTGGGAAATGAAATATAATGACGTTCCTTTCCACTGAAAAATTTTCAAATGATACACACTCGTCCCGTGTTTGTTGATAATATTGTAAAATTTCTCAGAAAATTGCTCTAAAGTTCGCGTGACGCGCGAGCACACTTTGCAGGGAGACTGGGGTAGGTGTCTTCCGATCCCAGCGTACTTTGCAAGGCGATGGAAAAACAAAATGGCGTCTATATTGGAGTTATTTTGAAAAAAACAAGCAGCACCAGAAAATATAGCCATAACTAGAAGATGCTTGCATGGAAAAGCATCTGCAGGATTTTGCCCAAAGGGCTCACTTCAAGAGTTTTCATTGTAAGACAGATCTCTGGTTTTCCGCTGGTAAAGAGAGTCCTTGTTGGGCATGGGGTTCCGTTAGAGGTCCGTCTTCTTGCGTGCAGACCTTCTCTTAGATTTCTCTCTTCGAAGACATCTGATAAAAAGAAAGAAAGCTCGGTTTTTCAAGAGCTGGTCGAGTCCCGAGAACGACCTCAAACACAACTAACAGTGGGCGCCAAAGGTTTGAGTTGTAATTCTCTTCACTTGTCTCTACTCATAGACGTACGTATACGACCGGGGTGGGGGTTTGGTGGTGGAATCGGGGGCTGCAGCCACTTTGGGCAACTTAGATTTTTTGGGCAGCAAGAGAAAATTGGATAAGTCAACTTGAAGTAATGTTTGGGCAAAAAATACTTGTGACTAGGGACAGCGCGTCTCCCAGACACTCAGATTAATTTCCATCAATGTGAAAGAATGACAAAAGACAACTGTAATAAGAATGTACAAGGGAGTCGAACCCTGGCCAAGCACATGACAAGCATAGCTAATTAACAAATAGACATGAGCTTACATACATACATACATACATACACCTTTATTGCGCTCCCTGAAAAGGGCTTTTCAGCAGCAATATTTAAGAATATATTAAAAATCTTACATGAATTAAAAATAGAAAAAATCTGATAAAATAAAAGCTAAAAAAAAATACGTAAAGCTAAAAAAAAATATGTTGTGGTACATCCTGTAATCGACCACGGAATGTCTTCATCACATTGTCAAATTTGCTATTTGTTCACTAGGCCGCCGTTACCATAACGGAACAAAGCCAAAATGATTAAGCGAAGACTCACTTCCACAAAAAGTGCAAGCGATTCGAAACCTACAGAATCACAAACTTCAAATTTCGTAAAGTAACGCCAGACCAAAATGTACAAACAGAATTTTAACAACTAACCTTTAGTCCATTCGGAAATTCTTGAAAACCAGATGAATTAATACAAAGTTCAGTACACTCGTGGTGCCACGGCAGAACACGGGAAAAATAAACGATATCTTCACGTCAAACTTTGGAGTTTTCCCTTCACAGATTAATGCAATCCCGATCCATATTCATCTTGAAAATGAATTTGATGACCTCCCCTTTAAAGGAGTCCCTTTGGATGCAATTTGTTCCTTATTTCTCAGAAGTAACAACACTAAAACTTTAAACAGTTTGAGCGAATGAAGCTGTTTTTGAAAGTTTGAAGCGGGCATGCAACCTGGAACCCAGGCTTTTGCTCTTTTGTGTTTCGATGAATATTTATTCCGCGAACGTTAGCCAATGAGAATTTCTGCAGATATGGTAAAATGACCACTAGACCACCAGTGCGTTGGATGCCGATTAACCAAATTTCTTATTAATAAGTATATATTGTGTTAACCTTACAATTGTTAATAACTAACCATAAACAGGCTAACCCTTAACCTTAACTCGTAAACAGGCTAACCAGAGTGCTTTGTAGGCTAACCAAAGTACATAGTAGGCTAACCAAAGTGCTACTACTTGTCCCCAATGCCTTTGGAGCTTGGGAGACGCGCTGTCCCTAGTTGGAGACGCAAAAAATTGCCCGTACACTTATGTCTCTACTAACACTAATTGAGCCACAGGTAGCCCACGCAAGGTCTTTATCAGACTACTAACTTATGGGCGGTATTGTGTGACTATGATTTGATTTTCAAGAGTTTCAACCTCACTTTTGCCAGGGTCTCTTCTTCCTGCTCATTACCTCTGGTATAAATTGTCTCTAGCCTGCCAGGCTGTTGGGGGGGGGGGGGGGAAACAGATCAAGTGAAGAGAGTGAAAGGAAAAAAGTGAGGGTCTCAGTAAGGCAAGAGACTCTAAACGCTTTCTGAGACCCGCTATTTTTCCTTTTCTCAAACTCTTGCTGTCTAATCTCCTCAAGAGAGCCTGGAACAGGCTATCACCCCCACCCCCCCCCCCCCCATAAATCTGAGAGAGCTTGGGCTGCCTGTGATTACCACCGTTTGCATTGATACATAACCTAAGAAATCAAAACACTCCCAAGATTTCCGTCAATCATATGTCAGGCGGAAGTGAACTGACAATAAATATTTTTTTTTTCCCTGAACAAATTTGCCTCTTATATAACAGAGGCTTTTTTAACAAATGTAACACCAGCAGGACTTCAATTTCAAGTCTTCTGCATTTGTCAAGTGGATGAAACTAAATCTTAACAGAAAATTAATTTTGTACGGAGTCGAGAAAGCCAGACAATAGTCACGGCACATATCAACAGCTTGCTAAACATAAAATTATTGTCAGTACTTTTTATGGTGTTTCATTCCAAAGGTTTAGCAGAGCAAACTCATTTTTGACAACTTAACTACATAATACACCTTTGTGATCAGTCTTACGAAACACCACGTGATGAACAATGTATGATCAACAGAAATCTTGGAAACATTTCCATGAGTGTTTTGATTTCAGAAGTCGCGTATCAATGTAGTAAGGGTGCGTTCTTATCACTTCTCTGTTCCCTTGGATAATTGAGGTTGAGGCAAACATGACTGTAAAGTTTTAAAGGCATTGGATACCCTTGGTACTGTATCAGTATGTCACAAGCATTTTAAAATGACATTTCTGGATTGCTTTCTTTGGGGGGTTTTAGAGGAGACCAGTTCCAGTAAATATATCCATATCATCCCAAGGGTAGAAGTGTAGCAGTTCTTGCAAGCTTGTAATTCGTTTTGTCTTTTTTGGTTTTTTGGCCCTCTAGTGTATCAGTTGCTATTGTTTCAGGGGCTAGGGGCATTGTTGCTATTGTAAGGGTAGTGAGGCATTTTCATATGACACATTGGTAGAACTGCTACCCACTCCCCCCAAAGTTAGGTTCTTGAAAATTGAGAGGGGTGGGGTGATGGGTAGAAGTTCAAACCAAAACATTGTGTGTGGAAGATGTGGTACATTGATGGATATTTTCTGGCTGGAACAAAAGATTATATTACAGTCTTTCCCGTAAACTGTGAACACCAGAAAAAATTTCTGGAATGTTTATTTTGTAGTGACCAATCGCATCAACGTTCAGGACACGCAAACAAACCTCAAAACCACAAACTAATGACTGTTGCTGTTTGCGGTTTAGTTTTCTCACACCTGATTGGCTTTTTCTTTGTAACACAATAACATTCCATAAACATTTCTGGTGTTCACGGTTTTACGGGAAAGACTGTAAACTATGTTAATTTTATGATAAGATTGAAGTTTTCTGTTATAAATCTTAGTTTTAGTTTCTGTGGTAATAAATAATGTAATTTTTATATTTTTTCTACTTTTATTTTATAGTTGCTCAAGCTGGAAAGGATGTAAGCTACTTTGGTATTATACTTGTTGGCTTTGCGGTTACCGGTAAATTTTATATTTTATTGTCTGTCAGAAGCCGTTTCATTTATAAAATTTCACCTAGTCACTTATTCTTGGTTTTCATGTGACGTCATAAAATTCTGAAATCTGGTGTTTATGTGGAAGCGCATTAGCACAATTGAGCTCCAGATGGTTGTGCTCCTCGTAAGGACACAACTATGGTGTCTCCATACATGTACTGAGCTTTGTAAATTTACGTAGAATGTTTCTGCAAATAACTCACGAATGGTACATCGCACAGGCCGGAAATTGTTTATATATGTATCATCTACAGTATCTGAAATTCTTAGCTTCTGTAGTTGAATTGTTTTGAATTTAGTTTTGATTGTGTGACAGTGAAAACCACCAATATTTTGTATTCCATGTGTCAAGTCTCAATGATATTAGAAACTAATTACCGGTAATTGGCTTCATTGATGAGGCAAAGTTGAAGACATGTCAGTGAAGAGATTGATTTCAAGACAACTAAGATATAACATAATTCAAGATAATCATTTTTTTTTCCATAGGCGCTTTGATATGGTTTGTTGTCAGTGAGTTGTTTTTTGGCTTCAGTGCAAACAGAGTGTATGCTAGTGCTCTCAAGAAGGTTAAAGCAAGTGCAGAGGTGAGAGAAATTACTGTAGATATACTGCAGAGCAGTAGTATTTATCTGAGCCAACCGCTGCCCAGTTAGCTCAGTTGGAGAGCACCGATCTGCTGAGCGAAAGATCACAGGTTCGAACCCCAGTTGGACCAAAACTCAGAGTCTTAAAATAACTTAGAAGAAAGTGCTGTCTTTGTAATGACATCTGCAAATGGTTAGACTTTCTTCTCATATAAGGATGATAAACCGTACGCCCTGCCTCACAAATTTTGTGGGACATTGAAGAACCCACACAGTATTTGCGAAGGGTAGGGTCTGGTGCCTTGGTACCGGTGTATATCTTGATGCCTTACATCATCACTCACCATGCGGCGGGAGGGTTCAAGTAAGCCCATGAATGGACTGATAGTGGTAGCCAGTGGTGCCGTTCATCTGCTGATGTCCAATAAAGAGGATATGTCTGTTTGTCTATTCACTGGCACATATCATGATAAAAATTATCACATCACATCATAATTTGTCATAACAGCCAGCTTGTGAAGAACAAGCTCCCTTACAGTACGGATACTCAAACAGTGAACACTTGACATTTCTTTTTACATTTTGTGTTCACAGTTCTAGTGTTGTCACTGTAAAGCAGCCACCTCCTCTTCCAGTTTCTGACACCTACTTCAAAATCATTTGAAACCCCTGATACAGGATGAAAAATTGGGTTGCGAGTTTTATACTGCCGTCATCTCTGCATCTGGAGAGAATCTGGGGGTCAGGTGGTTGTACTCCCTTATCTTGGCTATACGGGGACATGTCGCTGGTTGGGTGTGGTTTTTGACCCCTCAGTCGTGAACAAGTATAAAATGCCCTAAACAGGGTATGGATATTAAGGAGTCGTCCTAGACAGGGTATGGCTTCAAGACTTTCAAGCATATCCGAAATCAGAAACGTTCATCAGTATTTATTTAGCCGGTCATCAGTCAACATTAGATCATGCTCAGGGCTAGATATTAGTGCTATAGTCTAAAAAAATTTTTCCTTTGTCCTAAACAGGGTATGTGATTGGGGTTATTTTGGTTCTAAAACAGAGTCAGGGTTTCAGACCAGCAGCAACACCCCTATACCCAAGAGGGGTACCCCAATACCCAAGAGCCCCCTCCCCTGGGAGAATTGTGTCAGTTTGACTCGCTCCCCGACATTTTCTAAATGAAATGGTCCCTAACACTTTAGTTACTGCTGATAATGCTAACTGCAGGTGGTTGAAGCCATTGGAGAACCAATAATGGGTCATGGAGAAACAACATCTAGAGGACGTAGAAGGCATGTCAGGTACTTAAAAAATCGACCTGCATTTTATTCTCCCCACAGCAATGTGAACAGGACATTGTAAAAGGAAGTAATATGCATGCTATGTACCTGTGGTACCGTATGCTGCTGCATAAAGATACAGTGTAGGTGATATCTACACAGAAACATGGGAAGATTTATTGGCATTGTAAAGTCTCTTATGTGTGTATTGAGTTGAGTGTAGCAGTGTGTCAAATGGAAAGTTCAGTGAGAAATCGCTGCTTAAACCCTGTTTAAATCGAGGAGCTGTTTTTCTGGTTTTGCTCAAGGTGGCTTTGCTTAATGGAGCTACGCCGCGGTTCGTGCAGTTTGAAAATTCTAGCTTCAATTTTTCAAATTTGTCATTTGTAATCCGCCTCAATCTTCTCCATCCTTAACCATCCTTGTTCCTTTATGGCTTAGTATCACCTCTTTTGTGTTTTTCTTCTTCAGTAAACTATTAGTTTTAGGTTTCCTGCATTTAAGGGGAATTTGGTTCGTCGCCAAAAAATAGCTCAAAATGTCATGACGTTGTTCCTTTAAGCCAAAATGATCTTGATTACGGACTTTTAAAGTGGACCAGTGTCCATTGTTTTTTTGTCGCAGTTACCAAGAATACTTAGTGGATGGTGAGAACTACATGAGAGTAAAGTTTTATTTATCAGGATCTAAACGGAAAGGAACAGTTCATGTTGATGTCAAACAGGTAATTCTAAATCAAGTAACGTCAACTACTGCACTGTTTCTGTCCGGCAACTGAAACTACCGGTACTTGAGGACTGCAAATTAGTAATAATAATAATAATAATAATAATAATAATAATAATAATAATAATAATAATAATAATAATAATAATAATAATAATAA
This sequence comes from Blastomussa wellsi, assembly GCA_947652115.1. Taxonomy (NCBI): domain Eukaryota; kingdom Metazoa; phylum Cnidaria; class Anthozoa; order Scleractinia; family Plerogyridae; genus Blastomussa; species Blastomussa wellsi. Next base: position 42,248,178 of record OX393561.1, read on the forward strand.
TAATAATTTTATTATAAATATAACAAACCTTTATTTACAATTCAAAGAAACTATTTACACCAAATTTAAAAATATAAAATATAAAAGCTAAAATCGTTGACTAATTATTATTATTATTACTACGCTAACACCATTATCATTACAATACTTACAGTCTTTTCCGTAAAACCGTGAACACCCGAAATATTTCAGGAATGTTGATTATGTGGTGACCAATCACAGCAAAGTTCAGGACAGGCGAACAAACCTCAAAACCACAAACTTATGACTGTTGCTGTTTGCGGTTTAGTTTTCTCACACCTGATTGGCTTTTTTCTTGTAACACAATAACATTCCATAAACATGTCTGATGTTCACGGTTTTACGGGAAAGACTGTAAAACTTTTTTTACAATAATAATTATAATAATAATAATAATAATAATAATAATAATAATAATAATAATAATAATAATAATGAACTTTATTTGAGTGTCAACTATATCTAGCACTGACATGACTTATTAATTGGGGACACTGTAAAGCACAAATCCAATCAAATCAAATGTGTCCGACGAAGTCACCATTTTCATCGGACAAGACAGTAGTGATGTCGGACAATATCTCACAGCACTCCACGAGAAGGCGTTGTCAACTCAAAACATTGGCATTTACATAGGAAGGCGTAAAAACTCGTTAGCACGTTCTGTCTGACTACAGTTGGGATTTGATCGGACATAAATTTTGGTCGGCCATTGTCCGATGTCCTT
>OX393561.1:42253925-42266293 GCA_947652115.1 Blastomussa wellsi
GCATCTGTTTCCGAGAAAACACAGCAGCAGTAGGTAGGCTGCTGATGTTCTGATAAGTAGCTTCGATCATCTTTGCCAGTGATAGCCCAAATAAATCAATACAACTGCGAAAAAAGTTCGACAAAATCGAAATCTAGAAACACACACATGAGATCGACTCTATCTGTGCCACGCCGCCAGGCACAGGCAGCCCAAGCTCACGTTGTGATCAGGATCATATTGCATAATAGCTGTCATGGCAAAAATATAAGAGTTTGTATGGGAATATTTTACAACACCTTTTAGCAAACCGAAATACTGCCAACTCTTCAATAAAATTGCCTTACCTTACTTTCACTGTGTTTTTCTTCTTGTCTGAACCCTTATTTTGCCAATTCTTGGCCATTTAGGCGAGTTATCGCTTTCTGGGTTCCCCACGACAAAGAAAAGAACAAGGCTGCACACTCCAGTTCGGAACGTCCGACGAGCCAAGCGAAAAATCCCAGCTTAAAATGGTCAAACGGCCTCAAATCCATCGCGAATTCCAAGAAGAGATGTTCTAGGTTCAGTTTAACTCAACAACAACTCAGTCCAGGCTCTGTCATCGATGCCAAACGGCCGTTTGCTTTCAAAAATCCAAGGTAAAAAGATCTCCATTGTGCCTGTACGCGCTCGTCACGACACACGACCGTTAAAAAACTCCTTGGTAACCCCGCCTCGATAATCGTCCTGAGGGGACCAGGGGAGTAACACAAAACTTGTTGAGAGCAATTGACGGTGTGGTACTTCGGTGAGGTATAGTTTGTTAATGAGGCGGGGTTACCAAGGAGTTTTTTAACGGTCGTGTGTCGTGACGAGCGTGTACAGGCACAATGGAGAGCTTTACCTTGGATTTTTGAAAGCAAACGGCTGCTTGGCATCGATGACAGAGCCTGGACTGAGTTGTTGTTGAGTTAAACTGAACCTAGAACATTTCTTCTTGGAATTCGCGATGGATTTGAGGCCGTTTGACCATTTTAAGCTGGGATTTTTCGCTTGGCTCGTCGGGCGTTCCGAACTGGAGTGTGCAGCCTTGTTCTTTTCTTTGTAGTGGGGAACCCAGAAAGCGATAACTCGCCTAAATGGCCAAGAATCGGCAAAATAAGCGTTCAGACAAGAAGAAAAACACAGTGAAAGTAAGGTAAGGCAATTTTATTTAAGATTTGGCAGTATTTCGGTTTGCTAAAAGGTGTTGTAAAATATTCCCATACAAACTCTTATATTTTGTGATCCTGATCACAACATGAGCTTGGGCTGCCTGTGGTCCAAGATGGCGCCCAAACCCTGAAACATCTAGCTTGGCATCGTGAATACACGCGCGAGACGTCCCACGGGACTGACACGATTAGAAGGCGTTCTTCGAACGCAATAAATTAGACGAATTATGCAAATTCATTACAAGTGGAATAGAAGTACGAATCAACGTGAATATTTTGCAATGATGTATTATTAATTCTTTGCTGCGCGTATATTCACACATTTTGATTAGAAATTTTAATTAATGACGCGATTTTATACATCCATGCGCACTTTAGATCACCTTCATTTTCAAATTTAGCAACCGTCTTTCAGTACACTAGTTTGCTCCTAGAGCTTGTCACTGAATCTCTGGACAACTTTAAATCTGGCTCTTCCCGTAAGTAACGTTCACCGATCTTCCGCCAACTTCAGGTGAACCGCTCCTCTTACAACGAGTTTTGCTTGGACACTGAGCAAGAACTCAGTTTTCACGATGAACAAGCTTGCTCTACAAAGTTATTCACTTGTTATGCATCTGAAACTTTGCTTGGCAGGTAAGCGGGATATTTGAGCTTGTGGTTCTCAGAATTATTTTAAAGCAACTCTCTCTAACTCCTGTGTCGTAGCCGACAAACGTTCGTGAAGAATTATCCAAGAATTATATACATTCAGTTTGCCATATTTTTCAGAAGATTCTGGATGCAAGACTGACAAAGGCAATGCAATTATACCAAGTTAAAGCATGTGGGCACAAATTAAAGAGGACTGATTACAACGGAAAACGCACGTCTTAAGGAGGTAACTTCAGTTAATTGTATAGCCATAAAACACTTACATTTAGAATTTAGAATCCGATTATTTTGTGAACATTACTTTTACGAGGCTAAACTTTAAAGTAAAGCGCTACCTGACTAGATAAAGCGCCAGCAAACACTCGATCATCTTTTAGCTATACATCAATATTCAGACGGTATTGATTTGGTATTTGGTGAAAATCTTGAATTCGATGGAACCGGAAGATGAGTTTCAGGTCACACACTTGGCCTTTGAGTTCTCGGAATAGTCAAATTAAGAATAATTTGGATAGGCGCGACACCAGACCGAAAACAAAACCGTGAGAAAATGTTTATATCGCATTTTTTTTCTTTGCAATTTTATTTTCTAACTTTGAGTAATTGTTCGTCATACTATTAGTCCTGACTTGAGAAATGTTTCAAACAGTACAGATGGATACATGGCAAAAGAAAGACCAGAAAAATTAAGAAAACCTTCGAGTGGCATGGCATTCGAGTTGCAGTTTTTCATGCGTCAGATGTGGAACTAAATCCTGACATCATCCCGATTCAGTGCATGAGCTGCTCACTCAGCTCACGGTAAGTAGCAACTCGTTCAAGTAAAAATTAAATCCTATAGCGCATACACTCTTTTTAAAAGAACGGCTAATTTTGGAGCTGAGGCTGAACGTTCTTATATTTTTTGCGATTTGAGGCTGAATTCGTTCTTAAGATGTTACATGGTATAGTATTTCAAAATTACTGCGGACGCGACCAGCAGTGCTTCTCATTTTAATATACAGTGAGCAAAATAAAAGTGTTCTTAATAGAGTCTCAGCCTGGGGAATATTCTTAATACATTCTTAAAACTTTGGTTAATTTCAGCCTCAACTTCTTATAAAAAAAGATTCTTATAAAAAGAGTGTATATTTTCCCGTGAAAGGAGTGAAATGATGCGAATTAGATGAAATGATTATTCATTAATGAGAGAACTGATCCTCGCAGTAAATTTAAAATTTGAGCGTTTGGAAATTAAATTCAGGTTTCCGATGGGGTTCGAACCCACGCCGTTGCCTTCGTGATACCGGGGCGACGAGAAGTTTTCATTTGACCAAACTAGGAACAAGTTCAGTTCATATTTTCAAGTTTCCGCAAAAGGAGAAAAATTAACTAACGTGAATTGTATGAAATGATTCATATGAAAACTGTGGATGTCATTGGAGATTAAAACAAGCCTGAAAAATATAGGGCTCCTACGGGATTCGAGCCCATTACCCACGCGAAAGAGGTGCGATTCTCAAATAAAATAATCAGGGCTCCTTCGGGCTTAGAACACGTGAGCTCCCCAACACAAGTGCAATGCACTAAGGATACGATACTCTAAGATCGACGAGAAAAAATCAGAGCTCCAACGGGATTCAAACCCGTGACTCCGCGTTAGCGGTTCGATGCTCTGACAACGGGAAACCAATTCAAAGCTCCGACGGGATTCAAACCCGCGTCTCCTCGATATATTGGGATACGATACTATAAGATCGAGGAAAAAAAATCAGAGATCCAACGGAATTGAAACTGCTTTAAGATCGGCGAGAAAACGCAGAGTTCCAACGGAAGTCAAACCGCGACTAATCAATCAATCAGCGAGAAAAATCAGAGTTCCAACGGGATTCAAACCCGTGACTCCGCTTTAGCGGTTCCATGCTCTAACAACGGCAAAGGAATTCAGAGCTCCGACGGGATTCAAACCCGTATCTCTTCGATATATAGGGATACAATGCTCTATAAAGATCGACGAGAAAGATCAAGAGCTCCAACGGAATTCAAACCGCTCTAAGATCAGCGAGAAAAATCGGTCAGAGTTCCAACGGGATTCAAACCCGTGACTCCGCGTTAGCGATTCCATGCTGCTGACAATGGCAAAACAAATCAGAGCTCCGACGGGATTCAAAACCGTGTCTCCTCGATAGATAGGGAAACGATGCTCTACAAAGATCGACGAGAAAAATCAGAGCTCAAACGGGATTCAAACCCGTGACTTCGCGTTAGCGGTTCGATTTTCTGACAACAGCAAAACAGTACAGAGCTCCGACGGGATTCAAACCCGTCTCTTCTCGATATGAGCCCCTCCCAGGGGGGGGGGGGGTGCATGTTCCCAAGATCCCTTAACCTTTTTGGATTTTATCCCTTGTTCCCCATTACTAAAACCCCTTGTTCCCAAAAATGATCCCAACAATCTAGTCAAGAGTTCCCCTGTTCCCTGAAAATAATTTGAAAATATCCCCTGTTCCCTGAAAATAAATGCTACAGTTCCCGTGTTCCCTAAAACCCCTGGGAGGGGCTCCGATATGTAGGCATACAATGCTCTATTCGGTATTCAAAAGCATCTTAGATCGGCGAGAAAAGTCAGAGTTCCAACGGGATTCAAACCCGTCACTTCGCGTTTATAGCGGTTCGATGCTTTAACAACGGAAAACCAATTCAGAGTTCCAAAGGGATTCAAACCCGTGACTCCGCGTTAGCGGTTCCATGCTCTGACAATGGCAAAACAAATCAGAGCTCCGACGGGATTCAAAGCCGTGTCTCCTCGATCGATAGGGAAACGATGCTCTACAAAGATCGACGAGAAAAATCAGAGCTCAAACGGGATTCAAACCCGTGACTTCGCGTTAGCGGTTCGATTCTCTGACAACAGCAAAACAGTACAGAGCTCCGGACGGGAATCAAACCCGTCTCTTCTCGATATGTAGGCATACAATGCTCTATAAAAGAAAAATGAAGGTTCCAACGGGTTTCAAACCCGTGTCTCCTCGATATATAGGGAGACAATGCTCCATAAAGATCGACGGCGGAGAAAATCGGAGCTCAAACGGTATTCAAAAGCATCTTAGATCGGCGAGAAAAGTCAGAGTTCCAACGGGATTCAAACCCGTGACTTCGCGTTTATAGCGGTTCGATGCTTTAACAACGGAAAACCAATTCAGAGTTCCAACGGGATTCCAACCCGTGTCTCCTCGACATATAGGGATAAAATGCTCTATAAAGATCGACGAGAAAATCGGAGCTGAAACGGTATTCAAACCCATCTAAGATCTGCGACAAAAAGCACAGTTCCAACGGGATTCAAACCCGTTACTCCGCGTCAAGCGGTTCGATGCTCTGACAGCGTCAAAACAATTCAAAGCTCCGACGGGATTCCAACCCGTGTCTCCTCGGTTTATACTTATTATAGGGATACAATGCTCTATAAAGATCGACGAGAAAAATCGGAGCTCAGACGGTATTCAAACCCATCTAAGATCTGCGAGAAAAATCAGAGTTCCAACGGGATTCAAACCCGTAACTCCGCGTCAAGCGGTTCGATGCTCTGACAACGTCAAAGCAATTCCGAGCTGCGACGGCATTCAAACCCGTGTCTCCTCGATATATACTTATTATAGGGATACAATGCTCTATAAAGATCGACGAGAAAAATCGGAGCTCAGACGGTATTCAAACCCATCTAAGATCTGCGAGTAAAATCACAGTTTCAACGGGATTCAAACCCTTGACTCCGCGTTAGCGGTTCGACGCTCGGACAACGGCAAAACAATTCAGAGCTCCGACGGGATTCAAACCCGTGTCTCCTCGATATATTGGGATACGATACTCCAAGATCGACGAGAAAAATAAGAGCTCCAACGGAATTCAAACCGCTCTAAGATCGGCGAGAAAACTTAGCATTCCAACGGGATCGTTCAAACCCGTGACTCCGCGTCAAGCGGTTCGATGCTCTGACAACTTCAAACAATTCAGAGCTCCAACGGGATTCAAACCCGTGTCTCCTCGATATATAGGGATACGATGCTCTAAGATCGACGAGAAAAATCAATTTGAAGTTACATTAATGTAATTCCATGCTGGGTGGAAGGTTTCGTGCGTTCCACTTGGTGCTTGTCTACTTGCACGCTCCCGAGGTACGGTTGCAGCACTGTTGGGGCTAGGGACTATGCACCTGAATTGGAAACCCACCCTTTCTGCTATTGCACGTTGGTATCATGAGTACCATACGAGTCAACTCAGGAAATCATGTGATCTGAGAGGCAGAGAGGACTGGTTCTTGTTCCTCATGAGGTGGTACTTCCCTCAGAACGCTTTCAGGCTCTAACCCCCAGAGGACTGCCTGTATTCAAGTGGGGATTACACATTCCGAGCCGACTAATGAAAATCAAAGAATCCTGAAAAAAAAAAACAAGGCTTCCAAAATAATTCGCACCCGTAACCTCCACGAAAGTGGTGCAATTGTCTAAAATGGGCCAGAAAAATCAGAGTTCCAACGGGATTCAAACCCGTGACTCCACGTTAGCGGTTCCATGCTCTGACGACGGAGAACGAATTCAGAGCTCCGACGGGATTCAAACCCGTGTCTCCTCGATATATAGGGATACAATGCTCTACAAAGATCGACGAGAAAAATCGAAGCTCAAACGGTATTCAAACCCATCTAAGATCGGCGAGACAAATCAGAGCTCCGACGGGATTCAAACCCGTGTCTCCTCGATATATAAGGATACAATGCTCTATAATGATCGACGAGAAAAATCGGAGCTCAAACGGTATTCAAAGCCATCTAATTTCGGGCAAAAAAACCAGAGCTCCAACGGGATTCAAACCCGTGACTTCGCGATAGCGGTTCGATGCTCTGACAACGGCAAACCAATTCAGAGCTCCGACTGGATTCAAACCCGTGTCTCCTCGATATATAGGGATACAATGCTCTATAATGATCGACGAGAAAAATCGGAGCTTAAACGGTATTCAAAGCCATCTAGTTTCGGGCAAAAAAAACAGAGCTCCAACGGGATTCAAACCCGTGACTTCGCGATAGCGGTTCGATGCTCTGCCAAACGGCAAAACAATTCAGAGCTCAGACGTGATTTAAAACTGTCTCTCCTTGATATATAATGTACGATGCCGTAATGTCGGCAAGAAAAATCAGAGCTCCATCGGGATTCAAACCCGTGTCTCCGCCCTAGCGGTTCGATGCTCTGTACAACGGCAAAACAATTCAGAGCTCCGACGGGATTCAAACCCGTGTCCCCTCGATAGATAGGCTAACGATGCTCTAAGATCGACGAGAAACTGAATCACAGCTCCAACGCGATAGCTCGACGAGAAATACAGATCTCCAACGTGAATCAAACCCGTGACTCTGCATTAGCGGTGCATAGCTCCAACGGGATTCAAACCCGTGCCTTCCCGGTAACGTTTGCAAAGAAGCGTTCAAAAAAATTCAAATTCCAGTCTGTTTAAGCTAAGCATTCAACGTATACTGGTTGCTGCGATGATCACTCACTTGTTGATATGTAGATCCTCAGTTCAAACATATGAAATTTCATGTATTCACAATATTCTCCAATATGCGCCATTAGGGATATCGTCTTGAAACCTTTTCATTTTTGAAAACAAAAATTAACAATCAACATTTACAGATATTCCTTATTTTATTTCAACAATTATTCCATGCAGCCGTGATTTCCGGAACTGAGAACATCATGCATTATAAGCAATCTCATATCCCATGAGCGCTTGTAGAATATTTTTTTGTTACTAATGTATCAGTTATGATTCACATTAGACAGGAAGAAGACCGCGCGCGGTGTGAACGTCTCAACCCTCCTACGTGGGGGGGGGGGGGGAGGAGTGGAGAATAAGTGAAAAATGAGGATGCAGGCTAAAGGTGACTCAATCAATCAACTTTATTTAAAACACGGTAAATGGCTCAGAAAGATGGTTTGTATATACTGCCGCGGGTAACGATTGGCTGTAAGACTGACATGGTTATGTAAGATTGTGTTGGGACATGGTAGGTTAGAGGGCGAAATCTATAATACTGCGAAGAAATGGACATGTATAAATTCACTCTAGCTGAAAGTCAATTGAAAGGCAGGTCCGTTTTTATGGTTATGTATTTCTAAGTAATGTCATGTAAAACTATAAGGCAATATATGTATTATAGGTGAGGCCATGTATGACTTATGTATGATTCTTTAAGCTTGTGTAGGTCCATGTATGCATGGTTATACATTTTTATCTGTAAGACCATGTAAGGCTATAGGGCAATATGTATTACTGTAGGTAAGGCCACTTATGACTCTGTAGCGTATGTAGGTCCATGTATGGTTAAGTATTTCTATGTAAGACCATGTAAGGCTACAGGGCAATAGGTATTACCGTAGCCGGGTAAGGCCATTTATGACTCTGTAAAGTATGTAGATCCATGTATGACGATAAGACGATGGTGTATGGCTATGCATAACAAAGTAATACCATGTATGGCTATAGGGCAATATTTATCACCGTAGGCATGGTAATATATTTCACTGTTATGTTCGGCTTTGTGTTCATGTACCACTGTAAGGTTATGGTTAGCATGTAGGTCTATGTTTGGTACAGTGATTGTTTGATCCTTGCCTTCCAAATGTTTCATTTTCTCTTTCTTTCTATTTTCGTTCTCATTTGTTTTTATGATGACTGGAGAAATGAACGAACTCGCTCAGGAACACATCTTTCAAAGCTTTGGACATATTCAGCAGCATCTATACGTAGATTGTCAAAATATCCTCGCAAGTTCGGAAATTGCCAGAACCATCTTCGGAAATTCGGGCACTCTGAAGACAGAAATTCAATGCATTTGTTCTCAGAAAAAGTTGCTCTGCCTATGGTCACTGCGGAAATGGCGCCCAAAACTTTGTGCACCTTAGCCTCGTGTAGGTGTTTATAAACAAATTATATTTTTCATGAATGTGAGGCTTAGGATGTATAAGTATGACGTCATTAAAGCGACAAAGGAGTAACGCCCTTGTAACGCTCCAAACCGGACAACACGTTAGTTCATAAGAAATAGGCTGAGAAAAATCAGTGAGCTGCGTGGCACTTGTACTAATACTCAGAAAATTGCTAGTCAATGTTTTCCCTAAGGAACAAAAAGTGCCATATTTAACTGTAGAGGCCAACTACAGTTAAATATGGCACTTTCTGTTCCTTAGGGAAAACATTGACTAGCAGTTTTCTGTACGTTGGTTCATAGTTAGTTTGATTCGAATCCTTTAAACCATGTCCAAACGCATTGTGGGACTGGCAAGGTGTCACATGCTTAAGGTTCTACTTCGGGTGTTTCGTGATCTTTGGTCTTTCGGAAGCTTCCGAATATTAGTCGCTATATCATTTTCGGAAATTTCCCTATAAACACGTTCAAGGTTCTACTTTCGTTGTTCCTCCATTTCCGGTCTTTCGCGGTAACCTTGAAATCAGTCGTCGTATCATTTTCGGACATTTCGACAGTTTCGGTAAACGAGTCTATTCAATGTATCTAATTAACAAAGCTATTTCTACCTGAAAATGAAAATCTCAGACTCAAAGGACAGTGCAGAATGCAACACCAAACGTGATTCCTAGCCTTTTCTTGACAGCGGTAACACGATACTTTTGTTTATTTGTAATATGATACTTAATTTTTTCTTCGAAATGTTGTAGCATGATACTTTGTTTTCCGCATCGCTGATTTTCAACACAAAGCGTCATATTTTGTGATTAATAAAAACACGCACCGAAGTATTTTATCGAAAGACAATAAGCGGATCAAATGGAAAAAATGTATCTTTCGAAAGGGTTTTTAAAACGTAGTACAGTTAATACATTGTTCTCTGGTTGCTACGAAATTTATGCCGAAAATCCTGGTGAAAGATTTTGCATTTTTAATTACGAACGGTTCGTGAAATATTTACCAGAGCTGGTACGTCCGCGATGAAAGCTGTTTCTCCGGAATTACTATACCCTGCGTTCTTGAGTATGTGGCCTTCTTTACTTCAAATTCTTAAATGCCGTATGGCATCTACTATGCTGAAGCAAAGTCTCTGGTCATGTCTAATCACTCAGCTCTACTGATTTCAAACAACTCCTGTTAGGCTTCTTCGCAAGCCGCGGAGCCGTGGTCCGTGGAGATTTTCCCTTTCTGGATAAATTCACTTTTTCCCCAAGATGGTTTAATACAGCTCCTCCAATAAATTTCTGTTTTGTGCTGGCTTTCAGTTCTTTTGCGAGTTGTTTCCTTGCGTCATGCAGCAATTGAAGGAAGATACAAATAAAATCGAGGGCTTTGAAGTCTTATTTTAATAAGATGGCTCAAAGAGGAGCTATCTAAGAGATGGATACTTACTACATTGGCCATAAATAAATCAATTTATCAACTCCCCTTTAATACACTGAACGGAGAAATGCAATAATTATAGAGGATGGGTTGTAAAAGCGTATTTTATTAAAATGTCACAATCCTTCAGGCGGCCAAAGGTATCCATGGGCGACCAGGCGACCGCTCATTCTCGAACCAAATCGCATAAGTGATATACCAGGTGAACAGGGCTACCAAAGTGCCAAGGACTTTCTGATAAACAGTGTGAAAGTACACAGTGGTACAGACTAGCATGAACTCCCATAGGACCAACAACAAGCTTATACAGGTGAAAAGCAAGTCTGTCAGAAGGCTGATGCGATCGAACAAAATTGTTCCTCGTTGGTTTCTCTGGGCAGTTGACCACCATCTTTTAACTTGGATTTCTTCACTGATGATCAGAGCGCTGTAGGTCAGAAGAAAAGCGTGTCCCGATATGTCAAAACCGTCCCAGTGAAATCCCTGGAGGTGGCAACTTCGCTTCGAAGAAAGAGTCTCTTCTCCTTCACACTGGCCGGTCAACTCCTCGATGTAAACAAACAGGTTAACCCAGAAATACCATCCAAACGTACCCACGGCCATTCTGCTCAAATGTTTCAGCATCGCGGTTGGATTAAAAGAAGTGTACACGGAGGACGTTAGAGAAATAAAGGGAATCAAAAGGCCAAGCGTCCATCCCCAGCCAAGCTTAACGAAGAACACGTTGAAAACGTTCCTCTTGTTCGAGAGATAAGACTGCGGCAGCGGAAGAAACTCGTGGATAAATGATCCTGCCAGTACAACCAGCCAGTAAATAGCCGCCTTAGATGATGGTGGTATTAGCACCCAGTCGTAAACCGCTTCCATGCAGAGACGCGAAGAAGTTCTCGACTTCTTTACAACCTGTTCGGCGGACGCCATGTTGCTTTTTGTCATGATGGTACCCAGTCTCCAAACGTTTTAGTGGTATGAGGAGGATCTGTGCTAATTTCCAAAAAACAGGTAAATTGATGAAACGATGTTAAGGTACTAATACAATGGGAAACTGAATTCAGCGAGGTCAGCCAGAAACCAAGTTAAGGTTAGCTGAACATAGTACATCGCTCACTAATCGGTTAAAAGAAACAGTCCTAAATTTCGTCATTGTAGGCAGTTGTTTCTCCATACGCGGAGAAGAAGGAATTTGCCCCATGTATTTTAAGAAGTATGATTGTTTTTAATGTGCCCCCAATTTATATTTTCGTCTTAATACATAAAATTATTTTTAGAAATAGGCAAGTCCCTCTAGCTCTATGCTATGCCACTAGTACGATGCAATCGAGTTTGCAGTGAATTTAACTAACACCACTCAGATATTGCTAGCAAACTTATTGCACAAAATTTCTTTTACAGCACAGGATCAAATCGATCGTTTGCCATCTTGATCTTGTCATGCGCAAATGTGGAGAATTGCTGTGACAGGAATACGTGACAAGAATACGTGACATGACATGTGCACCGACGAGAACACCGCTGGCTCAAATAAATATATCGACTTGTTCAAAAAATGACTTTCAAATTTTATCACTCATTTGTCGCGCCCATTATATCAAGGACAACGAAGTTCGGTTTGAAAGGTATGCCGCTTTTTCTTTCTTACTTGCTTCTTCATAGTAGCAGATTAATATTAGGAGATATTTGTGTTTGTTTTCGCGCTTGCTGCAAGTTGTGATGTCATACGGGCAAGCTCAGGCAAAAGCGAGAACTCGTGAGTTGTGTGGTTGAAATTTGCGCGCGAAGTTCAAAATACTGCATACATAAACTGTTCGCAAGCTTCTGAAGAGCATTTTTACTGAGAAAGATGAGGGACGAGATCTGCCCTCCGTTTGGTAAGTCGAATTTTCTAAGAATGTACATCGTTTCTATGTTTTTTTAGCGCGTTCCCTGTTGGTCGCGCTCTAGTTTGTTCGACTTGTTCGAAAGAAGAAAGTACTGTTCGTATCAATCGTTGCCTGCATGCGTGTCCGGTGGAAGTTCTTATTGCGAAAAAATCGTCGCTTTTGGAGCTAGCTAGCAGTGCACACAGATTTTTGGCTTGAGTTTCATTGTAGAATTTGAATATTTTCAAGGGGGACATTAAAAAACGCTAGAAACTTTGTAAAATTATATGAATT
>OX393561.1:42266493-42331493 GCA_947652115.1 Blastomussa wellsi
ATGTGCTTACTTAGGTCTGCTCAGTTATATGTAATATTAAATTGCACCATATCAGAAACATACAGGACATTGCTCGACCTTAAGATCGAGGTTTGGCCATCTTACCGTAAATGGTAAGCCGCGGTTAGTGGTTTCACGTTAGAGGTCTGCCCCTACATATTTGGGACTTACGATTTGCGGGTGTTAGAAATGGCGGATTAGCTGGCTGCCATGTTTGTTTTCAGTTGTTCGTTCACTTCCATTTTAGCTGAGAAATTGTCATGTGGCTAAATGTAATTTAGGCGAAGTTAAAATCGAGACAATGCAAGCAGTGGTCTTCTTCATGGCAGCTCGTTGCTGCGGGTGGCCTGGTAAGTCGCAGGAGTTTCGGTATTGACAGGGCTCAGGTTTCTGAGAATCATTGTGCATTCACTCTTTGAGTTTGCGAAGCCTTCGTGCAGTTCTCCCCCGCCCTTCCCCTCCCCTTTCAGGTAGGTATCAACACTTCCACTGAATTGCTATTCAGTGTGATGTTGCTGGATGGGGGTTGCCGCTCACAGGGTTGCCATGGTTACCATGGCTCTTGGCTTGTACGTTCTAGGTCCCACCATCCGTATAAGCACCATCCCCCAACCTCGTCTATTGTTGATGAGTTTTAGTTGAAAATTATGTTTCTATGAAATAGAATTCAATAATTAATAAGAAAAATAGTTGTAGAAAGTAGTATTTCCTCTCAAACATGGGATTGTGATGTTTTTGGGTGCAAAAAACCTTGCAGTAAATAACTTACCTCTATAACATGGTCTAGCCATACAAAGGTGAACCTCAAACCGCAAACCTGATGGCAAGGCACTGCTCACATGACTTCTTGACGTTCGTGGGAAATGCCAACAAACCTTGATCTTAAAGGTCTCTAATAAAGCAAAAATTGCTTTCTAATTGATACTTGCATTTGTTTGTATTGTGTGTACTTTCTTGAATAGAGTTGGCTAATACATGTAAATATACTATTCTTTAAGTGATGGTAATTACATTTGATTCAGTAGAATGAAGGAAAGCACTTTTTCATTCTTGTAGGAGCTTTTAAATTCATTGCATGAGAGATACGAGGAATGGCTAATAAAAAAGAGCAAATTTTATGTTCCTGCACCGGTAGTGGTAAGTGCATTAATAATAATAATAAATTATATTACTTATATAATTTGTGCCTTTTGACATGAAATGATCAAAGTTGCATTACAGCCTAAATTATAAAAAAACTTATCTTCCTCCTTTGTGAACCCATTTTTCGTGGCCACTAATGTACATGTATCATAGAAGTGTCCATATTTTGAGTGTATTTTGTAGATGAATTTCATCCGTACAAAGATTTTAAATTATGCATGTGGATGAGGGCCCTGCTAGTCTGAAGCATCAGACAGCTTGAATTTGTGTTGTGGTTCAATTTATTACTCCTGGTACAAACTAGTACATGTATTTTCCTTTGTTTTAGATTTATTGTCATTATACTATCATACACAAGAAGAAAGAAAAAAATACCAAATTGTACCAAAGGTAACATTGAACCACAACATTATGTCTTGCAAAGTCCTTAATTACTGTGATTCCCACCTTTCATTTTTATGTATGTGCATTGTAAAATTAAGCCTCAATCCTGAAGCAGCTGTCTGTCCTGAAAATCTGAACTGACTTCATTTTTATTTTATTCATGAATATGTTTCAGGTGGTAGATGGAAATAAAAGCTTACACGATATGTTCCAATTTTATGAAACAAATGCTCAAATCCTCCTTGGTATAAATGGCTCAAAAACAGAATAACATTGGGGATTTATGGAGATGTTTATACTAATAAAGTTGCAAATATGTACATAATTAAGATTAATAAGTTACATAGCTCACAGCACGGCTGTACTTTTGCTGTGGCATGACACAGTGGATAAAATTACATCTACAACTTATGACAAGCTATAGCCATGCAGTGTGGCAGTTAAAAGAACTTTAAATATTTTCATATAGTTTCCTGCAAGTCCTTTTACAAAATTACATGCTACATATCTTTTTAGGTTGCAAAAGCAGCAGCATTTTTATTTTCCATTTCTCTTTATGCTTTTGAAAAAAGTTCAACAGCAAAATTTCTAGAAGTAGAATTTGCAAGATGTTCCTGCAATTCCAATTTTATTTCTAACAAAATGTTCTTTAATGACCAACATGTGCGCTGTTCAGGAATTATTGTCTGACAGATTTCCATTAATAGTCTGGGAGCAAATGTACTCCCGTGGGAATTTTGTGCTGAAAGCAAACCACTGGCCTAGGAATGTTCACTGGGACCTACTAGACATGAAAAGTTTTGGTGGCAACTATGCAACTTGCTAGGACGGGATTTATAGAGGTTTTAAATTATCACGTGCGGAGGCCAGCATGGAAACGAGGCTGTAATAGAAAATCACTTATAACTCCCGTTAACATACATTGTTGGTTACCAAAATTTCCTCCAATGCATATTTCATTTTACTAAACTTAGGTTTGGAGGAATTCTTATTTAATAGGTGGTCACGTGACCATTAAGCATGAAAACGAGGCTATTTATCAAAATCCCTTATAACTTCCATAAACATACGTCGTTGGTTACCAAACTTTCCTCCAGTGCATATTTCATTTCCCTAAACTTTGTTTTGGTACAAATTTTTACTAATAGGTGCTCACGTGACTATTTAGCATGAAATCGAGGCTGCTATAGAAAATCACTTAAAACTCCCACAAACAAACTACTGTTTATTTCCACACTTGCCTACAGTCTATATTTCATTGCTCTAAACTTCGTTTTGGTACAAGTTTCCTTTAATCGGTGGTCACATAACCTCATGACATGAAAACGAGACTGGAATGTAAAGCTTCACTCAATTCAAATGCCTGCTGCAACGCAATAGAAATGTCATATATATTTCACTAGTTGTAATGCATACAAGTCTATATCTCTTGATGAAGATCCTTGGCTTGTAAAAATTTATAGTTTTCTTTTAAAATAGACGGTAAAGAGACATTGATGTTTATACCAACCCAAACATTGAGGCTTCAAAGACGCATAGCCCATCAAATGACCGATGTTTTACACATGCGACTTTTAAAAAGATTTAACTGTTCTGTTTCAGGTAAAACATATTTCGTTTTAAGACTTCTTTACAAATAAAATATCTTATTTTATCTACTTAGCACTGTTTACTGCAGATCCTTGCAGCTTTACTCAGCCTCTGACTCATCGCTACTCTCTTCCTCATCACTGGCGTAAAAATCGTCATCTTGCTTGTTCTCGCATTCACTCTCATCAGAACAACCACACAGGTCTGTACAAAGAAGGCCAGCCTTGCGGCACTGGCATCGATTGGACGAGCATCGCTCCTTTGAGCATCTGCACTTCACAAGGTGGATTATAGCCTCGGGCGCCGGTGCCAGAGTTGTCATTACAGGTTCCCATTCCCCGTTCTCCATTGCCCATCCATAATCCCTTGGCGATGGCAGCACAGGATTTGGTACAGCATCCTTGTTCCAAACCATCAACTGGAAATGAGCCCGCAGTATAGCTTGGTGTAGGGCAGCTTGTGTTGGAGGCAATCTGTCAGATTCTGCTTGCTTCTTTCTAAAGAGGAACCACCTGAGCTCCTTGACTGTTGTTATGTCTGTCTTCGGTACATACAGCTGACAAACAAACCTCTCAATTGGAACTTTGATGTCATCATCAGGCTGTTCATCTCGACCAAGGTTAGCAAGAGCACTAAGGATGGAATCGTCTGCTTCCTGAAACTCTTTCCAACAAGTAATCTTCCCCTTTCCAGAAAAGCTGCCAGTATTATCAGCTCCTGTGATGGCATGAAATGCAGGCAGCGCAGCTGTCTTGGCGAGGCCAAGGGCTTCAACAATCGGCCGGAGCTTAATGGAACGTTGATTTGCACCCCTTCCAGTAACAAATGTGGTTTTTGGACACATCTCTGCATACCGCCTGATTGCCAGCACAAGAACATCTGTATCAGGTGAATGAATTGAGAGTTCGGTGGCACCGTCAGCAGTGGCATCAAGGGCATGCAGTATTATCTTCGTATCAGCCTCCTCATGGTCACTTTGAAGATGCCCCACGTCTTTGTGTGTTGCTCGGCATTGTTTTCCCCATGCGACAACAACCTGTTTTCCAGCAGCCCGGCCATGCTCATTCACTTTCTTTGCAAGAAAGGCGGATAGCTCCTCCTTGGTCTTGGTATGTGAGAGCAGTTTCTTCAATGCTACTTTTCCAATATGAGTTGTATCGGTAATGTGGTAATAAATAGGATTTTCGGATCCTTGTCTTCTGGCTCGTGTGGCCGATTTCAAAGATGATTGGACATCGTATCTATCAAAGATCACGCGAAGCTCTTGGTGGTCATCGTATTTAGTAAATAGGCGATTGCTAAAGTGCTCTGCCAGGTGATTGCAAGTCTTTATCCAGTCTGGTTTGTCCAAGGACTGAACCTCAGCCATTGCATCAACGATAGCCACCTTGACGTGCACATTGGTTTGGTCGTTACTAGTTTCAGACGTTACTTCGCCAGAGGAATCCCCCTTGAGTTTCTCCAGAATTTGCATTAGAGCACTCTTGCATGAGCAGTGCAACATGGTTCCATCAGGGGCAAACAAGGACCTTGGGACCACCGAGAATTCATACATGCCGACTGCTTCTTTGATGTCTACTTCTGGTCGGCTCTTGCAAATCAACAAAAGACGAGCAAAAAGAGACCTGTCTTCCTTCAGCTCTATAACTTTGTCCGCGGCTTTCACCTTCAGGACTTTGCCACCACTTTTCCACGTTTGGAGCTTTTTCTTTGTCATGGTCGACCAGAGGTTGACTTTCCCTGATTTGAGCCGATCGTCTACAAATGTCTGGAAGAGTTTTACACCAATTTCCCTCTGTTGCGACAAATCGCTCCTGATTTTCTCCGACATCACCACTTTGGTGACTAGGTTGTAAAGGTCAGCGTTAGATGAATCATCACTTAGTGCGAAAGGATTTTTAAAGCGCTTAATCGTTGCTCTGTGGCAGGCGGCTTTCGAAGAACTCCCGTGACGTACTTCGCCCAGCAATTCTTGTGATACTTTATATCTATAGCATGCGCATCTTGACTATCCAGTGCAGTAGAGAGCTTTACAAGAAGCTTTGGGTCATCTAACCTCTTTACTGCAGCGTCTAACGAACTGCCAGCAGACGTAGTGGACACCATGTGCAGTGGCTGTTGATATCTTGCCTTACCATCGCAAAAAAAGCAGGCATCCCGGTCATAAGGAACAGTCATTGAACGGGTTAACAGTCCCTGTTGTAAGATAGATGGAAAATTGAAAAAACTATTTCTTTTCAAGAAATGCGAAGAAGTTTATGCGTGAACTCCTATATAACTCAATTTGTTTCATAATATCTCTACATATTTCTAAAAATAATGCATAAAGTGATAAGAACAAATGCATTGGAAGTTCAAAGATTGAAATTGAAATTACCAGCACAAAAATATGAAAACAGTAGAATTACAACTATGAACTATAAGAACTAAAATATACCTGAGGACTGCCACTTGATTTTCGCTTGGATTCACTTGGCCCAGCTATTTCCCTTTCGAACTTTTCTCTTTCTCTCTTTAACATTCCCGAGTGTGTAGTATCCTGATAGCATTTCCTGTGCCAGGTCACCTTTTCTGCAAGTTCTTCAGATGGAATGTCCTTCAAAACTGACCACAACTTTGTTGACTTCACATCTCCATAAAAAGAACGTTCTTTTATTGCATTAACTAATTTTTCGTGAGAACTTGGGTTTTCAACAAGATCATCTAGTGTTTTTGTCTGACAAATGATGCACAACTGAAAATCTACAGATCCAGGTTCCGCTAACTTTTCCATACTTCACTTTACTTCATTTTTTATCACTACATCCTCTGTAAGTAAAGATGGCGGCTCTCTAATCTGATGATAATTACCGCTGACCTAAAAGAACTGGGGCACCTGGAATCCAGGCTTTCTCTGGTAAATACGTCTCACGATCTTATCAGCAACAAAAAATATCATAACTACGATCGGCATGCACATCAAACAAGCAAGAATGACTTTCTACCGGAGGAAAATCGGAAATCCAGTATAATTTATCAATTTGAGGTCATAGAAATGTTACAAGTACTGACATTGTCCTGTGAGCTAAATTTTGGTATTAAAAGTCCGGCCATCATTTTTGAAGAGAGCTCTTTTCCATAAGCTGTGTTGGATAGGATTAGCACGTTTCCCCTTCCCGTCCCTCTTATCCGCTCTTTAAAAACTGATCAAAATACAACATGGGCCATTTTCAGAGGGATAATACCAGCCTCGTTTCTATGTTTATCGGATGATATGATTGTTATTTTAATAAAGTTAGTCAATTTCAAACAATTACGAGTATGTATTCATTTATTATTTAGGTTTCCAAGTTTCCTGAAACCATTGCTTTTTTGCTAATGGAAGTTGTCGGTAGTTTGGTAAGCAATGGTATTAGAATACTTTTATTCCGGCCTCGTTTTCATGCCATATTGTCACGCGTCCACCAACTTAATAAAAACTCGATGAAAACCAAGTTTAAAGTAATGAAATATATACATTGGAGGAAAATTTGGTAACCAACGATGTATGTTTATGGGACTTGTAAGTGATTTTTTATTATAGCCTCGTTTCCATGCTATATAGTCACGTGACCACCTTTTTATACAAATTTGACCACAAATTATTTTAGTGAAACAAAATATACATTACAGGAAAGTTTAGTAACTAACAATGTATGTAACAGACATTTGAAGGCATGTTTTATTCCAGCCTCGTTTCCATGCTGGCCTCCACACATGAAAATTTAAAACCTCCCTAAATCCCGTCTTAGCAAGTTACAAAGTTGCCACCAAAACTTTTCATGTCTACTAGGTCCTAGTGAACATTTCTAGACCAGTTGTTTGCTTTCAGCACAAAATTCCCACGGGACCTTATTTTCTGACATTTGCTCCCAGACTATAATTGGTATAAACTATTCTGAAGTTGTACATCATTTACAACTGTACATAATTGTACAGTGTACATTTAATTATGGGAGGTTTACATTCTTTCTCAGAATTAAAAGAGAACCTTTTATAATAAATTTTTTTATGAGGAATATTTCAATTCAGAAAAAATGTGTTTTGGACCTTTTTACTGTTAACAATACATGTATTTACATCTTACTGGTACAAATGTAATTTGAAAGGCAGTTAATTTTAATTAATAAAACATGTATAAATATTCATTGGTGTCTAAATTATCACAGTGGAGATCTACGAGGAAAACTTCTAGATATGTACAGTGTACCTTATAAAGTGCTGTTATTTACTTCATGTTATTACAGTAACTGTTGTATGCCTAAACCTCGAAATATCTTTCCTTGTGTATGTTGCAGTTAAATTTTGTCCTTGGTATAATTAATTTTAGTGTGTTCCTTTGTTTCATAATTATTATAATTATATATCACCATACACCAGAACAAATCAAAATACCAAATGATACTGAAGGCAAAAATGAACCACAACACATTCACTGCAACATGCCACTCTTTGTGTGATCACTGCTTTTGGCTTGTGCAACACAAATTCCCAGAGGTGGGGGGGGGGGTTACTTGCATATGAAAGGGGTGGGATGCTTGATGGAAGTTTTGAATTTTACCTCTAAATGGGACTGATCTGGGCGTGGCCCAAGCTTTTTTGACCCCTAAAAGAGACCATGTGAATCAAGTAAATAAAACAATGTCAAATGCAAGGCCACCCCCACCCCTGGGCAAAAATTATCACGCTGACAGGGTTTGTACAAGTCTGGAGAACCAAAGTGATTTGATTGTGAGTCATGGAAATTGGTGTAAATGTTCTCCAATTATCATCCAGAGTTAGGCAGTTGTTTGTAAACACAATCAAGAAAATTTTTGAAACTTTCCATGAAAATGACCAACTGAGGTTATGGAAAAGTCATGCAATTTTAAGAGTATGAACCCAGTTTGCACAACGTACGTTTTCTTTTCTTACCTTGTAGCTTAACACCTAATATAAATTCTTATAAATGCTTTGCTTATAAAATTTACTCGATTAAAATTTGATGTAAAAAGAATTAGTAGAATGCCTATTTTTAAGTGCTGTTAATCCCCTGCAGACATGGTAGCTTATATGTACACATGCTGATTTCTTACACTTAGAAAATTTCAATAAAAATTGTAAGTGAATAACACCTTTTTCTCTCTACCTGGCATTTTTTCTCTTTACAAAGAGCCTAGTGGCAGGGATAGTGTCGCAGCCCTATTGTGGTGAGACCTTGTAAGAGCTGCGAGGTGACCCGGGCATTCACCATTGGCCCAGTCCCATCTAGCCTTGGAAGCGTGATTTTTGACATCATCGAGCACTTGCTAGGAACATGAATTTACTGTGTCAAAATAAAGTTATTAATCAATCATTTCCCACTGCCCCAAGATGGTTCTGATTTTTTCTTATGGGAGGGGGGACAGGAACCCAGGAGAATTGAGGGTTGGAGGACAGTGTCTAATATTTTGCAATACGAAAGACACAGAGGCGGGAACTACTGAAAGGGCAGGAACTGCAGGTGGGAAGTTCAGACAAATGTGCCAACCCTTCAGTCATTCTAACAAGAAAATCAACCATTCGTATTTCACTGCAGGCAATGCTTTTCCAATCCCATCCTTACCAGTACCACTGGTGAATTTTCTTGTCGCTAGAGATCTGGGTCGGGTCTGTCCACTTTCGCTGCAGACCTCTCTCGGTTATTGTTCTATTGTTCCCGCCAAAATTTGATTTTATTTATGCGCCATATTTGCTTCGGTCGCGTCGGTTTCGTTTTGATCGAGTCGAAAGGTAAACTAAACTTTGTTTTTTAATGTTATTTTAAGCAATGCCTTTAAACTTTTAGAATGTCCTGTGTTAGTTAATGAATCGTTTGATGAATCGGCAGCGAGAAATTGAGATAATTGTTGAAGTGAAAATGACGACAAAGATCGAAGTTCTTGCTGTGCGTAATTGAGGTTAAAAATTATATAAGCTTCCTTTGAGTGAACTTTTCTTTGTTTTCGATCACCGTCTACCTATACTGACATCAGGCCAAGCGAAATGACCCTGTTATCGAAAATCACTCCATTTGCTTTCACAGATATCTGTTGAAGTTTGTTGTTTGAACGCTCCAGAATGCTTTGTCTAAACCAGCTACCCTCTTTCGAAACAGCGTGTCCTATGGAACTGGATTCACCAAAAAACAATATAACGGTACCACACATTTTAACAGTTTCTTTCTATTAGAACGAGATTCAACAGGAATCTATGAGCATTTTGATGCAAGCCATTTTATATTTAGAGCGAGAATTACTGATTAGCCTATGAATGTTCAGGTTGCTGTTGAAGGAAACATTGGAAGTGGCAAAACAACTTTGCTAAATTATTTTAGGAAAAATCCCCTAGTCGAGGTGAGAATAATTCCCATAATATAGTTTTAATTATGTATTTTAAAGAGTTATTATAAATGAGGTTTAACTATTAAATCCTAATTTTGAGTTTAACAACAAATCCATGACATACTCAGTCCCCTTCGCAGCCGTCATTAGGGTCGTCATGCAATCCTCCCCATTAACAGGGAGGAGCGTTGCCTGATGACCCTGTGGCATAGAAGAGTCAGAAGGGGAGTGGGTCTATTCCTGATTTGATGTCACAAACTGATTTGCATCGCGTCAAGTCTTTGTAAACATATTGTGACGTCAAATCGGAAATAGACCCATGCCCATTCTGACTCGGTTGTGGAACAAATGATGCACAGTTTATCGTAACTTTTTAATACTATAAATAGTCAGAATTTGGTAAAAAGGTGCAATGCGTTTCAAATTGGTGAAAAGGTTTACTCTAGCGAAAAAATACATGGTGCACTTTAAAATAAGACCCCCACCCAAACTCCTTCTCTCCCAAGCTCTTGTCAGTGCTATTGTACCAGCTTTCCAAAATGACATCACACATTTAACAGGTATTAGAAGAACCTGTGGACAAATGGCAAAATGTTGAGGGACAAAATCTCTTGGTAAGTTTTCAAACTTCTCTATATTTGCAATTCACCTTGTCTTCCCAATCTTTAATAATGTTCTTGCTACTGGACATGTCAAGCTAAGATTGGCCTCCAAGGGGAACCTGGGGGTGCTTTTTTAGTGATCGTTGTCACACATGCATGTAGCTTTATTTGCTACTTTTTGTACTTCACTAATTGGTGGCAGTCACAGTGACCTAATGGTTATTGTGCCTCAGTTGGGGCATTGAAATACTCCTAGTCGTTTCATGCTATGGAAACAGAGGATAAGCTCCAGCGGTGTGGGCCACTAGGCTCAACGCAAACTTTGTTTTCAATTATTCATAGTTGTTTGATTTCTTGTTAAAAAGGAGCTGTTTTACACTGACTGTCAACGTTGGAGCTACCTGTTTGAATCTTGTGCTGTTCTTAGCCTCATGAAAATTCACAAGAAACCACATGTGAGTATTCACTTCAGGTGATGTGTTTTGCAATATTTAGTAACAGATGAGTCACTTCTTCATGTTAATAAAATCTTGGACTGAGTTCTTTGCATCTTAAACAGGTCACCCCAGTGAAGATGATTGAGAGAAGCGTATATAGTGGCTACTACTGCTTTGAACACAATCTTTGTAAGAGGTACAGTATGCAAATTTGTAGTTACCAGCCAAATTGTTCAAGAAGTGAACTGAAAAGATCAATGACTTCAAATTCTGTTGTTTCAACAGAGTGTAAAAACAGTGCATGTACAGACGTGTGATCTGCGAATACAAATATAATTGTGTATACTTGTAAGCTGTCTCTGTCCAAGGATAATGCCATTTTTTGGTATTGACAGTGACAGCCAGAAACAAGTCTGCATTCACAGGCTAAGAGACTTGCAGCAAATGTGACTATTTAGTAACGTGATAAGTAGCTCACTGGAATAGTTATTCTTTTCCCTTCCCTGGTTTTATATATTTTAGTGGAATGATGACCAAAGCAGAGCATTCTGTACATAATGAATGGTTTGAGTGGATAACAAAAAGACAACAGCCACACCTGGATTTGATTAGTAAGTCATGGTACCAAGTTTCATTTAAACCATAATTATTATTAATACCACAATGGAAATGACAAGTGTACCATTTTTTCCTTCCTTTCATTTCCCAGTTTACCTTAGGACTTCACCTGACACATGCATGGAAAGAATAAAGGCAAGGTGCCGAAGTGAAGAAAAAACTCTCCCTATGGTAAGTTACGATAAACTGTGCATCATTTGTTCCACGACCGAGTCAGAAGGGGTGTGGGTCTATTCCCGATTTGATGTCACAAACTGATTTGCATGCATGTTTAAAAAGACTTGATGCGATGCAAATCATTTTGTGATAACTATAAATCACACTGCTCTACAGCCTACATGCTCTACAGCCTAATGGGGTACTTTCGTCCCCCAGGGCTTCCTCAAGTACAGCGACGATAAGTTACCGACACCATTTTTAATCATTTACACCTGTATCTGACACTTGTGGTGCTGTTGACATTGCTGATCCTAGTATGTAGGGATTGTAACACACATGAACCAAGTAATGGGCTTGACTCACACCAAGATTTCTCTATACATGTAGCTTAGTTGGTTAGAGTGCCCAACTGGTATCTGGGAAGCTATAATGCATCATGTTAGGGACTTTGTCCGTGCTCATGGCAGGAACATTTCACCTTTATAAACAATGATTCATTGCCCAGAATGAACCTGCAACATAAATTTTAGAATTGCATTATTTTATATTTTGTCAGGAACTTCTTGTTGCATTGCATGAAAGACATGAGGAATGGCTGATCCAAGGAAAGTTTCCCATTCCTGCACCTGTGATGGTAAGTAAATAAAGTTAGATTCAACAAAAAATTCCCATTACTACTGCATAAAGTAATATATCATATAAAATTAAATTTTAGGAAAGTTAATCGGTAAACATTGTCCTACATGTGCATGTTTATTTGCTGAAATAAGATTTACTTTCCATTCTGTAGCTTTTCCCAGGTTAGAGATTGTGGTCCATCATTTGTTTCATTATGTGTGGTTCCAGAAAATATCTCCCTTCCCCCCCCCCCCCATCCCTCTGACGGATAACTGTAAATTTTAAGGGGCAGGTAAGGAAAGTTTACTGAGACCAGAATTTCCAGAGGGGTGGAGGCCTAGACTTTTTATCCTTAGTCTGTCAAGTGTAAAGTGAACAAATATGGTTGTGCGAAATTTGGGGGTGAGAAGGCAAGTTGCGCTGTGACCATATTGTTCTGCTTCACACTCAACGGACTAATGAAAAAAGGAGCGGTTCATAGCCAAGAGGAGGCAAGTTCAACGCAAAAAACTCTGACCTTGGGGGAGCAGGGATATTTTCTGAAAAAAAAGGGTGATTTTAATTAACAAATTTTCTATTCATCAGGTTGTTGATGGAAACAGATGTCTTGAGGAGATGATGAAATTCTACAGCACCAATGACCAGTACCTCCTCGGGATGAAAAAATGGCCACAGTTACATTCTGTCCAAGAAGCTGTCTGTTAAATTTATACTTAGCAAACAGATTATTTAATAATATTTATAGCAAAACTTGCAGTGGCATCTCGCCAATAGGCCAGGGCTAAAAGTAGGGAAGTTTAAATGATCATTTTTATTATCATCATATTGCAATGATGCCTTTCTTGCAAATTTTTGAAAAGGCAGGTACAAAAGTCGGACTGGATCAACTCAAATCGCTGATTTGGATAAGAATAGCAACAATTGTTGTATGTGTAGCTGCTATTCTTATTAAATTCAGCGATCCAAGTTGATCCATCCGACTTTTGTATCTGCCCTATTTAAAACAATTCTGAAACATTTCAGTCAGTCAATCATTTACTTGTAGTATAAAGAGAAGGCTCGAAGCCTTCATGTGCAACTAATATAACAGAAGACCAGAAAACAGCAGGATTTACTGTTATAACAGAAACAACTCATACGGTAATTTTAACTCAGTCACTACCAAAGGATATCGCTGTTTACAAATAGCTACCAAAAGTTTTTTTAAACAGTGTATTTATATGTGTGAAATGGTACTTGAATTGTGAAGG
Source organism: Blastomussa wellsi (assembly GCA_947652115.1). NCBI lineage: Eukaryota > Metazoa > Cnidaria > Anthozoa > Scleractinia > Plerogyridae > Blastomussa > Blastomussa wellsi. The sequence goes on from OX393561.1 coordinate 42,279,654, forward strand.
TAGTTGTCCTTATTGTAAGGTTTGGAATGTTGCAAATACATTCAGATCAGCTACTTTCTTTTTGTTCAGTGCAGTCATACCTCTGTGCTTTTACATTCTTTTGTACAGAAGGAAAAGAAACTACATTTAAACCACATTTTTTTACGGTGCGACCTCCATTAAGTGGCCACCCTCCATTAAATAGCCACTTTCTAAAGGTTTTCAATGTCCTGAGAGTGGCTGCTGCTAATAGAGGTTGCACTGTATTTATATGTCAAGTGCAATCATTTTTGGTTGCTACAAGCTCAATAAATTTGCAGAAGTGATCTTGAAGTAATGCAAATGTATGGCGGTTTGCGGCAGGTACAAAACACAGGTCACAGGTCACAAGTCAGAGGTAGGAAAAAAGGAAAACTCACAAATACAGAATTATTGTTGAGTTTTCCTTTTTTTCCTACCTCTGGCCTGGGACCTGGGACCTGTGACCTGTGCTTTTACTTCCACACCTTCCAAAACTGAGAGTTTTAGGAAATAGGCAGAAGTAGAATGCATCGAAACATAACCAAACTTGGTAGAGTGGTAGATTGATAAATTGCCTATTTATTGTTGTTTATTTAATCCCATGTGATCTCTATTGTGACATCATATATGTTGCCCAAATTTGGCATCAGAAAGAAAATCCAGGAAAGAAATGGTAAAAGTTTGATATTAGTTTTCTGTATAGAGTTCTATGATTTCTGGTAAAAACCCCATCTCAATCGGATAAAATGGTGTAAAGTTACAGGAAATTAACCCATTGACTCCTAAACCGGCTGTGACAGACCTTGACCTTTGTTCTGCTTCTGACGTCATCAGCTTTGACCAAAATAGGAATCCCATTTATCCCTGTTCTACAGAAGGAAAAGAGCTTTCCAATGATACCCAGATGATATTGATTGGGCCAATGGAGCTTGAAATATGCAGGAAAACGCTTAGAATTTTCCACCAAAAACTAGGAGGAAAATTTCCCTCACTTACCCTTGGCTACTCCATGTTGAGTATTTCCCGTCTCAATGATGCTTTCGTGGCAATTCTTGAACAGAAAGCAAGCCCAGTAAAAGGCCAACAAAAGCATAGAAAAGATACGAGGAAAGGAGAAAGGAAAAGCGAAAAATGAAAATAAAGAAATCGAAAAGCCTAAAGACGGGTCACTTTCTCGAAATTTTGATTTGTGCGCATGCCCGAGCTAAAATATCGTTAAATGCGATACTAGTGAGAAACCTGGCATGCCTTCATTCTGCATTTTGGAGAAATTTGAAGCACATTTAGACTATAACTGACTAGAAAATGTTCAAAATGTCTAAAAAACACTTCTTCAAAAATCTCCGGGAGTCAATGGGTTAAAGGCCATTTCAGTCCATACTGCGCCATCTCCGCATGCAATGTTTATCAAGCCTCACACGACGAAATGTAAACAAACCAAAATGAAAATGAGGGGAAAAACTTACCCTTTTCGTCATTATTAACATCCGATATACTTGCAAAACAATAATAGAGTAGACTCTGCTTTTCAAATGTTTAATGTTGTTACTAAAAATAGGTGCCATTTACGTCATCACACTGTCAAGAAAGTAAAAAATACCTTTACAATGGTAAAATTTTTCCTCCAATTAAGACGTTTCAATGTCTTGCTTCATTTAAAATATAGACCTCTCCTCTGTGAGCCAAAAATTAAATTTAAGAACCTTCCGGGAGGAAAAGCCCTACCAACCGACCATCGTGCATGAAAGCAATGAAAATTTTCCTGAAATACGTCAATCCAAACAAAAGTTATGGTACGTTGAAGTTTGGATTTTCTTCTATTTTGAACTGAAGTTCATTTTGTGATAACATGGATTAACTACCCCTTCCCAACCCTGAACCCCACTCCCGGTCCCCTGACCATCTCTGCGCACAAAACATTTTTGTCCAGCGGTAAATTGAAGTGAAAGCTTCTACGTCGTGTAAGTATTTTCTCGCCAATACATTGTGAAGGTCAGGGACGAAGCAGTAACTTTTACCACATTTTAGCGATTTTACATAGAGATTTTAGAATGTTCAAGACAAATCAAGTTCTTCTAAGCAGCAGTCTTAACTTATTGCGGTCTTGTCATAATTGTGGAAAGATTACCAACAATGTCAACTGTACCGGCTTCACAAGAAAAATGTTTTCGAATACAGCTGGTTTTCGCAAATTGTTTTCGTTATCAACATCAAGGTGTTCGTCTCTTTATTTCCGCGAAAGTAAAGAACAAAATGGTAAGTGCTTAATAAATGCAATAATAGGCTGAAAAGTTTAAATATGGTCAATGATCAGTGCTCTTGATTTTGACAGAAATATTGAGGACTGAAAATTGTAAAAGCGGCAGTTTTTGAGTTCGAGGCTATATATGGTCGAGGCCTGGTGATTATAAGCCACTGGTTGGTGTGCGTTTGATAGCCTGCCAGAGAATAGTATTAGCAGCTAGTGAGCTTATCCTTGGTGAAAAGTTTACATGGATCTTATTCTTTGAACATCTTCAAAGACCCTGGAGTAATTACACAATACCTGGCAACTCTCGACTGGTTAGAAGCATTCAATAAGATGCAAATTATAGATCTGCATGAAGATTTTGACTTATAAATTATTTAACCGATCTTTGGGGACCTTCATCAGCATTCTTTAATTCTCAATTACTGATAGAAGGAGCATTAGAAAACTAATAGCTTTGCAAGGAGTTTCTGCTAAGATATTAATATTTTTGTAAGATCCTTGTGATACCAAGAATATTTAGTTTTAATCTCGTAATTTCTAAGATCCTCTATAAGATCCTTATCAGTATTGGAATTTCTTCAAAGATTCTTTGAAGGTTTTTCACCGGTGATGATGTCTGATTTATCAGAGGACCCGAGTTTATCCTGCTTCCTCATCTCTGTTCATTGGGCAGGGAATAATTGAAGCAGATGAACTTGGACTATGATAAATCAGGCTACCATGCAGGTACTGTGGGAAAATTATGCTACAGCAATTGCCTGTGATGGCCAGCCAGGTTACTGATCTTGAGAAGGCTTTTTTAAACTGTTGAAACTAGTATAGCCTGCAAACTTCAGTTGACTTCACTTTTCAGTTGGGGGCTGGCTGTTTTGACAGGCTAAGCAATTAAGCCTGGGCTCCTTCTTTGGTCGTAAAAAGTGGCCATAAGCAAGGTGGCTGCATTAGTGAGGTGAAGTGATGGTCACGAGGCTGAGTTCCACTGCACTGACAAATCAATACAATGGCATGTATGCTGTGCAGTCTCAGAGGTTGTGCCCATGATTTGCAGTATTATGGTAAGATTGGATGTTTGAATCAGACTAGTGCATGGTGACACTTGTAGATATAATCGACCTTAAGATGACCTAAGATAGCAATACGAAAATATGAATACACCATATGAGTATGACCTTTGAACTTCAATCTAGTTACTGACTGTATGTTCTCAGAGCTCTCCAGGGGTGTAGCTAAGAGCCAGCTACCTGCTAATTTCACCAGCTGAAATTATCACCTGTTGAAATTTCACTAGAGAACAAAGGCCAAGTTTGAAGGTAGCCAGCAGCCAAAAAAGCTTGTTTATTAGCCTGTTTGCTATTTTCTTTCTGTAGCTACATCCCTGGCCCTCACTCCTTCTTGTTGCTAATCAGTTGTAAAGGAGAGTATCAATACAAGACTGAAAGCACAAGCATTTGGTTTGAAATGTCGTACTCAAAGGTCGCTAACGTTGAAAATGGGGGCTGTGTTTTACATAATTTATTTGAGAATCTTTGTAGCTGGTTCCAAAATAGTAATGATATTGTACAAAAATTACCCTGCTAGTAAATTGGTGGGTCAAATCAATGACCGGCTTGTTTGTTTTTCCTTTCTTTTCTTTTTTTTATTTGTTGTTGTTTTGATATCACCTCTATCTAAAATTGAACAGGGAACTGCAAAATGGAATCATTGTTCCTTGAAAGGATATATGTAATTGAATTATCTCTTTTCCTTTTGCAGCTAAAGGATGCTGGAAACAGGCAAAGTCTAACTCAACCTATATCACTCCTGGTGGGGTAACTTTTCATTTTGATACTCACAAGCTGGTCAGAAAACTTCAGGAAAATGGTTTGTTAACTTTTGTAAAGTTTTTAATTTTTCTGAAATGTGTGGTTCCGGAAAATATCCATACCCCCACCACGGGTGGAAAGACCCCCCCCCCCCCACCCCTCCGGAATTTCAAAAAGCATTTTACATAACCCCTACACCCTCTGGAAAATAACCTTTTTAACAGAAATTGTGCAAATGTTCTCGGTTTTATGCCACTTTCTCTTGTAAACATGACTGTTGTGGATAACATGTCACAATTGGTAGACTGGTGACAAGTGTAGCATCTCTCGGTATATAAAATCTATGTCATAAAGCAAATGAAGAAGCCTAAGCTAGTAACAGTATACTGTCATAAGTCGGATCCCCCCCATCATGAAGAAAAGTTTTTGGATTTGCTATCTCAAATGAAATATGAAACAAGCTAACCTTACAATAGATGCTAAGCAATAACAATATTAATCTAAACAAATTTTCAAAGAACAATGCCACTTTATATTTGCAGGTTTTAGTGAACAACAAGCTGAAAGCTTAACAATGTCACTTGTAGAAATAATTACTTCTAGTGTTCTTAATGTGACTGACAGCACTGTTTCAAAAATTGATCAGGTAAAAGTAGTTGCTATTGTTAAAAGGGTACTGTCACGGTATTTTGGCTTCATTTTAAAAACAGAAATATGTTGTTGAATCAATGGAAACCCAAAATTAACTACACTGAAACCGTTTATTTCCGCATATCATTTAGGATGGCCAGGATGGAAGTGGATTAAAATTTGAAAAAACTAGCCAGTCTTTTCAAATTCTAAAGCCATTCCTTGAAAATATCGCCAAAAATTCCTTATGGTTTTCTCTCTGAGCCACAATTCATTTGATATCTTCCTGTTAGTCCATCAGGAGCAATCTAAGCACAAGTTAAGGTACCAGGTAATGATTTTAGCAATGAATGAAGCACAAAACACCATAACCCCTGTGACAGTGCTCCTTTAATAAATCTGAGAATTATCCTGGTTAAGAGTAGGCGTAACTTTGGGCCATATATGCTTTAAGCAGCAAAGCTGCAAGAATGAGTCGTGAGATATCATTTTTTATTTTTGAAAAAAGTGGAGAACAGTCGTAACTACAGCTGTATAAATGTACAAGCAAGTACGTTTAACTTTGGTTCATAGCAGTAGCAATAACCATCCCACTGAAGTCCTGATTTTTTTTGTCAGGCTTCTTCTTTCCAATTGCTTAAATTGGAAATTCACTGCGATGATTGTTCTTCACTTTCAGTGTCTCTTAAGTTAACAAGTTTTCAAATTCTAACAAATTATTTCCAAGTTTTCAGGAGAGAGATCAGGGTAAGAGGTCATTGAAAAGTTAGGATTGGGAGGGATGATTAAAGGAGCTATGTCACGATGTTTTGAGTTATTTCTCAGACAATCTTAATTACCTTTGAAATTTAGGAAACCTAAAAATAATAGTTTGCTAAGGAAGAAAAAAAAAAAAAAACAAAGGAGTGATACTAAACCAAAAAGGAACAAGGATGGCTGAGGATGGAGAAGATTGAAACGGATTGGAAATGACGATTTTGAAAAATTTAGCCTACATTTTAAAAGTGCATAAACGATGACTTAGCTCCTTAAGGACTTTGTAATTCTTGAGAAGTAGGATGTTGAGGAAGTGCAGTGGCCTTCTGGTTAGACTACTGAACTCTGCCTCTCTCCACCCAAGATGTGTGAAAACGCCGGATAATGGTGAATTTGATGTTCTTAGGAAATGCTGTGGTGGACTAGTATCCTGTCCGGGGGGCTTGAAGTTCTTTAAATTAAGTGTTGCAGAATCTTGGATAATCTGCAGCAGTGATTTTTTCCTCTTTTGTTTGCGCTTAAAAATGAATTTCACAAGTTTGTGGAAAGATAATTGCACTCGACCCTTTAATTCATCAACATACAAGTCTATTTGAACTCTGAATTCTAGGTGCGTCTTATAAGTGAGAATTTTCACATAATTTTGACTTTTCCGTTTGGGAATTTGCCATAATTACTTTCAATTGCCAAGTTGGGGGTGCATCTTATAGCCGAGTGTGCCTTATAACCGAAAAACTACAGTATGTGACCTTTTCACTAATAAATACTTTTAGGCTGTTCATTAGATACTCTCATGTTTTTTTTTTTATTTTGTAGGAACGCCTTGAAGTCAAATTCAACAGCATAGTTGATTCAGTAAGGTATGGGCTGGGACATTGCAAGATATTGTAATTATGCAAGACCATGTACATTGCTAAGGGGGAATTAGAGCCTGTTGATTTTATAAGAAACAGGGAAATTACATAAACAATCAGTCAAAACTACAATAAATTTCAAGCAAATTGAAAACCACACACAAAACCAGCAAAATCGAAAACTTTCACACCCCAATTTCTAAAACCCTAATCAGTCTGATACACCTGCAAGACCATACGATATTTTGTTACGGCATTTGTGGATGCCATAGCTGCTGCAAAGTCCCTTTGCAGCAGAGTATTGACAGTATTAGTAGATGCAGATTACAAGTAGTTGAGGTGCATATAATTTTGCCAAAGTGGATATTAAATCTGAGAAACCAAAATGGGAAAAAAATAATGAAAACCAAATTTGATAATTACCAGGTATATACCACATCCACTAGTAATTTTGACAAAAAGTCGGAAACCAGTTGCTAAAAAGGAAAAAGCACACGGAAAACGAACTTTTCATTCTGGGTGAACAACAACAAAAAACATTTTCTAGAAATGGCCAAATCCATTTTAATTGAAGTCTCGATGCCCCAGACCCGGCCTGACCCTCATTTCACACAGCTTTGTTCTGGTTTTATGGGTTGTCTAATTTTGTTGTTGGGCTATAATAATAGGCCTTACTTTTTCTCTTCAGAAATGAAATGTTTCTTCTTGAGCAAGGAAAGTTTACTAGAATCCAAGAGGAAAACCAGGTATGGTACAAGAGACGATTTACTGTCTGAAAGGCAGACAAAGCAGAGGTTTGACCATGTCTGTGTGTGTTCATGGGGTTCGTCCGTGAAATCAGCATTGTTCTTTTTTTCAGAAACTAAGAGACGAAGTGAAATCTCTAAAAGGACTTTTACAGGTAAGAAAGTAGAGTTTCAGTACATGATCGAAAAATGCAATGTACAGTGTATTGGTTGCAATCATGGTTTTAAATTAAATACGTAGTGATCAAGCTTCTGAATTTAGAAGCCGATTTGGTGTTCAAAGTGTAACCTCTCAGCCAGTAATCACGTGATGAAGGGCCATATCATACGAGGCAATTTTCCTTGCAACTTGCATGAGGGTCTCAGTTGACGGCTGTTATTTTTTGACGGTTGACAGTAAACATTTTACACTGGGTGCCAGAGGGATTTTTTTATGGGGAAGAAAAATTGAAATCGGTGAATCGCGGCTTCGCCGATTTCATTTTTTCTTCCCCAGAAAAAAAACTCTCTGGCACCCAGGGTATAAACATTTTAGCCCATTTGACGATTGACAACTAATTCTGGATAGCTAAATTGACGTTTGACAGTTAAAAAGTTTTATTCGGCCGTTTGACGGTTGACAGGTGTAGCAGGACCTTGAGTTTTGTTTTTTGCGTTATTTAGGATGAAGTAGCAAAACTCCGAGGAGGAATGGCACTGGATTTCAGCCTGGAAAAAAGCCGAGTAAAAGAAGAGGTTCGAGAGTAAATTCAATTAAAAAGTAAAAAACTGGGCATCATTATTATTATGGCTTGGCTTAGCGAAACGTCTGGAAGACGTTTAGAAATCATTCTTGAGCCAGAAAAGCCTTAGAAACAATGCTAGAAATTATAAATACATTACAGATGGCTTTCGACACATGTGTCTGAAATGAAAGAAAAATTCGTGTCCTAGAGCGTTCCCCCGATACTAGTTGGGTGTAGACTACGAGCAGTCCCTTTGTTTCTTAGTCCGTCGAGCGCGAAGCGAATAAAAGGCCGCGCGAAACCTGGTAGACGCGCCCACACGGCGAGGCATGTCTCCCAAGTTTCGCGCGGACATTTTTTTTTTTCGTTTCGCACTCGACGGACTAAGAAAAAAAGGACTGCTCGTAGTCTAAGTTGGGTGTGATATCCACTACACTATCAGGGCAACAACGACTTTGTCTAGTGCACGAAACACCCGATATTACCTCCCACCACTCCTTAAAAAAGGAGCCCAACAAATCTTAAGCGCAAAAATCCTTTCATTAATGAAAAACCCACCTTTGATATTTCCACCCATTTGTGCCCAGCTGTGTTTAACCGTGCGATTTTCTTTAGAAATGCCTGCAGTCTTGCAAACGTTATTCATTTGTTGGTTCTCGCTTCTTTTTAGTTAGCGATGCGGGATCAAAGAATCAAAGATACCGAAAACAGAATAGAAACCGAGGTATACTGCTCTTTGCTTTAATTTACTGCAAGTGTAAAATGATATAAAAACGTTGAGCGGCACCTTTTAGGGGTTTTATTCAAATTATCCGTTTTTTTTTTTCAAATTTTCCTCCCATCTCCCGGATGTACTTGTGTGATTAGTAGATCATGCGCCATCTTGATTGGCTTTGGTATGCTATGATTGTTGTTTACAGGTTGCTAAACTGGGGACGCAGCTTGAAGCGCAGAAGCTAGATTTGATAAAGTATTTAGTAGGTAAGAAGCTAGTAATTTGTTGTTGCTTTTTTCCCCACTTGACAACACTGCGACGTATCTCGGTCGCAACGATTTGCCGGTTTCCAAACAGCGCTAGCCACGAAATCGCTGCAGTGAAAAAGCCTCCGTTCAGTTGTCGCTTCGGTGCCCTTAAGTGCGATAAGCACGTATTTCAACCAGGCTCGAGTCTTTTAAAATGATTCAGTGCTTTTTGAGTATTTATAATAATTTATCTGTCTTTTCTGTTGTAGGTAGCTTGCTGTCTTGCTTGACGCTTTTTCTGGCTGTCTGGCGATTTGTCAAGGCCTGATGATTTAAATATAAATTAACTGATTGAATATTTAACATTATAGGCTCCTAATAAATTAAGTATCGCGGGAAAACGCGAAGGGACTGTTAGCCTGCGAACGCAGACGTATTTCCGGCTGTCGAGATTTCAGCCGGAAATACGTCTGCGTTCGCAGGCTAAGGGACTGTGAGCTATTTCACAAACGGTTTTAAAGAACTTTTTACACCATGGGCTGTGTCTAGGAAAAGATAAGACTACACCGAAATGTTTGAAAAAGATAAGAAAATTCCAAAATGAATTCTCGGAAATAACTGAGCTGAACACAGTGTGATTAAAACTGTAAATTTTCACAGCAATGCGAAATTCAGCTGTTGTCCTAAAACTCAGTCGGAAGAACAAGTCACGATTGAAACTGTTGCGCGATGAGTTAGTAATTAATTGATTTTCAAGTTGTGGAGGAACTATTGTCGCTTTCAGAACATTTCATAAAAGCACTTGAGAGGTTTCCGTGATTTAAAAAGTAAAAATTCTCACGCGAGCACATTGACAGCTGTCACTTTAGGATGGCATCATGACAACACCCATTGTTCCTTAGGAACGTCTGAAAAGACTGCGGGCTCATTCTAAGTACTTGTTCTTCCGGTTGTTTTTGTGAAAATTACGTAAATAGAAAAATAATACAAGGAAATAAAATATCTTGTTATTTGATAAAGATATTATTCAATAAAAGAAATAGCTTGGAGACACTCTCCCTATGCAGTCATAGTCCCAAACGGTCTATATTTAATTTAATTTATTTTTTGTTTTCCTTGTGATACTCGGAAGGCGCAATTTCCAGTTGCCTTGTTGTCAGTCCAAAGTGGTGAATAGAAACGGCAAAAGACACTGATTGAATCATTTTATTCATTGACCCCCTTAGTGGAACTTAGTAGAGTAATAAACACTTAGTGGACAAAGCGTACAGGAAATTTTTATCTGGCGTTCTCGGTAAAGAAGCGACGGCTACCCCGCTATAGGAAGAGTAGATTATCTGTAACTAAACGGGTACGCGAAAGGAAAATACACCGGGGTTCGATTTGTTTGATCACAAGTACAGTCCATTTGAATTCCAGCACAATTTAGTCATATCCTGAATAACTGAATTTGAGGAAGAAATAAAATTTGAGGCGAAGCCAGCTGGCAATTAATCATCTCAATCAGACAAATTCGCTAAAAATAATTTCTTAATTAAAAATACAACACAAACAGCGGTGATAGACATAATTTTGTTAATGGTTTGGAAATAGGAAAAAAATAATTGAATTTGAAAGCGAAATTGGTTTGTAACACTAGCTGCTCGCGCTCCAATTATAAAAGGCATGTATGTGTCGGACTGAATTTCACTTCAGTGCACTTCATTTCACCCATGTCTCCAATACGATTTCATTGAAATTCATGTGTGCAAAATGGAACTAAGAATTCAGTTAAGAGCTCATGTTTGGCCAGCATGTGTCAAATTGTTGATTATGTAAGGGTGGCATTTTGTTCCACATTGACCCTTTTCGCATTGCCCATAATACACCTTTTTTACCCCCCAAAATTTTGCATAAGCATTGTCTTCCAATTCTCTTGGGACGACTGTAGTACCCAGGAGAATTGGGAAACGAAGGTTATGCAAATTTTGGGGTATAAGCAAGGTGTATTATGGGCAATGCGAAAATGGTCAATTGCGCAAACAAAAGGCTTTATAGCACCAGTGATACCCGGGGTAACCTAGTAACTAACATGGAAAATCGTACCTAATTTGTTTAAAACTAGGAAGCACTTGAAAATTTACTTCACAGATTCAATTTGCTACAGAGAACAAAACAGTGGTTTACAATAGTTATAACTTTGAAGGAGTTTTATCGCGTGAAATCGATTTCGGCTCGCGGCTTTCTCCAAACCGCAGAAAGAGGCGGGAATTCGACAAATCACTGCCCCTTATTGGATTTATTGCTAACAAGCTGGAGTCTTGCGAAATAAAGGAAGCGTGTGTACTTGATAAGATTACCGTTACCAAGACAACGGTCGTGCCCCTTCGGAACACTGCTAGTTTTTTCGGAGTATTTTATTAGTTTTAATTAAATTTTGCATCTATTAAAGCTTTGTAAACTTGCGAAAGAATCACCGTGTTTAGCTTGTGATTGCGGTGTTTTGACAGTTTAATATAGCAAGGCTTAATTGGTGACACTCCAAACAATTAGCAAGTAAACATTTTTTAAATTGCATTTCTTTTAAACGCCCGCCACCCTAATTGGTTATGTTCGACTTCGTGGACTGACGTATGGAAAATTTGAGTAAAGACGCTAATTGATTTGCGTAATTTTGACGCATTCTTTGCTCGAAGAACATCAATTTTTCGCTATCAATCCAAGCCATCGAGTTTGATTAGACAACGAGTTCCTCTTGACCTGTAACAGTGTAAAACAGGTTTAGTATTCGAATTCTCTTCTTGCACTTCCCATTAGTGCGATATATACTTCCTCTGGAAATTTTGGGTGAAGAAGGTCACACGTATTCGGCCTTAAGAGTTAAGAAGAGGTACGTTTACCAGTCATTTGCTTTTGTCCTGCTTTTGCTAAAAGCCCATACAATCTGTTGTATGATCATGAGATCTTTTATCCACCGGGAGGGTAGTGGAGATGAAATCTCGTTTACAATTGTTATTATGGGTACACGCGTGTTTCGGAATTATTAAGACTTTTTGCTCAAAGGTAACTATTGGATTGGCGCTTTCAGTCGCGACTGACAACGTTTCAAATCTTGCGCTTTACAGTACACCAAAAGGCTCACCAGAGTCTTGTAATGCCTTTCGCCCAGAATGTATCGCTAAATACTAATATGTTTAATTCTCGAAAATACGTCCACGAAAGCCTTTACTTGGGGAGTTTAGCAAGGGCAGATTTCTTTCAACAGCTTGTAGTAATTCTACAATCGCATGCCATCTTTTTATAGATTATCTTCTATTGAGGAATGTAAAACATTTTCTGTATCCGAATTGCGTGGGACTATGGGTATATAAAGCGATTCATGCTGATTGACAGTTTAGCACCATTCGTTGTTTTGACAAATGTAGTTATCCTGTGAATGGATGATATATCGGTTCATGTTGAGCGCAGTTATTTATATGTAGGGAAACAAGTTTACTTTCAAAAAAGACAGCAAAAGTGACGCAGATACAAAGAGTTCCAAAACACTGCAGCCAACAGTGGGAGACTGGGCTTCTTAAAACCATTATCAACAGCGTTTCTGTTTTATCTGTTCATATATTATAAGTTTATTCGCAAAACTGGAAGGAGTTGCGTGTAAGTTAAAAGTATATAAGAGATACGTGTTTGAAGCAGGCGAATGTATATAAATATTTTGAATATTTCAAATGCATGGATTGACTGGAGGTTCGTGATTTTGTGAACGGTTTTGTTCAGTCGTTTTACTTGGCGAGGATTAAAAGATTAAACTAATAATTGGGTTGGGAAACGTCGATTTTAAGTGTGCTTTTATCAGGCATAAAGCTGACTTTCTCTCATTTAATTTGGAGCATTAAATTCCCTGCTGCAGCGGAAGGAAGGCAACTTCGGTAATGTCGCTTTCAGTCGAATAATTGACTCCAATTAGTTTAACTCCGTGGTCATCTTTCCTCGCCACAAACCAAAATGTGTACTTAGGTATCAGCTGCCATGAAAGACAAATTCTTGAGACCATAATCAAATTAATATAGATTGAAGCTATTTTTTATGTATTGTTGTTTTTGAACTAAGAACTAATAAAATTGAATTCATAGAAACGAATCCAGGGAACGTTCGTAACATGGCTTCAAAGCATGATAAAAGGTCATTGGTTGAATGCCTTTCATTCTCAAACTCTACGTCTGTATTCTATGGATATTCGATATTGGTTGCTCTAATCTCTGAGGAAAACCAACTAAGCTATACTTTGAAAATATTTACGATTTTCTGTTCAGCATTCTCATCACTGTCAAATGGGTATTGATCTCGTTGGAAGAAATTTGAATTCGATCATCCAAAGTAACCTGAGCATGTATCAAGAAGCTCTGTTGAAAAGTTAAACCTAAACTTTTCAAGTTTGTCAATTAAAGTCCTTCTCAATCTTCCTCATCCCAAGCCATCCTTGTATGTCTCTGCAGTTTATTTTTACCTTTCATGTTTCCTATCTTGGTAAACCATTATTTCATAGTTTCCTTTGATTTGAAAGAAGAGCATACCTTACCAAAGATGACGTCGTTCACGGTACACGGACAGCTCTGGACTGGTTATAATAATGACATATCAACGGAAGAGTTTCATCAATAAGTAATGCCCTGTAATCATACGAGTGATTAACAAAATTGGACGACCGCGTAGCGGGAGTTCGATTTGATCAATCACGAGTATGATTATAGACAGAATTGGACGACACTAAGTCCTGTTATTAAAGAAAAACTTCCGCAAAGCAAAACCTGTTGACGATTTATCATCACTGTGACAAAAAAAGCGATATTTAAAAATGAAAGGTTTAGGAATATCAAAGAGTTTCAGTTGTACGAAGGAATAGACCAATTCCGATATATTAATATTCTAACATGTCACCGAGGCTTAGGGGTATAAAACAAAAGATTTTGCAATAATTCCTTTTTGTCTTATTCCCCCCAGCTCTCGGCGCCATGTTAGAATTTTAATATATCGGAAAGAAAGAAAGAAAGAGCGCGCGCATGCGCAGCACACAAACCTCCTTAATCTGATGAATTTTCCTTTTTTCTTACTTTTTCTATTCTCATTTTCTGCTGTATTCTTAAATATTACTCCTGGCCCGCCTAGATTAGCTCTGCTATTTGCGGTGCCAGGACATTTGTCATATTATTGGATTAACTCAAAAATAAAGTCTTGTCTTGTCTCTTGTCTTGGACACTGCCTACACGCGCTACAATTTGGTCAAAAATAGGGTGTGCTAAGAGCCAGTCAGATTCGAGAACTTTGTTGTAGTTATGTTTATACTTTATATAGTTAACTGGCTTGGCAAAACAGAGTATCAAAACATTTTTAGTATTTTGCTATTTAACATTTTTCGCTGACTGTTTAGATGTCTGTTCATACGACTTTCTTCGTTACTGCTGTGACAATTTCGGAAAACTTCACTTTGTATTAAATTAAAAGTTATTGTTAACTGAAACGAGATGTTTAACCTGTCTATCAAAAAGCACTCAAATAATATCTCCTGTTAGTTTTATCCTGAAGTCTCATCCTTCTCATCCATTTCATTCTCTTTCTCTGTTCGTCTTTTATTTCAGATTTTTTGAATAGCACACGGCTCGCTGATTTGAGAAAGTCGTTAGTGACTGCAATGATGAACGCAAACAATACGACAGGGGTGAACGAGCAGATCACACGATGTATCATGGCCGAAGACGCTCTGGCAGCTAAAGTCTGCAAAACCCTGGCGTACTGTCTACTGCTCGTAGTCTCGCTCATGGCGAACACTTTGATCATAATGGTAGTCTATCGCGACGACAAAATGAAGACCACCACAAACTTACTCATCGTCAATATGGCGGTGTCCGATCTCTTGGTACCAATATTCGCCATGCCTCGGGCCAACGTCGAGATACTTTACGGAAATCTCCGATGGCTTATCGATGGTGTCTTCGGAGAAGCCCTTTGCAAGCTCACTGCTTTTTTTCAAGACATTTCTACGGCGGTCTCTGTTCAAACGTTAGTCGCGATTGCTTTTGATCGATTTTACGCGGTGTGGTTTCCGTTGAAAGCAGCGCGTATTAAACCCAGAGTGAAATACGTTATTTTTCTCATATGGTTGATATCAACAATTATCCACGCACCATATCTTTACGGTTTCCAGATTGGCACATTCAGCGGTAAAACCTACTGCTACCTGGTTTGGCCTCGCCCTGTCGCAAAAATTGTCTTTTTACTGTTGATAATAATTATATATGTAATACCTTTGGTACTTATAACAACCCTTTATAGCTTGATAGTGAAAAAGCTTAGAAAACAGACTCTTTATGGCGTGCGTAATTTAGTCGTACACTTCAGCCGCGAGAAGAAAAGCCGGAATGTGCTCAAGATGTCGCTGGCAATCGTGGTAGTGTTTTTCTTATCGATG
Source organism: Blastomussa wellsi (assembly GCA_947652115.1). Classification (NCBI taxonomy): domain Eukaryota; kingdom Metazoa; phylum Cnidaria; class Anthozoa; order Scleractinia; family Plerogyridae; genus Blastomussa; species Blastomussa wellsi. The sequence continues at coordinate 42,294,823 of OX393561.1, forward strand.
TCGCCTTTCGTCGTGTATGTATCACTTGCCATTTTCAGCCCTGAAGAAACCGTCTGTCTTTCAAAGGACTTTCGCTTTGTTACTCAGTACGTAGTCCACTCTAATGGCATAATGAACTTTTTTACGTATTTCACCTTTAATCAGAGTTATCGACGTGGTTTCTTGGCAATTCTGTCACGTATGTTTTGCTTGTGTGGTTCCATGTGTAGATGGAGACATGAAGTGGAGGTAACGTCCCGTTTTGGACAAGAATCGTACGTTGCATCCGCTGGAACAGTTAACGTTGGAATGGACTTTCAAACTAAGGATGTTGTACTCACAAGCATACGCTCCCTGGAAAGTGTTGAGCACAACGTTGTTGAAAATGACAATATTTAGAAACTACAATTGACGCAGACTAAAAAGACTCGACGTATAAACTTGTTTTTAACCCACTGACTCCTGGAGATTTTTGCGAAAAACGTGTTTTTGGACATTTAGTCAGTTATAGGCTTAATATGCTTCAAATTTCTCCAAAATGCATTTGCAAAATAAAGACATGCCAGGTATTTCACTAGCATCGCAATTAACGACATTTTAGCTTGGGCATGCGCACAAATCAAAATTTCGAGATTTGGACGAGAAAGTGACCCACCTCTTTGGGCTTTTCGATTTCTTTCTTTTTACTTTTCGCTTTTCCTTTCTCCTTTCCTCGCATCTTTTTTATGCTTTTGTTGTCCTTTCACTGGGCTTGCTTTCGGTCCAAGAATTGCCCATTCTCGTACCCAGAGGTCGCAATCCTTTTGGTCAGCACCAAGGAATCAAGACCTCTGGCCACTCCCAGCTTGTGAGCATGCGCAGAGTACTCGTTCTGTAGTTTTCAGCCAATCAGAATTGTCAGATTCGACAATGAGTCCGTGATTCGCGGACTTGCGGTTTTGGAGACGGCCAGAGGTCGTGATTCTAGGTGCTGACCAAAAGGATCGCGGCCTCTGGGGACGAGAATGAGAATTGCCACGAAAGCATCAATGAGACGGGAAATACTTGACATGGAGTAGCCAAGGGCAAGTGAGGGAAATTTTCCCCCTAGTTTTTGGCAGAAATTTCTAAGCGTTTTTGTGTATATTTCAAGCTCCATTAGGCCAATCAATATCATCTGGCTATCAATAGAATGCTCTTTCCCCTCTGCAGAACTGGGGTAAATGGGATTCCTATTTTGGTCAAAGCTGATGACGTTAGAAACGGAACAAAGGTCAAGATCTGTCACGGCCGGTTACGGCCGGTTTAGGAGTCAATGGGTTAAAGCGTAACTGAACAGACGCCATTGCTTTCTGTTAAGAAATCACCGTGATCTTTTTTTTTTTCTCTGGCTTTCATGTTTTCGTTCTATATTTGGTGAGGGGAAATTGACATTCAAAAGTAAGTGCAACTCGGTCTTCCAAGCGAAATCTCGTTTCCAAACATCAGATCGAAAATTGCCGTGTGTGTACGCCTCGGGCCACAGACTTCCGTTCCAAAGGCCAGTCTCAAAATAATTTTAGTGGAATCCATATATCCTGAAGCCTGCACAGGAGGTGTCCCTCACTGTCTCCCTCAAGTCATTGTTAGCAATTGATCTCAACATCAACACGTTTTCTCGCATGACTTACTGCTTATTCCAGGGTCGGTATTTTCTTTCTGAAGGACAAAATCTCTGAAATTAATATGTCAAATATTTCGGAAATTGCGATTTAACGAGAGTGCAAGTAATTTTAAAATCACCCGAGGAACCAAAAAAGGGGCTGTCTGTTCAGATTCTATAAAGTGTAAATATTTGAATTGGTTTTGCGTGAATATCAGCGCGCTTCGGTCTATTTAAAAGTTACCAGTAAACCTTTTGACGTATAGTATACTGATGAAATAATTCACATGTGAACTGCGGATGAAGATGAGCGATGATCCTGGCAGTGAATTTCGAATTTCGAATCCCGTTGAAGCCCTGAATTTTTTCAAGCTTCCTTATTCCAATTGCTTAAATTGGAAATTCACTGCGAAGATCATCTCTCATTTTCATCTTCATCCGCAGTTCAAATATGAATTATTTCATATACTATACGTCATATCATTTCCTCACGGGAAAATATGAACTCAATAAATTGACCTCGTTCTCAATGTGTGGATTCATGGCTCAGTTGGTAGAGCATCGCACCGGTATCGCGGAGGTCACGGGTTCGAATCCCGTTGAAGCCCCTGAATTTTTTCAGGCTTCTTTAATTCCAGTTGCTTAAATTGGAAATTCACTGCGAAGATCATCTCTCACTTTCAGTAAACCTTTTGATGGGCTCTGTTTGGTTCGACCAATCACATCTAAGAGTGAAGTTGTCATGGCAACATGCACCGAAAACAACTACGCGCGCATCAAGCCACCTCTGCCTCCAAACGCCTTTGAATTTTGTTGGTCAATTAAAAAACTATTTTAATCACAAAAGTTCACAATAACGCAATTCTCAACTTCTTCCACAATATTTTATTTTCACCAAGAATCGTGACATTTGCTTTTAAAAAGTAGACTCGCAACAACGGTCACATGCTTTGGCCCTAATATATATAAAAATAGTTAACGTTAATGTTAAGATGTCAACTTACAAATTATTTTATACTGTGCAACATATTTTAGAGCTAATCGTATCTTTAACAAAATTCTCGATTTTGATTGGTTCTGCGCGAGCCCATTTATCGCGTAATCGGTATCCAATTTGACAACTTCAAATTGGGAGGCCTCCAAATTGGATACCTGTCAATCACGCGCACTTAATGGCTTCTTGCTTGCTGTTTTCCTACTGTTTGTACAAGAGGTTCTCAAAACACAAGAGGTTCACACAAAAGAGGTCGTAAAAGTCTTTCTAGCCTCGAAATTTGCTATTGATAGTCCGTTTACACTGTCCGATTTCAACTTTGCATATTAATTAACTCGCCCGATTTCTCCCTGAATTGTACTGCACTCAGTCCTATTACTATTACTAATTAAATAGATGTGGTGGGACTGAGTGGAGTGCAAGTCTCTATTTTTGCTCCAAAATCCGTAACGAAAGCGAAAATTTGCGCGCGCGATATTCTCGCGATAGAGACTGTTCGCAGTCTAATTTCGAATGTTTTTGGTTGAAATAAATTTTAGGTATTGTATTTTATCGTTCCTCGGCCCAAAATGGTGAATTTGAGCGATTTGGAGAGTTTTGCGTTGACTTTTGCTTCACGTTATACGAAGGAGACAAGGGTGGAAAGCTCGTTTTCGACCGCTCCAGCGCCAAGCCGATTTTCACACAGAAATTGGAATCGTCCGACTCCCAAATCGAGTGCCTTCCCTCCACTAGTCTGAGGGTTCACCCTGGGCAAGTGATAGTACCCTCGTGCCTCCCTACCTAGGGATACAGGTCCAGTCATCGGCAGCAGGGTGTCTAGTGATGCAAGCGGCAGAAGAGCTCATCCCGAGCCAATGGCGTGAACATCAGGTGGCATACGGAGGAGCCTAAACCGAGGCCAACGGATGGCATCAACCAGCAAGTGAGTTGCTACTGCGGAGCGACCTCCTCGCCAACAATGTACGTTGCACACTTGTGCACCACATTGCATCCGGCGCTGAGGACCAGAGAGGCAGTCTGGTGGTAGCACAACACCAACTGGCTTTGAAATTGTGCAGGGCGTTTTGTTCTGGGTGTGGAGGAAGCCCTGTGGCGATGGAATGTATATGCCGGCAGCAGGCTTGAGTAGCTGGGAGCTGCTAGCAAAAGTTCTGCACACAGGCGGCTCTCATCTGATGGTCGTAACTTAGCTGACCCCTGAGCACCAGCTTGTTGAGGCAGCAATGCGAGTGTCCAGGCGGCCCTTTTTAGGGATAGCACTGCCTGCCCTGGAAAGGGAAGCCCCTAGAAAAGGTGGGATAAAGAAAGCGTGCTCAGATCACACCTGGCTGGCTAACCGCGGTCAGCGGGACTCTACTTGAAGCGGTAGAAACTGTAAGATTAAGAAGATAACTGTTGCCGCGTACTATGCTAGATGGTGACAACCGACTGAAACGTAGGACTGCGTTGATTGCAAGGGAACTGCAGCTGTTTGGCATTGAAATTGCAGCTCTCCAGGAGACGCGTCTTGAGGCACAAGGCCCGCTCCAGGAAGAGGACTACACCTTCTTCTGGGTTGGCAAGACCGCAGGACCTAGAGAAGCTGGAGATGCCTTTGCAGTCCATAATGTGTTTGCCAAGAGGCTGCCATCACTCCCAACTGCGGTCTCACCCAGACTAATGTCTATGAGAGTGCCTATTGAAAAAGGACGATACTTGACCCTGTTGAATGAGTATGCCCCCACGATGACGTATTCTGTTGAGGAGAAGGAGACCTTTTACCAAGAACTCACTCACACGGTGCTCGGGGTCCCCAGAGAAGACAAGCTCCTAATACTAGGGGACTTCAACGCTCGTGTTGGAATGGACTGGAAAACTTATAGGGGCATCATTGGCAAGTTTGGTAAGAAGAAAAAGAACTCCAGTGGGGAGCTCCTGCCTGTTGTATTCTGTCAATAACTGTGTCCTTTTAATTGAATTTAAGCTAACCAACAATGAACGAATTGAATCTACATGAAACTCCTAAACAGCTTCGCGTTCCACGTGTAATCCCCTCGTTCCGCTCCAGTGCAATTACGTATAGGGTCACATGACCGACACAACATCCCTCCTTTTCTTCGCAAAGAAAACTAAATCTTAAACTAGATTCTAACGATCAACGCAACTGCTTTACACAGCTAATGTTCTTATACTGTTTCTTTCTGTTTCTTTTCTTTTTTTTTTTTGAAAAGTCACAAAGACAGTCAAACCCTTAAAGGGGTGATACAATGTCGGTTTTCTTTCTGGGTTATTCCCATTCACCATAGCGGTCTGGAGGATGCCTGTCTCGTTGCGGCCTCTGCTCTAATTCATTATCCTCCTGTAACTGAAACTCATGATCACTGTTAGCACTTAGTTCTTTCCTAGGCGTAAACTTCTTCACTTCTGTGACGTTCCTTTGGTATTGAACTTTCTCAGGTGACTGTATCACAACACTATTGCCCTTTTTCTCCACGATTTCGTAAGGCTCACTTTCAAATCTGGCTGACAATTTGTTTGACTTTTTCTTCTTTAAGAGCACTTGATCACCTGTCTGAAGGTCATTTGGTTGAGCACCCCTTCGTTCATCTGCATATGTCTTCGCTTTCACCTTTTTTTTCCAGTCTCGATCACGTAGCTCATCATCATTTACCGTAGTTTCGCGTAACTCAGGCATCTTTGTGCGTATTTTCCGACCAAACAATAACTCCGCAGGGCAAACTCCTGTGACAGTGTGAGGAGTGGTTCTGTATGTTGCAAGGTAGTGAACAAGCTCTTTCCTCCAATTTTTTCCTTCTGCTTGCGCAATCCTCATGCTTTTGAGTAGGCTTTGGTTCTGGCGCTCCACTTCACCATTTGCTTGTGCCCACTGTGGCGTAACCTTGCGATGTAAGATACCGTTATCAACTAGATAGTGTTCAAACTCTTCGGACCGGAATTGTGGTCCGTTGTCGCTCGTTATGGTTACTGGCAAGCCATGAACAGCGAATATCTTCTCAAGGCGTGAGATAATCTGGGATGCAGTAACTGACATGAAGATTTCTACTTCATAGTACCTAGAATAATAGTCAATGACAACAAGCAAGTACTCCCCTGTCGGCATCGGTCCCAGAAGATCCAAGGACAAGTCCTGCCATTTGCCTAGTGGCAGCTCAGTTGACATCAAAGGCTCGGGTGGGGTTGCTTGTCCAACTAATTGACATCCATGACACGACCTTACATACTGTTCAGCATCTTTGTCGATACCGGGCCACCATACTTTGGTCCTCAGTCTCAGTTTCGTAGCAACAATTCCGACGTGTCCCTCGTGTGCAATAGCTAGTACTTGTTGTCTCAGACTTTGCGGAATGACAATGCGAGTTCCACGCAAAACCACTTTGCCAATGACACACAGTTCTTCTTTCACTGGAAAATATTTAACACATTCTTTGTTGCTCCAGACACCTTCATGAATGCATCGCCTTACTTCACTCAGTTCAGCATCACGGTGGGAGTGGTCCTCTACTTCTCGTGTTGTCATGGCCTTTGGGGTGGCTGTCTGGGCTATAAACCGTACATATTCTTCTGCAACGTTCCTCCTTTTCTCCCCTTCTTGACTGTGGCAACAGCTCAGCCGAGACAGAGAATCTGCTATGTTCTCGCTACCAGGCTTGTATTCAATAGTGTAATCAAAGACTTGCATACGCAGTACCCATCGTTCAATGCGAGCAGGGGGTTTGGATTTCTTTGAGTACAGACACTCCAATGGCTTGTGATCAGTTACGAGGTGAAACTTGATCCCATACAAGTAAGTGTGGAAACGTTCACAAGCCCATACGATTGCTAGCGCCTCGCGCTCCGTCTGACTGTATCTGCGTTCTACTTCGGTTAAACTTCGACTGGCATACATAATGACCCTGAATTCTCCCTGCTGTTTCTGAGCGAGAACGGCGCCCAAACCTACGGGGCTTGCATCAGTGATAACACGAGTCTCGGCATCTTTGTCATAGTATCCTAGAATCTCTGCTCGGGCCAGTTCATTTTTCAGCTTCTGAAATGCTGCTGCTTGCTCTGGTCCCCATTGGAACTCAACATCCTTCTTTGTCAGTCTTCGCAGAGGCTCCGAGAGTGTTGCAAGATCTGGGATAAACCTCCCACTATAATTTACTAGACCCAAGAATGACCTGACTTCTGAAACTGACTCTGGTTCTCTTGCTTCCACTACTGCCCTCACTTTGTCAGCGGCCACACCGACTCCTCGACTTGATAGGACATGGCCCATGAATGTCAATTCGCTCATGGAGAATTGGCACTTTTCCAAGTTGAGTGTAAGGCCACATTCGCGTACACGCCTCATCACTTTTCGCAGACGCTCATCATGTTGGTCATGTGTTGTACCATGCACTATAATATCATCTGAGATATTGTGCACCCCTTCTATACCTTGCAGTGTCTGTTGGATGACCTGCTGGTATTTCTCTGGAGCTGATGATATCCCGAACATCAATCTTTTATATCGGTACAGACCTTTATGTGTGATGAATGTCGTAATCTCACGGGACTCTTCCGACAATTCAATTTGGTGGTACCCCCATCTTAAGTCTAGCTTGCTAAACACTTTACTGTTGTTCATGTCTTGAAGTACTTCGTCAACGGTTGGAATGGGATATCGCTCACGTTCTACTGCACAATTTGCTTGTCGCATGTCTACACACAGTCTCACTTCCCCATTGGGTTTTGGGACTACAACTACAGGGCTGACCCACTGAGATGGACTGTTTACTTTCTCAATGATGTCCATGCTCTCAAGCTCGTCTAATTTCTTCTCAATTTTGTCTCTAAGATTGAATGGTGGTCTGCGCAGTGGCTGAACTACAGGTGCCACATCCTCTGTCACGTGCAACTTAAGCTGGTACCCTTTTAACTTTCCTACTCCTGTAAAACAATCTTTGAATTCTTCTACAATGTCATTGCTTACAGAGTTGATGACACTTCCTATTTGAAGCACTCCAAGCTTGGTTGCTGTACTCCTCCCCAACAGGGGTTGTCCCTTCCCTTCAATCACTACAAACTCGGCCTCACAAACTCTGTCATCCAGGACTACTCTTGCTTCAAAACAACCAATAACTTTTAAAGGCACACTACTGCCATACGCATACAGCTTCTTTTCACACTTTCGGGATTTGCATTCAATCTTCTGGGATTTTAGCTCCTCCCATGTCCCTTTATCAATCACATTAGTGCTTGCCCCAGAATCAATAAGCATTCGCACAGAGATACCTCCAACTAACACATTTACCATCCCACCTGTATTTCCGCCGCCCACAGTGAATGCGTACTCGTCGTCATCACCCTCGGCTCCCATGTTGCCATCATCAATCGAGTTCACATTCGATCTCTTTTTGTTTGGCACATCTCGTGGAGGAAATCCTTTTTTGCTGGTGACAGTTTTCGTTTGGCAAACCTTAGCAAAATGTCCTATCTTGTGACACCTCTGACACTCGGCGTTTCTTGCCGGACAACAACTATCACGACTAAAATGACCCTCTCTGTCACAACGATAACATCTGGCTTTCGCTTCTTTTCCTTTGAACTGGTCAGCGGTCTCTCTTTGTTCGATTCGATTAACTTCTTGACGATCTTCTTCCGCACCAGTCATCGCTTTCAGCTGAATGTCTACAGCCTCAAAAGATCGAGCGATTTCTTGCACCTTTTCCAGAGTTAGATGGGTTCCCTTTAGCAATAGTTTCCGCCGCAACTCGGCTGATCTGCACTTGTCGATGACCTGATCACGAATCGGCTCATCTGCGTTATCCCAATTACAATTCGCTTGGCGTCGTAATCGAGTAATAAATTGATCGACCGTCTCTCCTTCCTCCTGTTTGAGACTTCTAAAGACGTGCCTTTCGTACGGCTCGTTTAACTGCGTGCTAAAATGAGCATCAAGTGTTCGCAGGGCTTTCTGATATTCGTCAGCATTGTCTTCTCCCGCCCCTGCCGGTGGTCCTGGATCTTGCAAGGTTTCGAACAATTCTTGCACTTCTGTGCCAGCGCAGTGTAACAGTAAACCTTTTTTTCGAGCACTCTGAGTGATTCCTTTTGCTAAGATGTAGTATTCGAACGATTTTTTCCACTTTTTCCACCGAGGAGCAACTGAAGTAATGGCGCCTTTACAGTCGAACGGCAAAATTCCTCCAAATTCAACACTTGCCGCTGCCATGTTAACCTACGCGAAGGTACTGAATATCCTCGTCGCCAGTGTTGTATTCTGTCAATAACTGTGTCCTTTTAATTGCATTTAAGCTAACCAACAATGAACGAATTGAATCTACATGAAACTCCTAAACAGCTTCGCGTTCCACGTGTAATCCCCTCGTTCCGCTCCAGTGCAATTACGTATAGGGTCACATGACCGACACAACACTGCCGAACTGCTGTGCACAACTAGAGCTCAGCATTACCAACACGTTTTTCTACCAGCCTGATAAGAACTATTTCACCTGGAAGCACCCACGCTCAGGTCACTACCACTTGCTCGACTATGCCATTACGAGAAATTCAGACTTGGCAGATGTACTATGCACAAAAGCAATGCGTGGACCAGAGTGCTCTACTGATCACTGCCTTGTGAGGTGCCAACTGCAAGCGCTAAACCTAAGAAGCTGGACATTAGCAAGCTTATAGACCCTGAGCACTGTCGAGAACTGACGAGAGCGATAGAAGCTGCACTGGAGAGTGTTCAGCCTGCTGGAGAGGAGGTCGAGCAGCGTTGGAAAGCCCTAAAGGAAGCGGTTTACTCTGCAAGCAAGGAAACTCTAGGCCACCCCCACAGAAAGACACCTGACTGGTTCTGGGAGCATGGTAGTGGCTCCTACAAGAGAAAAAAAGTAAGCATCTTCGGCATCTACAGGAGAATTCTCAGAGGAGTAAGAGTGCACTTGCTGAAGTTAAGGCTAAGGTGCAGAGGGAAGTGAGAATTCATAAGAACGACTGGTGGCAGAGAGGGCAGTGGAATTGCAGAGTATGGCTGACAACCATAATTATCTTGGATTGTTTGCCGGTTTGAAAGCCATCTATGGTCCCATAAACAACGCTGTCGCCCCAGTGAATACAGCGGATGGTAGTAAGCTGTTTACAGACCTCAAAGACATAAGGGCCAGATGGAAGGAGCACTTTAATGACTTGCTAAATCAAGAAGGTTCTGCACATCCAGATGCTTGTAAGCAGCTGAAGAGGAAGCCCACAAGGAATGAGCTGTGCGGAGAAATCACTATGGAGGAACTTAAGAAAGCTTTAAAGTCAACAGCATCTGGCAAGGCACCTGGTCTGGATGGTATTCCTTCAGATATCTTTAAAAAAGGTGGCGAAAAGTTGTGTGGCTCCCTACTAGACTTGTTTAACAGATGCCTGCTCTCTGGAACTGTGTCCCAAGACTTTCGTGATGCCCTAATTGTTACCATCTACAAGAAAAAGGGCGACCGTGCAGTGTGCGGTAATCATCGGGAAATATCTCTACTGGCCATAGCTTGCAAAGTCCTTGCTAAGATTGTCCTGAACAGACTGAAGTCCATCCTGGAAGAAGTTCTCCCGGAACGTCAATGTGGATTCCGGGCTGGTCGTTCCACCTCTGACATGATCTTCACTCTGCGCCAGCTCCAAGAGAAGGCAGTAGAGCAGCATCAGCCCTTGTATGTTGTCTTTGTTGACTTCACAAAGGCATTTGACACCGTTGATCGCACAACCCTCTGGAAGATCTTGGAAACCTATGGATTCCTTGATAAGCTCGTCAACATCATAAAGCAGTTCTACTTTCAAATGAAGGCACTGGTCTCAGTCGGCGGTGAACCCAGTGATGCCTTTGTGGTAAGACATGGAGTAAAGCAGGGGCGCGTGCTAGCCCCAACTCTTTTCTCCCTCTATCTCACAGCTGTGCTGGAGACCATGCACGGAGGGCTCAATAGGGGTGTGTTCATCCACACAAGGACAGACGGCAAATTGTTCAATCTTGCCCGGCTTCGTGCCCACACTAAAACACTGAAGATGTGTATCAGAGAACTGCTCTATGCTGATGATTCGGCCCTTGTGGCCAACAATGCAGTTGATATGCAGCAGATTGTGGATCGTTTCTCCTCAGCAGCTGATTTGTTTGGTCTAAAGATCAACATATCTAAGACCGAGCTACTTTATCAGCCTCCTCCATTGTCCATTGAACTACCAGGGACAATCAGGGTTCATGAAGAACCACTGAAGACAACCGAGTCTTTCAATTACCTGGGCAGTACTGTTACAAACACCAACTCTGTAGACCTGGAAGTGGAAAGGAGGATCCATTCCGCCACGAAGGCCTATGGTGCACTTCAGAAGAGACTCTGGAGCTGTCATGACATCAGCACAAAAACCAAAGTGAAAGTTTACTCTGTCGCAGTCATCCCTTGCCTGCTCTATTCCATCGAGTGCACCACTCTCTATCGCAGGCACATCAAGGCTCTGACAAGACTCCAGCTTCGCCACCTACGCTCCATTCTTAACATCAAGTGGCAAGACCGTATCCCAGATGTTGAGGTACTTATTTACTATTTTGAATTTTCCCCACATTTTCTAAGAACCTATCCTTTGATTTAACTACCATATCCTCATTGCCTATAGCACAACTTTTCTTTCCTTGACATTGATCCTTTGTGTTTCCTTACTAGATTCATGTCAACAAACATAAGCAAAATAACTTTTGTTCAGTTTCTATTTTTGCAATTGCAAGAGAGCACAAAAGGTTTATGGACATTAATGTACTTTAATTTCTCAGTTATAATCTAATGCAGCACTAGCATGATGTGATATTCCTGTGAACCACAAACAAGTAACAAGAATTGGCCCTGAATTCTGAAGTTCTCAAAATTCGAAGTTCGGTCCGTTTATACTTGTGCCTTCCGGAACGGACTGTAGCGATTTCCTCCAGCACACCATACAACATCAATTTTCTGACCTCCCCTCACTTTTACACGATTCATACATTGAAAAAGAAGAACGACCACGTCAATTTATAGTGGAAAGTTTCCGCGAATTTCACTTCTTCCGCCATTTTTAAATACGCATATCAGAGGTTACTCTCCTCAAAGTATTCTCTATGGAACATGCGCAGACAAAATGCCCTTCTGTTCTGTCGCGTAATTTTCCGTACGTTAACGGGCGTGAATTTAACTGGCTTTACGTATATAAAATTAAAAAGGAGAAACGTATGAACGTCTCGCGTCTGCCGAAAAAGTTAAACCACATTCAACTTTTTCCGCAGACGCGAGGCGCCCATACATTTCTTCTTTTTAATTTTACGTACGTAAAGCCAGTTAAATTCACGCCCGTTAACGTACGGAAAATTTAGCGACAGTGGAAATCCACCTTTAGTCTTAGAAAGACCTGTATGCAGACATTCTTATTTACGCCTCGTCACGCAGTCGCCGCGCGTGACGAGCCACAAAAGATCCTCAAGGAAGTCTCTGTAGGAGGCTACGGCTGTTTCTTCAGCGAACAATTTAGAATTTCTGTTGCTGTAACGAAACCGACTTATATCTACTGGTCTCCTATCTTCCTATGCTGCTCCTACGCAGACGTTCATAAAAGTCCGTCTTACAATCGTTCCTCCGCTTCACGAGCCTATGCATGTAGATGACCCAGAAACATTTTGTGTTTGCAAAGAAAGTTTCCCAGTTTGCTACATGTTTTGCCAGAAAGGAGAGATTTGTCCGCAACAATGAGTCCTCGTTTGCCACGGCCGTAAGTGTTGTACATGTTCAGTTCTAGATAACACTCTCCGCACTACGGCAGGTACTCCGCTTTTCACGCCGGCGGAGTGAAATAAAATCCGGAAATCCGTCTATGTTCGCAGACTTGTCAGTGGATGAATCACCTCTGCGAATATGTCCCTGGCCCACCTCCCATATGAGTAATTTGTGACAGGGTATTGTTTATCATCAACCAATCAGTGTGGAGCACACAGCGCGACGGTTGGTCCCTGGCACACGAACGGACTGCCGCGGATGCTTGTCGCTTCGAAGGCTGCATTTATCGAAAGTTAATCGGCAGTTAGCGCTCGGATATTGAATGGATCTTCGATTGAATGCCACGAAAAGAAGCTTCGACCTTTCAGTTTATCTGGTACTCGATTTGGGAGTCGAACGATTCCAATTTCTGTGTGAAAATCGGCTTGGCGCTAGAGCGGTCGAAAACGAGCTTTCCACCCTTGTCTCCTTCGTATAACGTGAAGCAAAAGTCAACGCAAAACTCTGAGGTAAGGTCACGTTTATTTCAACCAAAAAATATAAACATTTCTCGAAATTAGACCACAGGGCACCCATACAAGTGGTGTGTCTGTTTGTATGTTCGAATTATAAAGAAATGTATGGGAATATTGAAGAGTCTTAATGTCGTAGACTTATATCGAGTAATGGCTATAAAATAAACGCAAACTTAGCTCAGGTGTTGTATTTTGTCGTTTCTGCGGCTCAAAATGGCGAATTTGAGCGCTTTGGAATGTTTTGCGTTGACTGTTGCTCCGATACTACGATATTAAGACTCTTCATACAAACAAACATACAAACAGACACACCGCTTGTATGGGCTCCCTGTGATTAGACTGCGAGCAGTCTCTATCGCGAGAATATCGCGCGAGCAAATTTTCGCTTTCGTTACGGATTTTGGAGCAAAAATAGAGACCGGCTTTGTCGATCGGGAGAATATCACGCGCGCAAATTTTCGCTTTCGTTACGGATTTTGGAGCAAAAATAGAGACTGCTCATAGTCTAACTCGAAATAAGTTTTCGATAGTAGGACGCTTTCAATATTCCCATACATTTCTTTATATTTTTAACATACAAAGACGCGCTGCTGTATGGGCTCCCTGTGTACCAACGTCAACTTGTCACACACCATGGCCATGGTAACCTGCGTAGCTGGCGGAATTCGCGGCGGAGCGATTGGTGAGGAGTCGACCTCGTGGGCTTCGCCCGCGATAGCCTGCGAGAAAGCTCCGGCTAGGCAGGGGTGGGTAGGGGGCGGTTGGGCATCGTAGCCTGTAGACAAAGGTTTTATGCCGCCGTGCTCTGCACGAGATTCTAGTGCAAGCTCTGATTGGTCAGATCCAGGAGGTTGACTTCTTTGATTGACTTCTCCATTTTGCCGACCCGATTTCATAAGGGACCGATCGTTTATTACGTCCCAGGTTTGGGGGGGGGGGGGGGGGGTGGGGGGCGGTGGTTTTTTAAAAAGTGTGGTGTTTCTAAACTGTACCCCCCAAAAATAATTACTAAAGAAAATTATACCCCCTTCGCAATTCTAATTTTAAGAATTGTACCCCCCCCCCCTTTTGACCATGCTTTAAATAATGCAAATTTCTTTGCTTCGTTCCTCACACATGCATATTTTTATGCTATTTTTTTAATATCTCTTTTATCTTTTCTCTCGTTTATTGCTTGTATTTCCACCTTGTTTGTAACAAGTTTAGCTGTTTGTGTGTGAATACAATTGTTATCATTCTTTTTATAGTTTAATATATCTGTAGGTAATCTAGTGGGTTCGCTACATAATATGGTGCATGATAAAGCCCTGACACGGGTGTGTACATTTAGTATGGCCACTATCCAGTGAGGCGCGGGGCCACCCAACGAGTGAGGGAGTCTGTTCATCACTTTATCTGTTCCCCAGCGCAAATGTTGCTGGATGGCTAGCAAATTAAAGTGGTTCATTATATGTTTTCTCATGGAAGTTGTCACTGAAAAAACAATACTTCCGCGCTGGCCGATTGAAACTTGGAGGGGCGACTGATGAAACTGCTTCACGAAGGCTTGAATCTCGTTGAGAAGAGTGGATTTCAACGGTTTTCAGTGCCATTTCCGCACGTTTGTTGTTTGTTCTAATTGCTGGCTGGCAAAAAAATATGGATCATGTTCTGGCAAAAAGGTACAGATAAATTTTTCCCAGCAACACTCAAGAACACCTGTAAATGTTTTAATGTCATACATTTTCATTCATTTGGATAAAAGAATGTATTTTGGCACAGTCTGTTCGTTGGTTACCCCTGGAGGCCGAGATATCTCTGAATTGCAGAGCTACAGATTCCAACCCTTGAAATAGAAAAAAAGGTAGGTTTTGGGAGCGAGCACGAGCGCAAAAGGCGCGAGTTTCTTTTGGGGTCTGCTCCTCCAGAAAATGTTCTACAAATGTAGGCCTCTAAGATGCCTTGTTTAAAAATTGAATCCCCCCCCCCCTGTCCAAAACCACCGCCCCTTAGGATGTAATAAACGATCGGTCCCTAAAAATTTGCATACCGCTGAAAATCGTTAAAATGTAAACATGGTATCTTCTGGCTGTTTATTAGCGGTTTACAGATCTGTTTAAAGAACATTTATCAGCCTTTCGCTGAGGAATTTCGTGGACGTCTCGCTTCGTATTTCCGTGCCGTGGCGAAAAAGTACTGATTTCGCTTCGCTGAATGTATAATTCCAGCCGGCGAACCGAACAAAGTGTAACGATGTCACGATGTTATAGTTGCTAAGGGCTTGGGCACTAGAGTAAGATGTATCCCGGATGTATACACACGTGTGCTAGTTCTGTACTTGTAATGGCCGACTTGCGGTAGGAATTAAACCGTTGTGTTATTTAGTCAACGTTTGGCCTCCTTTACTGGTAGCTACTGATTCCCTGACAACGCTACATGGTGTCAGAAGTGAACTACGTATAGAACTGCCGCTCGTGGCCCCGCTGGAAGCAACTTGGTGAGTTCTATCAGCAATATTCTGTGAACACTCGTGTCAACATTTCTGCATTTACTATGCCTACCGAGGGCGAAGGAAGCGCTCCCGTTTCGACTCAGAATTCTTCGGGTACACAACCCAGTGTGATAACTGTTTCTGTGAACATACCGCTTCCAGAAAAGTTGGATTTAAGCGGTGGAAATCTCCCTGTCGAGTGGCAACGATTCAGTCGAGCGTGGTCAAATTATGAAATCGCGGCTCAGCTCAAGGACCCGGAAAATCCGGATCGGAACAAGGAACGAAGGACCGCCACGTTACTTACGTGCATTGGCTCAGATGCGTTAGATGTTATTGATGCTTTGGAATTTGAGAACGAAGACCAAAGAAAAGATCCAGCAGTGATCCTAGAGAAGATGGAAAAATACTGCATTGGGGAGTGCAATGAGACTTATGAGAGGTATGTCTTCAATCGTAGGGACCAGGAGATGAATGAATCTGTTGATAGCTATGTCACAGCACTAAGAAAGTTAACAAAGACCTGCAATTATGGGACATTGACAGACTCACTTATTCGTGATAGAATGGTGGTTGGCATTAATGATAATTCTGCTCGAAAAAAGCTTCTGCAGACAAGCAAGCTCACCTTAGGTAAATGTATAGACATTTGCAGATCTGCCGAGACAGCAGCACGACAGCTGAAGGTGATGAATCAGGAGGATGTGCGTTTTGTGAAGGAAGAGAAAGCAAAACCACTTGGCAAAAAGAAGAAAATGATACCAGAGAAGCCCTCAAACGAGTCACAAGAACGCAAGTGCAAGTTCTGTGCCAGACAGCATCCTTTCGCGAAAAAGAACTGTCCTGCATGGGGGACCTCTTGCAAGAATTGTGGTAAGCCAAACCATTTTGCAGCTTGTTGCCATGAATCTAAGAAAAAAGTGTTGTCTGTGGATTGTGAATCTGAAGACGAGGAGTATGAATATGTGGCTGAGATCGAAATTAAAGAGCAGGTTAATGCATTAGCCTCACGTGGGCACCCTAACAAAGCCTTTGCCACCCTACTTGTCAATGGAAAAGAGGAGAAATTTCAACTGGACACCGGATCAACTGTAAACATCATGACTGATGAGACAGTGACAAGGCTTTGTGGGCACAACAGCTTGAACGAGTTAAAGGAAACCGCAGTGACTCTGGTAATGTACAACCAGTCAGAAGGTAAACCTTTGGGCAAGACAAGACTCAAGGTCGTTAACCCAAAGAACAATAAAAGGTACAGCATTGAGTTCCTTATTGTTAGTGGTACATGCAAATCCATTCTGGGCTTGCGAGCCAGTGAACATCTTCAATTGCTAACTGTCAACAAACAGAATATCCTTGCGGTGGACT
This sequence comes from Blastomussa wellsi, assembly GCA_947652115.1. Taxonomy (NCBI): domain Eukaryota; kingdom Metazoa; phylum Cnidaria; class Anthozoa; order Scleractinia; family Plerogyridae; genus Blastomussa; species Blastomussa wellsi. The sequence goes on from OX393561.1 coordinate 42,311,519, forward strand.
CCAACGATGTGAAGAGCGACGGCCCTAAGGTGGAAGACTACAAGTCACAGTACAAGGATGTGTTCACCGGAGAAGGCAAACTGGAAGGACAACTCCACCTGGAGATCGACAAGAATGTCCAGCCAGTCCAGCTACCTACACGGAGAGTGCCAATCGCCCTCAGAGAACCTCTAAAACAAGAATTGGACAGATTGTCAAATATTGGAGTGATTCGAAAGGTCGATACACCCACTGAGTGGATTTCAGCAGTGGTGGTCACAACAAAGAAGAATGGCAAGGTTAGACTGTGTATTGACCCAAAACCGTTAAATGAAGCTCTACACAGAAATCATTACCCTCTACCCACAATAGATGATGTGCTGCCTCTCCTCTCAAAAGCCCGTGTGTTCTCATTACTTGATGCAAAAAATGGATTTTGGCACATACAGTTGGATGAGCCAAGCAGCTATGCAACGACTTTCGGAACACCATGGGGCCGATATCGGTGGCTTCGTATGCCATTTGGAGTATCCCCAGCTCCAGAAGAGTTTCAGAGAAGAATTGATATTGCACTTGAAGGGCTACCAGGGCAGAAAGCTATAGCAGACGATATTTTGGTCTTTGGAGCAGGAGACACAGATGAAGAAGCCTTTGAAGATCATGACCGAAACCTGAGAGAGGTGTTCAACCGCTGTCGACAGAAAGGCATCAAGCTGAATTCAGAGAAGATGCAGTTTAGGCAGAAACAAGTCAGCTACATGGGCCACATCATATCCTCAGAGGGTCTCAGCGCTGATCCTAACAAGCTGAAAGCTATTAATGAAATGCCGTCCCCTACTGATAAACAAGGCGTCCAGAGAGTACTAGGCATGGTAAATTATGTGCAGAAGTTTGCACCCAACCTTGCAGACTTGGCAAAACCACTGAGAGAACTTGTCAAGAAAGAAAATGAGTTTGTATGGGAGGAAGAAGTTCATGGCAAGTGTTTAGAGCAAGTAAAGCAAGTCTTAACCCAAGCGCCAGTGCTCAAGTTCTTCGATCCTCAAAAGCAGACCGTGCTTCAATGCGATGCCTCCATGAGTGGTCTTGGGGCCTGTTTACTACAAGAAGGACACCCGGTTGCTTATGCTTCAAGGGCCCTCACACCTACTGAAACTAACTATGCTCAGATTGAGAAGGAGTTACTGTCAATTGTCTTTGGGGTTGAGCGTTTTGAAGGCTATGTATATGGTAGAAAGGTTCTTATTGACACCGACCACAAACCTCTGGAATCCATTATGAAGAAGAGTCTCTTGAGTGCACCAAAGCGGCTGCAGAGAATGCTATTGCGTCTACAGAAATTTGACTTAGAGGTATCATACAGAAAGGGCACTGAGATGCACATGGCGGATCCCCTCAGCCGAGCTTACCTTCCCTTGACTAAACAAGAAGGAGGTGACAACGAAGAAGTATGGAGTGTCGCTGGCACGAGATCACCAACAGAAATTGAGACTGAGCATGTCAACATGATTGAGTTTGTACCCATTCGGCAACTAACTCTCTTAGAAATCAAGAGTGCCACGGAAGTTGATGCAGAGCTTCAGGCATTAACTACCATGATTAAACAAGGCTGGCCAGAGAGCAAAGCAGACGTACCACTCAAGTTACAGGTATATTTTCCTTTCAGAGAAGAATTGTCCGTACAAGACGGCGTCGTGTTCAAGGGTGAGCGAATTATAGTACCATCCAGCCTAAGACAACACATAATAGAGAAAGTACATGCCAGCCACCTGGGCGTCCAGGGGTGTCTCAGGAGAGCTAAAGAAGCCTTCTACTGGCCAGGTATCTACAAGCAAATTACAGAGTTCATCTCAAGGTGCAGCATTTGTAACAGCTACAAACCAGAGCAGCAGAAAGAACCTCTAGTATGTTACGAAATACCGACAAGACCATGGCAGAGCATCTCAGCAGACCTGTTTGAACTTAAAGGTACCGACTACCTGGTTACCACTGACCGTTACTCTAATTTCTTCGAGTTGGATATATTGACGTCTAAGACCGCCAGAGGGGTTATTGACAAACTGAAGCCGCACCTCACAAGATATGGGCTTCCGGACTGTATCACCACGGACAATGGACCCCAGTTTGACTGTAGCGAGTTTCAGAAGTTTGCAGCGGAGTATCAGTTTGAACACGTTAAAACTTCACCACGATATCCTCAGTCCAACGGTAAAGCTGAGAACAGTGTTAAAACAGCGAAGAATTTCTTAAAGAAAGCTGCTGATGCTGGCCATGACCCTCACTTGTCTCTACTAGACTTTAGGAACACCCCATCGGAAGGGATGGACAGCACTCCTGCACAACGTCTCTTCGCCCGCAGAACCCGCACTCCCCTGCCCATGGCTAGTCATCTGCTTCAGCCAAAAGTTATTCCTGATGTGAAACTCAAATTGCAACAAAGGAAACATAAGCAATCCCTCTACTACGACAGAGGAGCTAAGGAGCTGCCACCGCTTAAAGTCGGAGATGTGGTGCGGGTTCGACCCTTACCAAATCAGACAAAATGGTTTAAAGCGCAAGTTAGTAGTCAAGTAGCGGTACGCTCCTATATAGTCCGCACAGAAGATGGTAGACTATACCGCCGAAATCGCTCGCATCTTTACAAAGTTCCTGAGAACTTTCAAGTTATGCCAGAAGATAAAGTGCAGTCGAAGGTCGATGCTCAGATTCGACCACTCCTCAGGAGACCAACTGAGGAGATACCCCAGTTACAAACTGAATCTTCAGCATCGCAGATGCCAGCTGCTTCACAGCCAGGTTTCCAGCCAGCTTTGCCAAGTGTTCCTGTACCCGATTCAGCGGGCAGCGGCGGAATTGTTGAATCTTCAGATTTTCTGCATCCAGATCCTCAGCTGGCTTCACCAAGTGTTCTCGTGTCCGTCTCCACTAGAAGTGGCAGAATTGTTAGGAGACCTGCCTACCTGAGGGATTTCACTACCTAGGAAGCCGATGTCAAGGCTAAGTGAACAATCTTGAACAGTGAACATTTTACCTAGTGTTAATCCGCCTCACGTTTTATCTCTGTTTTCTTAGTTCCCTTCATTTTTGTTTGTTTGTTTGCCCAAAGAAGGGAGATGTAACGATGTCACGATGTTATAGTTGCTAAGGGCTTGGGCACTAGAGTAAGATGTATCCCGGATGTATACACACGTGTGCTAGTTCTGTACTTGTAATGGCCGACTTGCGGTAGGAATTAAACCGTTGTGTTATTTAGTCAACGTTTGGCCTTCTTTACTGGTAGCTACTGATTCCCTGACAACGCTACACAAAGCGACTCTGATATTTATCGATTTTTGGTCTTATCTGGAGATGCTTTGAGTCTAGCAAACTATCAACTGTCAGCCGGCTCATGCAGTGACTTGTAAAGATGGAAACTGAATGCGAAAGACAAATAGCTTGTACACATGACATACAACTCAGGTTGGAAAAATCTCTTCTAGCGAGGCTCGAAATTAATCCCGATTGAGCCAACATAATGTTTTGACCAGGGACAACAAGTAGTTCCTTATTTTTGGAAACGTTGAAGATCGGTGGCGAGGTTATTGTCTTAGAATTCTGAGAATTTCAGGTTAACGGCTTTTTACAAAATCGGGAATGGAGATAAATTTGCAAAGAGCTGGAGTAAACCCGGAGTATTTTCGTGCGAACTATTTACATTCAGATTCCAATGCTGATCCACGAGTAGTTAATGAGATGTGCTGAAAGATAATTGACAGCTTAAATTACAAGGGGGCGGAATGGCGGCTTGAACCCTTTGTCAACAGGCTCCACCGTCCCCTACCTACCCCGACCCACCCCCGGAGCCTGTTCACAGGCTACGCCGGCGAATGCTGAGTGCGCGTGTCACACTTTGTACCAACGTCAACGTGTCACACACTATGGCCATGGCGAGTTTTCCAGTCTTTCAGGAAACAGAAGGCGAATGGACTAACGTCAAAACAGTTGAAATTTTGGGCTCGAGAATTCTAGCATATTTTACTCCCGACCCGCAGTTGCTTTACGACTTCATTACAAATTTCCAGACGAAGTCAGATGACGTGTTTATCGTGAGCTATCCGAAATCAGGTAAGCGAATTTAACCGGCCTGAATCAACTGTAGGCGCTGTCGAATCTTCATCTGGTGTAAATCTTGTTGGATTGGTCGTGATCAAGTTGATGAAGGCCACGGAGCTGAATCACATTTCGAGGTGTGCTTTGTTGACTTTGAGCAGGGCGTGTCCAATCGATATTTTCGATACTCGATAGAAATCGAACGTAATCGATCGTAATAGATACTAATCAATCGATTAATATCGGAAATCGATAGAAATCGATCACTCGCGTCTTTGTGACAATCGATTTTGATCGATTTCTGTAATTAGCTATCGATTTTATCAATAGACCAATTCCGATATATTAATATTCTAACACATCGAGGCTTAGGGGAATAAAACACAAGATTTTGCATCGAGGCTTAGGGATGAATAAATTTTTTTTGTTTTATTCCCTAAGCCTCGGCACCATGTTAGAATTTAATATATCGGAATTGGTCTATTTGTTCGACAGTGATCGAAAAGAAAATGGACAAAGATTCTCTTTCATAAAGTTCTCAGTCTTACGTAAACGCAGACTGCAGACTGCAGACCAGGGATAAAATGCAGACTGAGGGTAAAACAAAATAATAATGATAACACACGAGTCATAATGATGAAATAAATAGTTTTCGTTCCCAAAAATCTCACGTCAGGACTCAGGAAACACACAATGGCCTCGCTCAGTAAAGTCACGTGGTCCTCAAGTCACGTGGCCCTAGACTGGAAACATGTCGGAAAGCGAGGACGACGATGTCATGGTAATTTTCGATAATTTGCTTTAATGTATTCATTCGTTTCTTTGCTGATTGTTTGCATAATCCGTCGAATAAGTAATGAGTGAGTATTTGCTGTTTCTTTAGCCTGCGTGGCAAGCGGTCCCGCCCGAGCGAAGAGCGAAGAGCGATTTCTGATCGCGCGAAAATTGGGGCGAGGACAAAAAGGGAAAAGAAGGGGGAGGGGGAGGGGAAGAAAAGGAACGCTTGCCAGCAAACCCCTCGATTCTGAAACACTTCGTTCGCCCACGAACGGTGCGGCGTTGGTGCGGCGTGGTACTTTGATTGACAAGTTTGACATGAAGTTTTCAACATTTTCGCGCAAATAACTCGAGCGTGACTTGAGATTCAGAACTGATCAAAATTAATAATTGAAGAGTTTCGTGGAAGACTTTTGAATCGCAATGGTGTGTCTGAGCGAAGAAATTTGAGCGAAGCTGAGCTCGAGCGCAACGGGACTCGCATCTTTTAGTACGTTGAAGCCAGAACAAGAAAGTGCAATGTGTCATGTTATTACCAACACGATTCGGCAAGAGTTAAATTTTTCAGTCGTTTGTTTTGATGTGCGGAGTGCGAAAGAAAATGCGAAGAGGAACAGACTTTTCTGGTATCATTGTTATTTCTCCATTGCAAAGCATAATACGTGATCAAGTAATGGAGGCGAATTTAATGGGGATGATGGCGTGTGATTTGAATAAAAAACTGTATAGTACTGCTTGGTTGAAATACACCAGCGTCAACTGAAGCCGCCATGGATTAGCGTTTTATCAATTATTCGTTGTTTATTGTAGACGAACATCATTCAGTGGAAGCCTGGACGGGGCTGAAGTAAGTCTGTTCGTCGCTAGCTGTTTAAAATTGTATTTTCAAAATGTTAATGGATTTCCCTGCAACTGGTGTAGCGATTTTGACGAAGTGTTTAACCTTAATCATAGTAAAGCTAGCCATTTCTTCCGAGCCATGTTTTCATTTCTTCAACGACCTCTGGTTTATAAAGTTCTTTGAGTTGGAGTATGATATTTGTGACCGCTTGCCGATTCTTGTTACTTTCCTCCCCGTGAGGAATTCTTGATGCCGCTTTACCGGTAGAATAAACGATCACTTCTGTGACTTGAAGTGTCCCATCAGTTGGTAAATCGTCCATGTTCAACTTCGAATTAACAGAATCTTTCTGTGCCTACTGTGGCTGTGAATTATAAAGACTTCCGAGAAGCGTTTTGTGAGACGGGAGAATTTACTACTACTCGGTGCCTTCCCGAGCGGCGGCTCGGGACGTTAATGCTCTGCTTTGGTGGGATTTTGCAAGCAGCAGCCTCGCTACCTATCGAACTCTGTTTGTGTTCGCTTGGGAACGCTTGCTACGCAGGCTACTGTTTCTTTGTCAACAGATAACGTGTGTCAAGAATGTCGAGAGAAGGCGTAAACACGTACGTTTTACATAGTTTACACTCGCGTCACGAGTGCACAGCGTTCTTTTGTTTGGCGCCTCTTCAGTTAATTTCCATTCCAGGCGTGTTAATTTGCAGCATACACGTAAACCAGCGAGCAGTGCAAACTAATTTTTTTCGTATGACATTTGAGGTTATGGCAAGCGTATAGGTTATGCGATTTACAGTGCCGAAAGTATTCAACTCGGGTCGTCAAAGCGGGAGGTTTGGATCACGCGGTTACATGTTGTTAAGGTGGCTCCAACAGTTTCCACTATTTTCCAAGACCTTGGATTTTCACGGGTCATTATAACCACTCTTTAAGAGTTGATACTACTGTACAATCAAGGTATAAAATAAATGCACAATGATTGGTTGACACTTTACCGTTTTTGTGACACAATATGGTACCATAGAAACAGTATAACCTGCTGACAACACCCTTCATTTTAGCTTTGAGTGCAAATAACTTAAAATCACCACGATGAAACCCTTTTTAATTATTAACTTTCAATTTCCAGGGTAAGATGCAACTTTTTGCAAAGTTTTAAAAAATGTTGTACATGGGGTTCAGAGTAGCCTGCGTGCAGCCGTCTCCTATTTCCTAAAGCGGAAAAGTGACGTCTGCGAAACGGCGTCGTTAATCGTGTTCCAGTATCCTGCTGTTTCTCCAGAATCTGGGGACCGCTATCTCATTGGTTGCTTTGACAGTAGGCATTGTTAGAATCAACCCTGATTGGCTGTCATCGTAAAATACTCAACATAATTATGCGTTGTATTTTCATTAACATGCTAGAGGAAAACATTAACCGTAACTCACGTGTGATTTTGTGCAGTTTATTTCGCTTGTTGTGAATCACAACTACAGAAGTCTGGTTCAAGATAGAGGAGAATTTCAAAGTGACAAAGTCCGCTCTGTACCGTTTGCTGTATACTCAAGATCCCTGTGTATCAAGCAATCGATGCGTTGGAAAACTACGGAAGTGACCCGCGGGGATTATTATGAAAGATCGAAGACAAAATCTTACATGAAAGCGGTTATAAATCTTTCAAGGCTGAGCTGCTAGTGAATAAGGAGTTCCAAACACTTGGAATAAACAGTGTGGAATCCTCGAAGGGCGAGTACTTTTGGATGAATCGCTTCCGTGATCGTGTACTAAAAGTTACTAAAGGAGTTGACAGGCTGCCGTATATAACTCTTGCGGTTCCTGGCATTTGTCTCAGATTAAACTCGTTTTCGAGCTATTTCGCTTTGTGTTTTTTGAATGCTTGTTAAATTCTGTATAGTTAGAGGGAACTTCAACTCAAACAGTCCCGTCCGACTCAGTAATTTAGCAAATATTTAGCTGAGGTCACAGGTCTTCACCATTTCTTTAACCCTGTGAATTTTTTCTGACACTTGGCAGATCATGAGCTGTAATTTGCTATATGTTTTGCTACTCACTGTCTATTGCTTAAGCTCTCTAAATTGATTCTATTTGATTGAGCGAAATTCTTGAATTAAAGCTATACTTTATGCTAAATTTAATCTCGAACAGCAGGATACTGGAACACGATTAACGACGCCGTTTCGCAGACGTCACTTTTCCGCTTTAGGAAATAGGAGACGGCTGCACGCAGGCTAGGTTCAGAGCAGCCTTAATTTCTTGGAAATGTAAGGAAGCGTGACTTTTTGGGCTGTTGTCAGTCACGTGCGCGTGTCACACTTTGTACCAACGTCAACGTGTCACACACCATGGCCATGGCGAGTTTTCCAGTCTTTCAGGAAACAGAAGGCGAATGGACTAACGTCAAAACAGTTGAAATTTTCGGCTCGAGAATTCCAGCATATTTTACTCCCGACCCGCAGTTGCTTTACGACTTCATTACAAATTTCCAGACGAAGTCAGATGACGTGTTTATCGTGAGTTATCCGAAATCAGGTAAGCGAATTTAACCCCTGAATCAACTGTAGGCGCTGTAGAATCTTCATCTGGTGTAAATCTTGTTGGATTGGTCGTGATCAAGTTGCTGAAGCCCACGGAGGTGAATCATTACATTTCGAGGTGTGCTTTGTTGACTTTGAGCAGCTTTGAGGCGTTCTTAACCAGAATTTTCACCAAGGAAAGCAAAGCTAAAACATGCTTGATGGGGGACAAGTGGATTTATGCCGGAACCTGCACTGCATGTGGTTAAGGGTCGTATAGTGAACATAGACCACGTTAATTAAATTAATGCACCAACAGTGGTTTGCCCCAGTATGGGGCCCATTGGGGGAGGGGGAAACCCCAGGGGAATTTGACATTTTCAGGTTTCCCCACCCTTGGGCCTCCATTAAGGGTCAATTTCCCATTACTTGTTTATTTCTCTGTGGGGCAGCCACCAGATTCATTTCTTTCAGCAAAGAATCCTGCCCTCCAGGGGACTGTAAAATTACCCTGGTATAGCTTCACAAAGTCAAATTTCTGTGTGTTGCCATTCAAGGGTGAACCAGGACAAACTCGCATGCAACCTCATTCCCAGGGTCTCACCACACCCTGGACCGCTCCAGAGGACAGGAAGGAGAGGACCTTGGGAACGAGGTTGACTTGCTTGAATTACATACCCTGTTCAGGACTGAGAGGCCAAAAACCATACCCCATCCAGCAGCACGTCCCCGTATAGCCCATATAAGGGAGTACCCCCTGGGCATTAGACATAAGAACTTAAGAATTGTTTGGTTGTGGTTTGCTTAAATGAAAGCAGAGATAAAGTTTTTGAACTTAGCATAATTAGTTCTAATATGATCGATATAATACCGGTAAGTTGAGGAGCAGGGGAGCAGCCCAAACATTAAATTTTTCTACGAGGTCACTATTCTTGCCCGCTATACATTTCTTACCTTTTATATAGCAGGTTCTGACTAAAATTTGTGGAGAATATCCCCAACAAAAAGGGGACATGTATTTGTAAACTCCATGTATGTGTAAACGAAAGTTGATCATTTTGTCGGTGTGCTGTTCTAGAAAATATCCATACTGACCCCCTACTGAAGGTTTTTTTGTTTAAACTTCCCCTCCCCTCTAGATCTGGCAATTTCTGTTTAGGTATACTTTCCTTTACAAATTTCAGCCTTCGAGACCCTATCCATTGGAATTTCCAATGATCCTCAGCAGGGTGGCTATCCTCATGGCAGGATTCATACACATCTTGAAAATCCTTGAAAACCCTTTAAATTCAGAAGCCCAATTTGAAGGCCTTGAAGGTACTTGAAATTTGTGTTTGGTCCTTGAAAGTTCTTGACTTTTTATTGAAGAATATCAAAAAATATCAACACTTTCAGTTTTTAAGTACTGAAAGCCACTAAAGCAAATATTCATGTAAACAGAGTATAAGCGTCTTGGATTTTCTACCAAAATGCATTAAATATTTGTTCCTAGTGCTCTCTTGTTACTCTCATGCATGCATGTAGTATATAATAATGAGCCAAAAAGGGGTCCTTAGAATTTCAAATTAGTATCCTGGAAAGTCCTTGAATTTTAGGCCTGAAAAAGCATACGAACCCTGTCATGGATATTTTCTTGAATCAGGTATAAGGAAACTGACTGTCAGTATATTAAAGTTTATTGTACCAATCATTGCATGAATAATCGCTCATCATTGCATCACTGCATTAGCAACAGTATCAAATAGCAACTAGAATTAATGTGGCTTTTCCTTCTGCTTGCAGGGACTACTTGGGTGCAAGAAATTGTATGGCAGATTTATCACAATGGAGAAATCAACAGTAAAAGAATTGAAGATCGAATTCCATTTGTAGAAGAGGCAACTAATCCAAATGCCTCTCAGCCGGATATTATAACTCTACCAAGCCCTCGTCTGCTAAAGACACATCTGTCTTATGATGCAATTCCTAAAGGTGTAAATGAAGACACCAAGTGTAAATACATTTACATCGCTCGCAACCCAAAGGATGCTGCAGTATCAAATTATAAATTCTTGACAAGCCTTGGAAAAGATACTGGATTAAATGCACCTTGGGAATTTTATGCTAATTTATTTATTCAAGGAAAATGTAAGTGTATTATATTATGACTGTACAACTGTAGATCTTTCCCATTTGGCAAGTTCAACTTACTCTCAGTATTAAGGAAGCCCTTTGCTCTAGACGCAGGTGAATGCATCATGAGATCATGGCATCCAGACTTTGGGGAAGAGGGGAGATGGAGCATATTTATTTGGGAAGGCCACCCCCAATAGCCTTTGCATGTATATAACAATTTTGATACCCCCTTTCCCACCCCCCCTCCCAACCCCCTTCCTTACTGGAGCCGCCATGAGAGAGAGAGGGACCCCAGGGATTGGGATCTGGAGATCAACTTGGGCATTGCTCTTGTGTTGTATTTTATGGTAGTTTTTCTCCACTCCAAACCTGGCAATAAGGGATGTACAACTGTAGGCTAATCCATGTTAGTAGAAACTCAACTGCGTTCTATTGTTAATCCTTGAATCTGATTGGTTATCCAACTGTTTTTTATTCGTGGGTAGAAAACAGTTGCGCGGACACTGCTCTTTGAAGACAAGATTTTTCTTGATTTTTTGCTTAAAAATACATGAACTATTAGCTTTTGGGATGCAATCCTTTAGAGTTTCTACTAAAACAATTAGATAACTCGCCCTCGTTTTCTATGAGCGATAGTCAACTCATCTGCTACTTGTTGACTATTCTCTCATAGAAAACGAGGGTGAGTAGTCTAATTGTTAAATGGACTGCACTAATGCAATGCTATCTATAGCTAGTCACTTCGTGCAACTGATCATGAATTCTTGATACTAAGCTCTGGCTGTATAATACCTATCCTCCTATGTAGACGCTGACTGGTCACGCAATCTTTCCTCTGCCAGGAACATCATTTGTTAGGGAAGAAAGACTGCATGACACTTGGCAAAAAGAACATTTGCATACAAGAGGCCATATTGTACCCAGTTCTTCCTCCCCACCACCTCATATTCTTCCATGCTTCATGTTTTAGCAGTCAGTTATTCAATGTAACTGAATATTGCTGCATATTGTTAACTACTCCAGATTGCAATGATCGTTTTATTCTACATGTACACGCACAATAATTAAATAAGTTATGCCGAACCTAAATTGAGAATTTATGTAGGCTCAGAGAGTTCTAGAAGCGTCTCAGCATATATTATATGTGATTACACAATGTACGCTAATTGCTATACAAAAGGGTGTGATAGTTCAGTGTTATCGCATGAATGCCGGTTGCATAACGCATATGACAGGGTTCGTACGGTTCCTGGAAAACCTGGAAAGTCCTGGAATTTTATTATGGCATTTTCCAGGACTGGAAAGTCCTAGTAAAAGATTACAGGTCCTGGAAATCTGTTGAACTCAAGAAATGAATTTTTCTGAACTAACTTTATAAGGAATGCGAGGCTTACAGTTGGGAGAATTTATATTGGGATCTTGGACGAAAAAGGGTTTAATGTGAATTTTGGAGTCCTGGAAAATTTGATGTGAGTCCTGGAAAAGGCCTGGAAAAGTCCTGGAAATTTGTTTTTGAAAAGGGGTACGAACCCTGATATGAGGTTTTATTTGGTTTATACAACAGCTACTTGGAGTCACTGGAGTGAACATGTCCTAGGATGGTGGCAACACAGAAATGAACCAAACATTTTGTTCCTTAAGTACGAAGACTTGCAAAAGGTAATGGTAATTTATATACAATTGGAGAATGTGGTTTTCTGTGATATCCAGAATTTACTGTAATATCAAGGGCAAGGTAATCAAATGTTATCTGATAACGCTTATTGAATTTTATTATGCACTGATGTCTCAAAGAAAACATTAAACAGTACTGAAAGGATGCAATACATCGGTACAGTGGTAAATCAGTCTGTTATCCGAGTTCTGTTTTCTCTTCCTTAAGGTACTCTAGAAAAACGTACCTAGCTGATTTTGTTGACCATTTTGTGTTCTCACCACCCTTATCTTCTGCATTTTTTCAATTTCTCTCTCTAACAAGAAGCAAATAGAGCCATTGTTTCAACGTCAGTGGCAGACCTGCTAACTCTCACGGTTCTGCCGTGAGTCTCACGACTTTTTGTCATTTCTCACGGTCTCACGACAAGGCTCCCAATCTCACGGCTTTTGGGGAAAAATCATTTTGAAATGAAATCAATTATCTTGTTGAATAAATATGGAAAATTAACGTGGAATGCTAGTGCCATAAAGGTATAAACTAATAAAGGAGAACACTGTTCTTACTATTTTGTACCGAACTGCTGTGATTTTTGCTTATGCTTAGAACTTTATCTCGATGGAAAATGGGTTTGTTTAATCTTGATCGGAAAAAATAGAATCTCTCTACTTTTTGTGCAATCTCCCGATTTTTTTTTTCATGGGTCTCCAGATTTTCCTTTGTCAGGAGTTGGCAGGTCTGCAGTGGCCAGGGCGACCGTGCTATCCACATGACAAATAACGTCTGTAGCTATGTGACTGCGCTCTACACATGACAAAATATCCTGTCCCACAAATTATAGGGATTGTTTGCAGAGTACCACTTTAGACACGGTTGATTACAACTGCAATAGAACCCCCATCCCCCTCCCGAAATACGTGTGTATGTTACAATTTGTATAATCTGTGCACAACTGTGAAGGTAGTGGGGTTATAATTATCTCTTCTAGGATCTGCTTTCCCATGTCCGAATGATCGCCAGCTTCCTCAACAAGCCACTGTCAGATGATCTGATCAATCTCATTGCTGAACAGTGCACGTTTAATGGAATGATGAAAAATAAGCCAAGTTACTTGTTACGAGGAAAGGAAGATGGCCCAAAGCTGCTTCGAAAGGGCGTGGTTGGAGACTGGAAGAATTACTTCACTCCAGTTTTGAATGAGAGATTTGAGAAGGAAGTGTTGGCAAAACTGAAAGGAAGTGGATTAGAGCTTGACTTTGATACGTCAGCGTAATCGTGCTCATCCCTAAATGCGGTGGCAAACGAGGACGCAATATTGCGGACACATTGTTGCGGACACAAATGTTTTCCTGTTTGCCCCCGCGCGCAACATTGTTGCAGACGCGTTTGCGCGCGCAACAAATCGTCACGAGCCGCAATGTTTCCGCAATAATATGTCCCCGTTTGCCACTGCTTTAACAACTAGACTAGAAATAAAGGGGCTAATTCGTGGTATTTAGGTAATTAATATATAATAATATTTTCTACCATAATATCCTTAATATTTATACAGGACAGCCCCATCAGTGTAATAAACACTGGTATCAAAGGGGTTCTGTAAATTAAAAAAATGTAAAAGAAGAATACAATTTCAAGTTTATTTTTAGTGCAGAGTGCACTGTTGGGATGATGTGTTGTGGGCTGTCCTCTTCTAACCCACTAAGCCGCTAAGAAACTAAGGCACAAATGAATTATGGCCGCGCTAACGTGTAAACTTTAATGTTTGTTTAATTAATTAATACCAATTAACTAATTGGTCTTGCGGAGGGGGTGGGGGACTAGTAGGAACCTGTGTGCACTGTACCACGTAAAACGCTGGTATCTGTACTACTGCTCCTTGAACATCAAAAGGTATATATATGTTTTAGAAAACACCATACCCGCCTTTTGTGGTACTATCTTTACAGTTCCTAGAACAAAGCGATTTGCTCCCAACGCATGCGCAGAAGATTAGTTTGTGTTACTTTACTGCACACTACAGGATGGAAGTTAAAGTACGCAAATACGGAATCACACTAGAACGTCTTGTACTCTTCCTTGCTGTAGAACACAACGTATAAGGCGCGTTCGTTTTAATACACTCTGATTTTAGTCGGGTAGGGGGAATATTTTAACTTATTTTGGGTATCCACACTTTTATCATGTTCAGTATTGTGGTTGCGTATCTTTTGTGTGGAATAACCCAAGGCTGTGTATTTGAGAGTTTTTCTGCAGTTTGAAACTAATGTGTTTTTCAGGGTTCAAATAAAGAGAAGAGTATTATTTCTTTCCAGTGTCTTGTCTATTTCTCCTTTTAATGGACACACGTGCAAACGTTGTTCCAGGTTTCCCCCGACTTTGTCACAGTACGATAAACTTTCTAAATTTGAAGGTATTGTTGCACACTGCCAAGCGCCTCCAGAACTTGCGTTACCGCTAAGTCTCTGCCAGGGTTTAATCTTTTGCATTAATGAATAGTTCACTGAAAAAGAAGAGTGAAAACATTGATGTTTGGATAATACTTTTTCAAGTTTGAAGCGAGGAAAGTTTGAGGTATTCAGTTTTCACCGGTGCTGGAAACTCTCAGTCAAGAAAAGCTGTTTACCTTCAATACTTTTCGTTAAAACACTTCCTAGATAAATCGATATCCTTGTATGTAAAAGAATATAACAGAATGGCGGCAACGGAAAAAGAATGTACTATTCCGTGACTATTAGATAATTAAATTAGTTCTTGTTTATCACTTCAATGAAAAATTGCTCTTTGAATGAAACGAAATTTTTTCTCTTTCAATTTTTACATCAGATATTTAACGTTCTACCAGTTCTTTCCGGTCTTGAAAAAGAGAAACACATCTTTTAATATGTTTTCGAGAAACAAACGTATCATGTTACATACGTTTGCAAGAGAAAAACAAAAGTATCAAGTTACAAACATTTGCAGGAAACAAACAAAAGTATCAAGTTGCAAACGTTGGCAATCACGTTTGCTGCCATCCTCGTCCCCAGGGCAACACGTTTTTTGACCACGTGACCCAAAGAAACGAGGGCTCTGGGAACGAGAATGGTTTGCTGGGGACAAGGTACGAGTCAACAAGTTATGGGATTAGCAGCTATTCATCGACATAGTCAGAAAGAGCACACCGAGATTTACAAAATCCCCAAGTTTGGTGTTAATAGACCCAATATTAAGCGAGATACAGCAAATACGTCAAAATTTACAAAGAAATGTATGGTCATCCGGACGCTGCGTCCGGATTACCTACCAAACATTTCTTTGTAATTTTGACGTATTTTAATGGATATATCTCAGTCAAAACTAGCCCGATTAACACCAAATTTGGGGAGTTTGTAAATCTAGGTGTGCTCTTTCTGACTTTGTGGATCAATAGTTGCTAATCCCATAATGAACATACTAGTACCTAGTCCCTTTCGGTTTAAGACCAGGCAATTGCAATTAAAATAAACTAAGATTGACGTCAAAACCAAGATTAAAATTAAAAAGCTGTGTTGACTAAAGCTTCTGAGAAACGATTTTTATCGTGCCGTGGAAGATGTCACTGTAGTATCAGGAGTAAGATAAATATACTTGAAATTGTGTTGTTGAGAACGTGGCGTCTTTACGTTTTTGTGTCCGGAATGAAAGAACACCCCTCTGTAACAGACCCACTGAAACCCTACACAGAGGATTATTTTCCCCTACCCAGCGAAAATTTACACGTTAGTCTCCCCAGTACCCAGTGAATATTTTAATTTTTCCCAGTGACTGTGCGGTGTGACCCGGCGTATTTGATAAGCAAAATAAAACAGAAGACTAGCGGATCCAGTGGTAAAATAGCCAACCCGGTGACTTTTTCCTAAAAACCCAGTGAGGATAAAGATTCCACTGGGTCTGTTACAGAGGGGTGTGAAAGACAAGTGCACATATACACTGCTTAGATCATGAAGAAAAGCCCTCTAGTCTCTACCCTAAACAAAATATATTACACTTCAAAATCAAAGTTGTGTATTGGGCATTAAAAAAAATATTTAAGAAAGTCAAGTAAAAAAGTAAGCAAAATATCTAAAGTTTCTGTCTGCTCATATTTGGCAAAGCAAATTATTATAATTATAACCGACGTCACTACAGGCTGGGAGTGGGGGGATAGGAGGCCTGCAGGAGTACTCTAACCTATGTAGATGACCATCCTAAAGGCCGTGGCAAATGAAGAAACGTTGCAGACAGAAATGTCTCCCTGTCTGCCCTGTCTGTTCCCAGTTTGCTCAGAAGGAGCAACAATGTGTCCTCGTTTGCCACGGCGTGTTAAGTTGTAGATAACACTCTGCACTATCTGAGATCATCCAACTAGTTAGGATGATGAGCGAGCCATCGAAACGTCATTCGAAACTATTATCACTAGCTTTTATTTTCCAAGCAATATAAAATGTATGAAAATCTTAATTTAAATCAGTAGTTGCAGCCATGGTAGGAGAAATTATCAAACGCCTCAATGAAAACGTCCAATTTCCAAGACAAAGATAAATATAAATAAACATTTCGATGGCTTCCATTTACTGCGTTACCTCGATGAGTTCTAACCTGAGCCCGCGACCTGGTCATGTGATACTGGTCAGCGGATACCTCGATTGACCAGCTGTCAATTGACCATAACATGGATGCCCTATAACAAAGATGTAAGCTGATAAGGCTGACAAGGTGTTGACAAGGCATGGCTATTTATGGCCGCCATGTTGCGCCATGTTGCGTCGTCGTCGTCGTCGTCGTGCGTACGCGCCCACAAGCAATACCGCTAGCCATGATAACCATGAGAAAATCAACTCATGGGTTTCGTTTTCTTTCCCATATGAGTATGGGGCTCCGCTTGGCGGCCCTTCGGAAGAGGGATCGATGTTCAATTCCAGATAATATTAAAAAAAGCTTTATAATGGTAATTTAACTAAGTGGCGTGCAGTTTGGTCTGAAATTTCAGACCAAAATTGCGCGACACGAAGTTCAGTTGCCACTTTATTACACCCATTTTGAAATCATAGCTTTTTGCCAATAATACTTATTTATTTATCCACTTTAGTAAACCCGGTTTTTAAAAAATAGGAACCGAAAACTCCAATATATAAATTAAACACTGTAAGTAGTTGAATTAATCCATTTTTATCAGAAAAAGGAGGAATTTGGAAAACAGAAATTGCAAAATTTCCTCCATAAATGAATATTTTGCTCTATATTTTTCTGTAATTTGATTGGCTAGTGCAGGCAAGTCATGAAATTTGATTGGTTATTAATATTTCATTTTCACTTTGATTGGCTAAAAAGGATGCGATTTAGGGCAAAAAATGGTGCCATTTGTGTAAAAATCGCGCTGTTGAAAGCCAATCAGATTGCACGAATAACTCGTGATTTCAAAATGGGCGTAATAAAATAAGTAATTCCATGATTTCTGGAGGATATTTGAGCGCCCTTGCGTTCGTCATCTGCCGTGCGTGAGCTTCGAAAAGTGCGGCCGTGATTTTCTACCGTCTGAAGTGGGGAGGGGATGGGAAATGGAGGAATGGTAGAGGTCTGACCAAGCGCATGCAAGTTATTCTGGACTCTCTTCTCGCTTGCCTTCTCCTGCTTTGTTGGGTAAGGTAGAGTTCAGGGTCTGTTAAAATTAGAAAAATACATCACTAAATATAATGCATCGTATTCAAAGTATGGCTTTACTTCCACTTATTTTAGATAATGATAACGAATACCAAACAACAATCAATAATAGCAATGAATAGAGGGGGTAAGTTTCTAAAGAAACTGTGGTGCTGCGTCGGTGGGAAGTATAACAATATAATTTGGTTTTATCAACTGGGTTGATAATGTCAATTGGCCACCGTAAAGAGATTCAAGAGCTGAAGTTTTGAGCGTTAGCCCTTCGTCGGAGCGAAAGACGACGAAGGGCTAACGCTCGAAACGTCAGCTCTTGAATCTCTTTACGGTGGCCAATTGACATTATCAACCCAGTTGATAAAACCAAATTATATAATAATAGCAATGAACTGGTCCAACAACTTAAAACCCTGGATCAATTTAAACCAATTAATACCAGAAGTATCCAGCGCTCGTTAATATGCTTTTACTATAAAAAAATAACATCACATAGCCACAAGGAGTAATGTAGGAGTAATGTTCCCACTTAATTAATGTATGAGTCTTTGGCAGGTCTGTTCATATGTGCTGGTATTAATGTATACTTTAAATTCTGAAAGTGAAGAATGATCATCGCAGTTAATTTCCAATTTTAAGCAATTGGAAAGAAGAAGCCTGGAAAAATCAGGACTTCAACGGGATTCGAACCCGTGACCTACGCGATACCGGTGCGACGCTCTACCAACTGAGCTATGAAGCCACACATCGGTAGCGAGATCAATTTACTGAGTTCGTATCTTCCCGTTACTTAAAATTGGAAATTAACTGCGATGATCATTCTTCACTTTTATCTATATCCGCTGTATCCACTACTGTATCGTATATACTACACATCATTCCACTCCTAACGGGAAGATATGAACTCAATAAATTGACCTCGCTCCCAATGTGTGGCTTCATAGCTCAGTTAGTAGAGCATCGATTTCGGTATCGCGGAGGTCACGGGTTCAAATCCTGTTGAAGACTTGATTTTTTTCAGGCTTCTTCTTTCCAGTTGCGATTATCATTCTCCACTTTCATCTATATCCGCAGGTCAAATATAAATTATTTCATATATACTACACATCACTTTAAATTCTTCTCTACATCCTCCTTCAGGCAGTTCACTGTCCTGATAAATGTCTTCTACATCTCAAAATCAAACTGTAATCCACTTCCTTTTAGCTTTGCCAACACTTCCTTCTCAAATCTTTCACTCAACTCTGGAGTGAAGTAATTCTTCCAGTCTCCGACCACGCCTTTCCGAAGCATTGAAGACTCGCCATCTTTGGTTGGTATCGCGTAAGTTGCAGCATTTTTCTTCATTCCACTGAAAGTGCACTGTTCAGCAATGCGACAGATGACGTCATCTGACAGCGGCTTGTTGAGGAAGTTGGCGATCATTCTGACGTGGGAAAGCAGGTCCTAGCGGAAGGAGAATTATCTATTATTTTCACGAGCTAAGGTATGTCTTACTAAGGTATCTCAACGAGTATATTGAGGGCATAGGAATAATAAAGACAAAGTAACAAGTGATTTTTCTATTCAATTTGTTTAATATATTTTATCGAATGGGTTCTTTTATTTGTCTTGGAACGTGAGAAGTGTTGCGATAGGGCTTATGGCAAGAGCTTACTAGAATTTAACACACGCTGTGATTGCGCCGATTTTATCGTTATGAGCGACGTTCAATGCCAGGCTGTTGGACAAACATGATGCGGGGAGCTTGTTATGAAACTCACTAGCTCGAGACAGCATTTTTCTCCGGTACACCTGGGTGGAGAGAGCTATTGCTTGCTTGCCCAAGAACACAACGCAGTGTCCCGGCCAGGGCTCGAACCCAGACTGTCCGATCCGGAGTCCAACACACTAACCATTATGCCACCGCGCCTCCCACAAATTCGAGACAGTACTGGGAGAATATTGCCCTCAGATCGTGTTAGTTCGGCCCTAGGGCAATAGGGAGCTTAAGCAAACCACGACGGCAACGTAAACGAGAACGTCGCTAAACGAAAGATTTAATGAGCAGTACAATAGATCTGCACTTTCATTCTATATTTCTTTGCCTCCTCCCCAAAACAACAACGTGAAATGACCAATTTCTGAGTACTTTGGAGAACGTGAGCCTCTACGGCTAAATTTTCGTTTTTCTGTTTGAAAATAAACGCCGTCCTTATATTTTCTACAAGAACTACGTTTGAAAGGGATAGATGCACCAAATACATCAAGGCAATTTCGAGATTCGTGCGTAAATTTAAGCAGGCGTCGTCCTAGCCGTCGCCGTCGTCCTTGCTTAAGCTTCAGTTTGGCAATCGCACTCGATTAAACAGAAGTAA
>OX393561.1:42341493-42349659 GCA_947652115.1 Blastomussa wellsi
GACCAGTGGTTGTAAAGACCTATCGATCGTGAACCAAACAAGATAACTGATGACTACTGTCATGTATTGACAAGACTAACAAACACTACACAACAAGATGGCGGTCAACTCGAAAGCACATGTAATCAGAAATATGCGCACGCATCTAATTTACAAATATGCAAACGTCACAGGGAGACCATAACATCTCCTCCACACAAAAATAACCAGTCCTGGCTTGTAAACTGTGCCTAAGTTACAATATCAAAAATAATCAAACTCAATCAATTAGACAGTGTCCAAACTAAATTAAACGGTCAGTGTCCCTAATAAATAACAGTTCAGAGATCTAATCTCTGTGGTGCTCTGCGCACTCTCTGGGGGTACCGCCGCTCACGGACCACAGGACTGGCTGGAGTCGTGTCTGGAGGATCGGTACGCGCACGGACCACAGGGCTGGCTGGAGTCGTGTCTGGAGGATCGGTAGTTGCAGGTGCCGGAACAGAAGCCATCTCCGGTTGATCTGCCACGGGAATCTCTGGAACTGTTTCAACGACATTGGGTGGTGCATTCTGTTGGATTGCCACTTCTACAGTATCGGGCGCAACTCCTCTTACATCAGTGGGTTCAACTGCTGTCGGCCTCAGCTGGTCGATATGTCGACGCCAGATTATCCCTGGTGCCACGTGGACATCATACATCAGTGGACCTGTCTTCTTGATGATCAGACCTGAACGCCACTTCAGATCCCCTCGATAATCTCGTGACATAACTGAGTCACCAACCTCTAACTGACGTCGCTGCCTACCCTTCTCATTCGCTGCCTTTAAGCTCTGCTGATGCTGCTGGTTAACCATCTTTCGGTTCAAATTGGGTTTGACCAGGTCCAGACGAGTACGTAACGGTCTTCCTAGGAGTAACTGAGCCGGGCTCTCACCAGTCGTTGAGTGAGGAGTGTTCCTATAGGCTATAAGAAACTTGGCCAACTTCTCCTTCACTGGCTTGGAGCTTTGATACATGGAACGTAAGGCTTGCTTGAAAGTTTGTACTGACCTCTCAGCTAGACCGTTTGTAGCCGGATGATATGGCGCTGATGTGATATGGCGGATGCCATTGGACTTGATGAAAACCTGGAACTCCTCCGAAACAAATTGTGGACCGTTATCGCTGACAATCTGTTCAGGAATTCCGAATCTGGCGAATAAGTCGCGAAGGACTTCGATGGTCTTACTTGTAGTTGTGGAACTCATGGGAATTACCTCGGGCCACTTGCTGTGCGCGTCAACAACCACTAGGAACATTGAGTTCTGGAACGGTCCGGCATAGTCGATGTGTAATCGTTGCCATGGAATAGTGGCCCACTCCCACAGATGCAGTGGCGCTTTAGTAGGCATTCTCTGGTTAAGCTGACACCCATCACAGCCTTTCACTAGCTCTTCCAGTTGGCCACTGATATTAGGCCACCAGACGTAGCTCCGTGCTAGTGCCTTCATCTTAACTACACCCAGATGGCCATCATGCAGCTCCTCCAACACCCTCTCTTGCAGCTTATTGGGGATTACAACTCTGATACCCCATAGAATGCAGCCTTGGTGAACCGTCAGTTCATTGCGCCGCTCATAGTATGGCTTATCTCCATCTACGCGGCCAGACCATCCTTTCACAATGGACTCGTAGACCCTTGCTCAAACTGGGTTGCATGGAACACCTCTGACGAATCCATTTCCATCTCCTCCTTCCCTGTCTGTTGAAGTGGAAGCCGGGACAGTCCGTCAGCATTGCAGTGCTCGGTCGTGCTCTTGTACTCTATGTCATAGTCGAAACCGGCCAGGAACAATGCATAGCGCTGGAGTCTAGCAGCAGTAATGGCAGGAACTC
The DNA here is from genome assembly GCA_947652115.1 of Blastomussa wellsi. NCBI lineage: Eukaryota > Metazoa > Cnidaria > Anthozoa > Scleractinia > Plerogyridae > Blastomussa > Blastomussa wellsi. The sequence goes on from OX393561.1 coordinate 42,343,351, forward strand.
CCTTCTTTGGGTGGAAAATGGCGGTGAGAGGTTTATGGTCTGTTACAAGCGTGAACCGCCTCCCATAGAGGTACACATGGGACCGTTTAACCCCCCACACAATCGACAACGCTTCCTTATCGATCTGTGCGTACTTGCGCTCTGTCTTGGTTAAAGATCGGGACGCAAAAGCTACTGGCCTTTCGCTGCCATCAGGCATTATGTGTGAGAGAACAGCACCGATGCCGGTCGGCGAGGCATCACATGCAAGCCTAACTGGTAATGCTGGATCGTAGTGTGTAAGCACTTGCTCGGATGTAATCATGCGCTTAGCCTCTGTAAAGGCTTGCTCGCATTGCTCAGTCCACTGCCATTCGCTATCTTTCTCTAGCAGCTGGTGTAGTGGATGGAGAACTGTGGACGCATTGGGCAGGAAGCGGTTGTAATAGTTAACGAGTCCTAAGAATGAGCGAAGCTGCGATACATTCTCGGGCCTTGGCGCGTTAACTACTGCCTTAATCTTCTCTTGTGTTTTGTGGAGACCCTCGCTGTCAATCTCATGCCCACAGAACTGAACTCTCTCTCTGAAGAACTCACACTTCTCTTTGTTTGCTTTAAGGCCTGCGTCTTGTAGTCGCTTGAGGAGTTTCTCTAAATTCTCCAAATGCTCTTCATCTGTCTTGCCTGTGATGATCATGTCATCGAGGATACACTGCGTGTCAGGTACCCCCTGCAATACCTGGTCTATGGCACGCTGCCAGATTGCTGGGTAAGAGGTGACGCCAAAAACCAACCGATTGTATTGGTAGAGGCCTTTGTGCGTGTTAATCGTGAGGTATTTCTTACACTCCTCCGTCACTTCCATTTGGTGATAAGCTTGCCGCAGATCAAGTTTGCTAAAATGCTTTCCCCCAGCCAAATTGGCAAAAATATCCTCTATGCGCGGTAGAGGGTACTGTTCCGCACGAAGTACTGGATTGACTGAGACTTTGAAGTCGCCGCAAACGCGTACTGTTCCATTACGCTTAACTACAGGAACAATCGGAGTAGCCCACTCACTGTATTCTACTTTAGACAGAATACCGTCCTTCTCTAGGCGCGTCAACTCTGCTTCTACTTTGGGGCGAAGTGCATATGGGACCTGGCGCGGCTTATGAAAGCTAGGCTGACAGTCCTCCTCGACCTTCAAATCAGCCTTGTGACCTTTAAGCGTGCCCAAACCCTCAGAAAACACGGACCCATACTTCTGTAACAGCTGATCGACTTTGTGTTGCATGCCCCCTTTTGGTGTTTTGCTAAGTTTAAGGGCTTTGATTTCACCCCAGTCCAGCTGAATTTTGGAAAGCCAATCACGCCCAAAAAATGCTGGTCCTGGTGTCTCAACAACTTGTAAGGTTAGCTCTTTCTCTTGGCCCTTGAACTTGACATTACACTTCATCCCTCCCTTAGGAGTTATTTTCTCCCCAGTGTAGGTTTTAAGTGTGATGTCGCTCTTTGCTAGTTTCACGTGACCAAAACGTTCCTTATACTGCTTGTATGGGAGTACAGACACAGCCGACCCAGTGTCTAGTTCCATCTTGATCACCCTTCCCTGTACCTCGGGGCTGACCCATATCACGTGATCCTTGCTGTCCATGTTATGAACCTCAAGGGATCCTAAGTAGTCATCACTGTCTCCACCATCACTGTCCATATAATTAACTGGGGGTCGGGTACCCTGTGTCTCCCTCTTCTTGGATTTACAGGCCCTTTGAATATGACCGGTCTTGCTACAGTGGTAACATTTTTCATTTTTGTACGGACAACTTTTGTGGTCATGATTTGGGCAATCATGACCACAAAAGTTGTCCGTACAAAAATGAAAAATGACAACGGAAGCAGCTTTGCTCAGCAGACTCTTTATGGGATGGGAAACCCTCTGGAGGCTTAGCTTCCCACTTAGGCTTAAGCTTTTTGTCTGGCTTCTTGCCTGGCCTTGACTGGGATAACAAATCAACTGGGTGTGACTCTTTCCCCCCTGGAGGGCTTCAACATCCTTGTAAGATTGCTCGATGGCGATACATTTCGCTACAGCAATGTCAAATGTCAGTTCCTCGAGTTTGAGTTTCAAAAGCTCTGACATCATTTTCTTATCCCGAATTCCCGAAACCAATCTATCTCGGAGCCTTTCCAATCGCATGGCTTCATTAAACTTGCATTCAGTAGCTAGATGCTTGAGAACAGCAACATATTGACTCACCGTTTCTCCCGCGTTTCGCGCTCGGTTATCAAACTCGTACCTTGCGACTAGAGCAGATTTCTGGGGCTTCAATTGCTTTTGGAGACGCTCAACGATCGTGTCGTACGTGAGAGAGTCTTCTTTTAACAATGTCGGGGCCACTAAATCTTTTGCAAGCTGGTACGTCTCAGTGGGGAGATTAGTCAACAGGACGGCTTTCTTCTGTTTCGAGTCGGTCACTCCATTGGCCACGAAGAAGAATTCTAGCTGTTCTGCATACGCTTCGAAGTCAGTTCCCACAACAAACTTCTGAACTTTTCCGATGTTTCGAACCGGATTAACTTCGTCTGGCATCTTGAGACGTCGTGTGAATCTTGTTTAGGATGTCTTTCACCTTCTCTGCCGTGAAAAATCCCTTTAGATCCCATCCTCGTCGCCAAAATTGTCATGTATTGACAAGACTAACAAACACTACACAACAAGATGGCGGTCAACTCGAAAGCACATGTAATCAGAAATATGCGCACGCATCTAATTTACAAATATGCAAACGTCACAGGGAGACCATAACAACTACTTAATTCTTCCAACTAATATTAGAAGAAATGAACGAATAATAGCAAGAATAATTTAGGCGAGTGTTACTTCATTTTAGACCTGAATTAATTACCAACTTACCAACTTACCATTTCCTTCTATAAATAACTTGGCGTAAAATTCCCACGGGCCATTATATCCATTTCCAAAGCTTTTCAAGGCTGTCACGAACTGGAAAAATGATACTGCAACATCCTTTGGATTGCGAGCGACGTAAATGTATTTACACTTGGTGTCTTCGGTTGCACTTTTAGGAACAGTATTGTATGGAAGGTGAGTCTTAAAAGTGCGCGGGCTCGGCAGAGTGTTAAAGTCAGCTTGGGGAACTATTCCTGCACTGGTTGCCATTTCCAGGAATGGAACTCGCTCCAGAATGTGCCTACTTTTGATTTGTCCCTCGTTAAATATCTGCCAGACAATTTCTTGAACCCAAGTTGTCCCTAAATGACAGCGATGTAAATAAAATTCATTTTTCTGTGCATTATGCAAGTATAATAATTAACTTCAGAGTCCTATAATCCACAGATGGATTAACTACAGATATTCAATTGACTGCACCGAGACACATCAACCTCCTTCCCAGGGCATTTCCAAATTATCAAGGAAAAGTCCCGGGGAACAAGGTTGAAGATATAAGGTATTCTAGTGGGGTATTGCGGGGAACAAAATGAAAATTGAGTGGGATGGCCAAGTCAACCCCTCCTCCTTCTCCCCGCCCCTGTCAGTAAAGCTGTAAGAGACAATCAGATCTAAGAGGGTAAGAAAGTTCCTTGGAATGGTTAATGAACTGAGAATATTTCAGGCTTACATGGACAGACTCACGGGACTAAGAGGTCGGTCGGAGCGAAGAGGATTGAGTCAGTCAGTCATGGTTCTCTGTCGCTTAATATAAATTAATGAACGCTTTACAGATTATCTCATTGCAATCCACTAACTTCCAGCCAGGGTAAAGCGTTTCTAGATGCATGATGCGGTTCTCCTACAATATCTCACCTGAGAAAACCTCTGCAATGTTGACACACTTTCCCATTTTAGCTATTGTAAAATCTCTCAACCAGCAGGATTTGGGGTGTTAGCGGAATAATTGGATCTCACTTACTCATTATTACTTTCATTTTTTTCTGAGTTATTCATTATTCATTTTTCATTTTTTCTCGATATTCATTATAATTCCGTATTCGAGTTTGTAGAGCAAGCTTCTTGAGTGCTCTCCCAGCTTCCCACGTACACCATAACTCGATGGTGTACAGCTAAAAGCATGAACCAATTGTTTTATAACATTGCCGGTGGAAATTTACATCAAAAAACCCGCGCCAGAAAAAAAATATGGCGAAGCGATTTGCTCACGTTATCACCGTGCTCCACTGGATTTTAGAATATAGCCCTGTATGCTCGGCTGGAATCTTAGCGGGCTTTAATTTTTATTAGTAGAAACTCAGCTGTGTTATATTGGAAATCATTGAATCTGATTGGTTCGCCGACTGTTTTCTATTCACCGATAGAAAACGATCGCGCGCGGATTGCTTTTCAAGGCAAGATTTTTCTTGATTTTTGGCTTAAAAATACATAAAATGGCAGCTTTTTAAATGTAATCCTTTAGAGTTTCTACTAAAACAATTAGACTACTCGCCCTCGTTTTCTATGAGCGATAGTCAACACGGCTGTGCTTCGTTGACTATTCGCTCATAGAAAACTCGGGCTAGTAGTCTAAGTGTTAAATAGAACATGGATACCCATCTTCTAGTAGGTAAATGGAGCACGCTTATGTATTCTGAATTTGATTGCGCGGCTCTGCTAGCTAGGTTGTAATTGGTATTATAAATATATATAAATATATATTTACAGAAACTGTATTATTCTTTAATCCGAAAGTCCAAATCCTAAATATTCCTTATTCATTTTCTTTTTTAAGGCGTTATTCATTGTTCATTATTCCGCTTCCACCCCCGAAGCAGGAAAACAGATGGAAAGTGACGACAAGGCTTACGTTAACTCAGAGAGCAGAAAACTACAACAAAGCTTGTTGAACTTTGCTGATACATGGCAACCAACATGTCATCACTGATGCAACTGTATCATATCTTGGATATCAATCCACAATGTCGACGAAGGCATTGCCAAATGCAAAAAGCGAACCTGCGATTAAGCGTTCTTATTTTCCGCGGCGTTCTTATCTTTCCTTTCTTACGCTGCAAAAAATAGGAACGTCTGATCACAGGTTTAATAGCAGAAAGCAAACAACTCGAGGAAGTTGTAATGAAATGCGCAACCTGCATCAAACAGCATGTAAGTACAGCTGAGCCAGCGATCGTTCCTGCTAGCAAAGCAAGAGGCACTCACAGAATGTAAGTACAGCTGAGCCAGCGATTCCTTCAGAACTACCCGACCTTCATGACAGAACGTTGCTGCTAGCACAGCAAGAGGAACTCACAGTATGTAAGTACAGCTGAGCCAGCGATTCCTTCAGAACTACCCGACCTTCCTCACAGAACGTTGCTGCTAGCACAGCAAGAGGAACTCACAGTATGTAAGTACAGCTGAGCCAGAGATTCCTTCAGAACTACCCGACCTTCATGACAGAACTTTCCTGCTAGCACAGTTGGCCACCGTAAAGAGATTCAAGAGCTGACGTTTCGAGCGTTAGCCCTTCGTCGGAGCGAATCAAGGAATTGTGCGTCGTGTGTTTTTATATACAGAAAGATGGAGCTTCGCTATTGGCTGGTGCCTGGTAACGTGAAAACTTCGGAATAAATTAGTTAAATAAAAAGCGTTCGTTGATACCGTGAGGATTAAGAGTGCCGATTTGAAAAATAAATTTTTGTTCTAGAGTTTTACGGCTTTCCGTGTTTCCTTGGTGAAGGGAAAGGCCGCAGACTGCCATATGTTGCTTAGAATGATTTGGGAGATTGAAGTGTCTCGCGACCGGTTTCGATGCATTTTTGTCGTCTTTCTTACGTCACGAAGGTGTTCTCGGAATTGGTCACCAAGTCGTCTCCCTGTTTCGCCGATGTATAACTTTTTGCAAAGAGTGCAAGTTATACAGTAGATGGCATTGGCTGAGGTACAGGTGAAATGATCAGTGATTTTGATAGATCGCTTGGGTCCCGATATTTTGTCAACGTTGTGAATGAAAGGGCATGTTTTGTTTTAAATCAAACATTTTTTTGATTTACGCACTGTTAAGGAACCAAGCTCGGAAACATTACTCCGCCTGGCTGAGTTAGTGTTAACACTCAACTGTTTTTCATTCGCGAACAATTATTACAAACAAATCAATGGCGTGGCCATGGGTACCAAAATGGGACCCAGCTACGCCAATCCGAGTTTTCGTAGGCTACATTGAACACCAATTTTTCAATCAATACAACGGCCCAAAACCTGAACTCTATCGTCGCTATTGACGACTGTATCGGCGCTACCTCTTCTACCAGAGAGGATCTTAATCAATTTATAACCGCTGTTAATTCGTTTCATCCTGCCCTTAAATATACCTGGGAAATTTCCGATACTTCCTT
>OX393561.1:42349859-42433571 GCA_947652115.1 Blastomussa wellsi
TGAATAAAGATGTCCCGTGGGGACAAACAAGGAACTTCTCGCTCGAAAACCATATCTCACCATTTCAAACAAGTTGTCACAAGAACTCGAGTGAGCCCTGGATTCGAATTCTATTTTTTCATGTACGATGCCTTTCTGTACGATGCCTTTCCGTACGATGCCCTTGTGTACGATGCCTTTCCGTACGATGCCTTTGTGTACGATGCCTTTCCCTACGATGCCTTTGTGTACGATACCTTTCCGTACGATGCCTTTCTGAACGATGCCTTTCCGTACGATGCCTTTACGTATACGATGCCTTTACGTATATTAATGCTTTTCGCCTTTAGTAGCTTTCTTCTTGTCAAATTTGACTTGTTGAATGTCTGATTCGACTAATTGTATTGCCATTTCTGTGAATTGAATTTTGTCATAGATATACCTTCATAAACGTTCCTGCTAGCACAGCAAGAGGCACTCACAGTATTCGCGTTGCGCTGACGTCATATGAGAACAAGTAACATTCTAAACTATTGGCGGATCTAGGGGGGGGGCGCCCTCCCCCCTCCTTAATTTAAGGCCCGAGAGGCCGGAAAATCCCCCCCCCCCCTCACCCCTTAGAAAGAAGTCTGCATCCGCCACTGTAAACGGTATTCCTGTAGCCCATGACCACATTTACAAATCCGGGACAAAGAGGAGTCTTTGTTCGTGGCATGAATTATTTCAATGTGCAAGATGTGTGGAGAGGTAAGGGCCGAGTTGCACGAAAGATTAAAATTTGATTTAAGGTTCCATTACTCTTGGAAAGATTCCATTTAACGTTGCTTCATTCTTCATTTCTCTTGTATGTTTGTTGTTTATGTTGTGTGTAGTTTGATATTAGCCAAAACTGACTAAGTGGAGGATACAAATATTAAACAGAAAACTGGATGATATTAGAGAAGAAACTCACGCTATCCCCGAATATAATTACCTGAATCGTGCTTTGCTATATGACTAGTGCTAGTTTTACGCTAGGTGTCTCCGATGTGATTTTCCATCAAGGGACATGATAACCTTAATTTTAAAAGCCTGTTCCAGGCTCTCAGCTGATAGACAACTCTTCCGCTCGCTTCGCTTGCGTATCTTTTCTTCGCGTGCTAGAATTTGAATGACTCACCTGACTTGGGGTATGTGACCACAAAAACGTCATCCGGCCTCGTCTGAAAATTCGAGATAAAGTCGCAAAGCTTCTGAGGATCGGAAGTAAAAAATGCGTGAATTTTCGTGCCCAAAACTTCAACGAATTTTTCAGATGTCCATTCACCTTCCGTTACTTGAAAGACAGGAGAACTCGAAGAAGTCGCCATGATTTATATTCACGAGTGGGTATTACGGTCAGCAAAAAATAACATCGATCTACAGGAGGTCATCTTCGGATGTCATCTTCGTAAATAATCTTCGGTAAACACCGTAACCGGAAGTCACGCCATACCAATTTGACTGAAAAATAATAGTGACGAGTACAAGGACGGCCTAAATGATTCGCTGTTAGACTGGGAAATTTTGTCGATTTTCATTTCGTGTCGATTTTCAACTTGCTGTGTGGGAAACTAAAAGGAACGGTGAAAAACTTACCGTCGGTTGCATCGAAGCGTGAACACGTGTGGAAAAAAACATGTTTTAATTTGCCATTAACTTGTACAGATTAAAACCTTAGTCAGTTTCTAATTTGTCAAAAGTGGCTCTGCTTTGCTAAACCATCGGATTAAAACACCATAAAAACGAATATTACGATAATTTTATGTTCATGTCCAGCGAGCCACCAACACTGGCGCGACTTTTGTCTGGCTGATTCGGCTTTGTATGAAATTAATTTTCTGAAAATCATTCAATTTTATTTCCTTGAAAAATACAGAAGGCTTAAAATTGTAGTTCAAGTCTCACGAAATTTTTGTAAAAGCCTTTGCTATCTAAAAATTTTTAAATTTGATCAAATTTGTGCAGGCATAAAATTTATTTATCATCAAGATCGCTCGTGCGGATCGTCGCCCGACGTTGTTTCAAACTTTTGACAAACACGCAACGTTTGATAGCCAATAGACCAATTCCGATATATTAATATTCTAACATGTCACCGAGGCTTAGGGAATAAAACAAAGGATTTTGCATCGAGGCTTGGGATGAATAAATAATTTTTTTTGTTTTATTCCCCTAAGCCTCGGCGCCATGTTAGAATTTTAATATATCGGAATAGGCCATTTCCGAGTTCCCTTTTCCCTCTGTTTCAAAACGAGTCTAAGTGCGAAACTATTCATATGGAAATGAGCTCGTTTTGCATGAGAACGAAGATGCAGGTAAAACACATTTTCATAACAATGGTTTCGCACTTAGACTCGTTTTGACACTGAGGCAAAAGGGAACTCGGAAATGGCCTATTGGTCTATTATAACATGTTTTTCCCTCACGTGTTAACCCTTATATTTTATTTCGCGGCATTCATCGTGGCTTATCTACCTACCGGCGGTCACATTCGTCGATTTTCAGGAGGAATTTCGGCGAGCCGAAGACAATTTTCCTTTAGGTCGCGGAAATCGTTTGCGACCAATGGGAGGTACTTCACGAACATTACAAGAGACATATTTTTTTTTTCAGGCAATTTCAAACATTGAGCAATAAACTTGAAACTTGAAACTATCTACCTCCACCTCAGGACATTGGCGTACGGGCACTTTCTTTAATTTTTTTGCGGGGGGGGGGCGGGGGGGTGAATCATCTCTCATTTTATGCTGTTTTTTCGGTCAAACTTTCTGATGTCGTGTAAACGTAGAGCATAGTAAAGGCCATAAAAAAATAACTGGGAGCTCCGCTTTTAGGCTTGGCTAAATCTATATATTACCTTCAAATTTAACAAGTTTACCGTAATGCCACAATGTCGGCAGAAAGCTTGAACTAAGTTTGAACGTTTCAGACAAGCCGCTGGAGAGAAATAATACGCTTCTTCTCTTCTCCTTTTCTGTAGAAAAACTTTCTTTACACAAGCTTCGGTTATTCAACGCAATAGATACACAATAACAATACTGAACTTTGCATTATTACGAATGCGCCTTACACGTTGTGTTCTACCGCAAGGCAAACTGTATCTGACTGCCATCTTTTAATGTTTAGTATAGCAACACAAACTAATCTTCTACGCATGCGCTGGGAGCAAATCACATTTCTCTTGAAAGGATAGTACCACAAGGAGGGTATGATGTTTTCTGAGACATATATAATTATCATCATCAGGCCTTATGGCCCCCAGTGGCGCAGATTCCCACGTTTTACACGATGCAGTGCAAACAGGTTCCTACCAACCCCCACCCTCTCTGCAAGACTAATTAATTAATTAATTAATTGATATTAATTAATTAAACATTGAAGTTTACACATTAGCCCCTTGTAGCTTTAGTGATTTAGCGCCTTAGCGGATTAGAATACGACAGCCCACAAAACATCATCCCAATAGTGCACTCTGCACTAAAAAGGAAAAGCGAAAAAAAAAGTGGAAAAAACGAGAACCCTAAAGACGCATGCCTTTTGCGCATGCCTGAGCAAAATATGTCACAAAACGCGACGGTCGTGGATTTCATGTTGCAAAGGAAGTTTTGAGAATGTGATGGCAGATTTAGCCCACAACTGACCAAAAAATGTCACAAATGTCTAAAAAAAAGCGCTTTTTCCAAAAATCTCCGAGCGTAAAAGGGTTAACAAGGCAATAAACCACTGGCTCACAGAATAAACTGACTGGTTTGTTGAATTTATTCAAATCAAGTTCTTCTTTCCAAGGTATTTGTACATGCTATCAGTTTCTGTAGTCAGGACTGTTCCATGCTTGTGACTACAGCATTCATTCCTTTCTCAAACAAACTTTTAGTTGCTTTATGACATGGTGTTTTATTTGTATATCAAAACTTTAGGCCATAGTTTTATAAACTAATAACATCACTGCATATTACATGAACAATTATGAATTAATTTTTTTTCTTAGCTAGTATTGTAATTAAGTAGATATGGAAAATTAAAGGTCATACTTCAAAGATACAGGTGGGTAGTTAACAATATAAATTTGCAGACCCAGGAATGGGGAAGAGGAGAAGGAAAACACCTTATTCGTCCGATTGTTGTAGTGCGTGATTAAATTATTTTTACTTTTTCGCATACTTGACTGGTTAAAAACAGACTGCTGACCAGCAGTCTATTGTACAAGCTTTTTGATTTGATTTTAATATAGAACGAATAAACCATGCCAGGTCCAATCACCACTAGCCTCCCACGCAGGCATTATTAGGGGATTGCGTTACACTTTCAGTCCCCAATAACGCAATCCCATAATAACACCTGCGTGGGAGGTTAAATCACCACAGACTTTTTTGTTATACTAAAACGAAACAACAGAACTCAGAAGAAAGCTTTAAATCCATTGGAACTGTTGTTACGTTATCAGATGAACAGTTCCTAAAGTTCATTACTTGGATACTTCATGCATTGCTTGAGCCAGGTAGGCAACATTCCCGGTTGTCACGCCAGCAATAGAAATACGTCCATCCTTGGTCAAATAGATTGAGAATTCTTTTGTGAGTCTATCAACCTGATGAATGGATGCAATCAATTATCAATTATAGCTGTTAGTGTACTGTGATAATACTGTTACGAGTAAGGAGTTCAATTTGGAATTAATTTGCATGAGTGAGTCTTTCAAAATGGTGAAATTGCACGAGCTGCTTCGGCGAGTGCAATTTCAGTTTTTTGAAAAACCCATAAGCACAATTTAATTTCAAATTGAACGAGAAAAATCGCAAGATGAACATGAAAAAATTCGCCTGGAGGAAGTGCTGGAAGATCTTATTGTAGACATGAAGTGAGCATTTGATGTGGATTTGACATTGATTGGCTGATGAAGATCAGCTGATAATGCTACGAACTGAAAGTGGCTTGTTTAAAACATTTGCAATCATCATTCAGAATTTTGATGTGTGATTTGCACTGGTGCTACACTATATGCACCGGTATAACACTTAAAGGGATGGATTCACGGTTTTGCGCATGTGCAAGCTATAGCGTAGGCCCATTAGACTCCTTTGTTAAAGAACAATTGCAAGCATGCAAATGACTTTCGCGGGAAAATTGCCTTTGAGAATTTCACAGCCATTTGTGAAAACGTGGCAATTTATTGTCGACCCGTCGAATTTATTCTGGACACAAACACGAATTCACAATTCGAAAGCGATTGGTTCATAGACAATAGAGTTGATTAGGCTTGGACATGCGCCAAACCGTGAAAATGTCCCTTTTAACTGCACTGCTCTCAGCCAATCAGAATCGAGCAATTTTGTCATGTATGTCATCAAAGTATGAAATTGAGTATGAGTACAGTGTAAGTCTTTCGAATTTCAATCAAAGTAACATTCCCAGATCGAGTCCCCACTCTTCTCTGTAGTTAATCTGAAGTGTCAAGACATTTTATTGCCCTAATGTCCCTTGAGGCACGTCCGTCTCTCCATACCACTGGGGATTAGGACGAGAAGACGTTGGATACTTCAGACTAGGCTGTACTAAGGTGGTCCTATTATCGGGTGGCCTTAACATGGGGTTCCACTGCATCATCTTAGTTTACCAGATGGCAGCTGGTCGTTTCGCTTACAAGTCGATTCGCCTACACCGGATACTTGTTCAAAAGTTTTAATTAACTCAAAACTCGCTAACAGCACCATGAGCCGAAAGTTGAGAGCGCCTACATGAATTACCTCATTTGTCCTACTACTACTACTACTACTACTACTGCTACTGCTACTGCTACTGCTACTGCTACTGCTACTGCTACTGCTACTGCTACTGCTACTGCTGCTGCTGCTGCTGCTCCTGCTGCTGCTGCTGCTGCTGCTGCTCCTGCTGCTGCTCCTGCTCCTGCTCCTGCTGCTGCTCCTGCTCCTGCTACTGCTACTGCTACTACTTTAATCCATTTAATGTAGGCGAAACGATTTGTAGGCGAACCGACTTGGAGGCAAAAACGACCGACATCCTACCAGATGAGTGCAATAAAAGCAATGAACTAAAGATGATTGAAAATTATACTGCTTGGATCCCAAGCACACATGCATGCACTAACCTGGTCAGGTTTAAGGCCTGTAAAACAAAACATTCCTATCTGTTCTGTAATGTGTGACCAGTTGAGGGATGAACCTGAGAATTGAAATAAAATAAGTACAGTGATTTATTTTATAAATAATACAGTATGGCATGACTTGGATTCATTATTTAAGTTGTCAGTGGTAATTGTTTATGACGTGTTAAAATTTCTCTGCTGTTAAATTAAACAAGTGGGACATTAATTTCTGTGACCTTAATTTCTTGATCCGTTCTAAAGAATCTTCGTGCCTACAGGAAAAAATGCTTCCTTTTTTCCTATTTTCTGTGCAATTCATTCCAATCTTTTGCAAAGTTAAATAAATGTTACTTTACGCATGGCCACTCCCAGAAGAGTTTTTCTCTGTCAACATTTTAGCCAGCATAAATTTCGATCATCAAAATTAGTTACCTTTTTCAATGGAATACAAGACCTCATCTGTTCTCTCTCAAAATTGATACTTCCTGAGTAGACCCACCACTCAAACATCTATGGTCAATGCTATTTCAAATTCTTCTGCTTCACTGAAGTCACTTCTCTTCCGAATTTAATTTGACACCTTTTTCAAAGGTCTACCCGTACACATAATGGTTAAATTCCCTCAAAGTGCCCCAGATAACTTTTCGTAAAATCCCATACTTTTAGATGCAGTTTGTCAAGCAATAGACTTCCAGTTGTTTCCATAAACTGTTGTAAAACACATCCATTTCCCTCATTTTGAAATTTTACCCCCTCTTTTGTGTTAATTCCCTTTATTGCCAAGAAAGTTGCACTTCAGTTGGAGTTAATTTAAGTTGTGTTAATTTCAAATACGAGCATTTATTTCCTATCATAAATAATAATGAAAAAGGTCTCTATGAGCATTTTGGGTGTGAAGTGGCTTGCTTGAAGGAATAGATTTAAGATTTTCCTTTTAAGTGAACGGGTTTGTGATAGAAAAACAAGAGAGATCTGTTGTTTGAGGAGCATTCTAAGCAAACGCTTGTTTGGCTTGTCATGCAATCTTCTTTCCCAATGAAAGGGGAAAGACAAAGTTTCGAATGACTGCTTAGGAGGCTGTGTTGTAACTTCAGTGCCAAGATCTGTAAACTGCCAGATTACAGCATTATAAATAATTTTTAACACTATTATTGTAATAAATTATAATAATATTTACCTTCCTTCTTTAAATTGTCAACAAGTTGTTGTCTCATGGAGATAATTCTATCAGCCATTCCTTTGACTTCCACCTCCCACTGGGGTCTCAGCTCAGGATCACTCAACACCATCCCGGCTATGCGAGCGCCGTGGATTGGAGGGTTGGAGTAAAGTGGACGGATCAGTATCTTAATCTGGGACAGGACACGGTCTGCCTCCTCTTTTGATTCACAGGTAGCAGTTATCATTCCAACTCTCTCACCTGATGAACAAGGTAAAAGTACAACAAGAGCAGATCAATTTGCAGTTTGACTAAGTTACTATTAGACGCCAGACACCAGAGGCCAGTGTACAGGGATATAACTTAAAGATAAACTAAGTAGTATAGGCTTGCTAGCAAGCTCAGTCAGCTTTTCTAGCCAGTGAAACGTCAAAATTGACCAAGTCTTTGTTTTCCAAAAAACTTTCAGCTGGTGATAAGCTCTAGACTACTGATCCTCGAGCACGCATAATAATAATAATAATAAACTTTATTTATCCACGGAATCCTTATCACTAAAAAGTGGTCTTCTAAAGAGCCGTGCGCATTAAACCTAGTACATAAAAACTAAGTAGACTAAGTCGTAAGAAAGAAACATCTCGACAGATTTCCCTAGAAGCAATGCATGAGCAAGCTAAGCTTAAAGGGACACACAAATAAATTTGATAAACAGATTCCACAAAACAAGATAGAACAAGTATTTTGGGGAAGTGGATTGCAATTCATCAAAATTGATTTCTGGACAGGATGTCCAGAGATCAAAGCTGAAATTCTGGTGAAATTTGGAATCTTTTAATAGTTATGTTTTCTTCTGGGTTGATATGTCTTTACTTTCACCACTTTTAGCGTTTTTCTCCTTCTATTGCGAGACAATAAAGCACGATTACAGCAAGCTACAGGCCATACTTATTAAAACATGATATATCAGGCGTGACAGTGTCCCTTTAAGGCAACTCTATTTGCAGACTTTGAGTATTCAGAGACAGGAACAGTTACTTGTACAAGGCTAGCACAACTTTTTGTACAAGCTCTCCTTTATTATGAGAGCCAATAACCTGCAATAAGTTAGTATTTTTAGTATTTGAATTCTTATATTAACAAGTAACAAACAATTATTAATAATAATTATTATCAACCTAATTAAAAAACAAACATTGATTATTTTTAGGCATAAATGTGCAAAATGATTGTTGTGCTGCATTATTGGACAGGTGTAAAAGAAGAACGACAAATTAAAGGGCAGGGTATGCTAGACAACAAAGTTTGCAGCAACAGTTCTACACTGTATGTAGCTGACAAGTCAGTCCCTGGCATGTGCACTGTTTCCAAAACAACTTGCTCTGACACGTCGAAGGGCCAAATAGCTGCAACAATAAATTTTAAAAAAAGTTTGTTACTACTATCAGTTGCACAATTTTGAATTTGTTTGACTGATTGTAGCAACACTATATTCTTCACAGTGACAGAGAATTTCCCAAAAGTTCACTTTGTCTCATGAAGCGATCAACTGTTGCAGCAACTTGTCTTGACAACTTGCAAATGTTTTGAACATAAGCTCTTTGTCTAAGAAGTTACTACATGCAGGTCCTGGTACAAGGTGTTTTTGTTTTAAATTTACAAAATGGACAGAAACTGTAGAGTTGGATGGCACAATGTTTACCATAAAGACCCATGTTCTTTGCAAATGACTGAGCCACAAGTACTTTGTGTCCATCCTGAACAAAGTGTCTAAGAGCCCACGCATCTTTGTCAGTGTCTCCACTTGCAAAACCTTGGTATGCCATGTCAAAAAATGGAAACAGCTTGTGGTCCTAGAATTGTTATGACAAGCAGGTGTGAGAAAAATCATGAATACATTGCAGGCCTACAGGTTTCATACAGTTATGAACGATATCTTTAATGAAAACCTTTCCTTTATGAAACGGGAGAGTTGAAAAAACTGACCCCCGGTCCACAGACTACCCACTGACCCCCTAGTCCGCAGACTACCCTACGAACTAGCCTGTGGACTACCCTATGAACTAGCCCGTGGACTACCCTGCGGACTACCCCATACGGACTACCCTTAATAATCAACCAAATTTACTTCTCTGGGTTTAAGAAATACAAGAAACTTACCTAGCTACCAACGCGATCATTCAAAACACCCTCCATCTTGCTTTTCAACCCAGTCTTCTTTCAGTCTCGTCCCGTTCTATATAATAATTACAAAGAAAGCAAGATGGCGGATGTTTTGATAGCTAGGTAAGTTTCTTGTATTTCTTTTACCCGCAGGTCAGAGTAAATTTGGCTGATTATTACGGGTAGTCCGTCGGGGTAGTCAGCAGGGTAGTCCACGGACTAGTCCGTAGGGTAGTCTGTGGACTAGGGGGTCAGTGGGTAGTCCGCGGGCCGGGGGTCAGTTTTTTCAACTCACCCTTCTGAAACAGCTATAGATCGTTTTCATGTGACGTCATACCATTTTCGGTCGGCCGTATTGGTGTACCACTTTCGATTGCAGAAAAATACTGAGGTCGATTACCCCTTTCCAATATCTGAATACACAAAGAAGCTGGATTTGCCAGTCAGAGATCGATATTTACAGAAAATAGCGGCAACTGGAATTGATCCGGTGCTAGTCGAAGGGAAGGACTTTAAGCCGGACTGTTTGCCTCCAGTTGTATCCACGGATATATTTAGTTTTTATACTCAACAACAGTTCAAAGCTTTCCGAAGTCTTGAAGCATATAACCAAATGGTCTCTGGTTTTATTGCCAGTGTACAAGGCCACATCATCGCCAACAAGTTTCTTGTTTTAGCATATTGGTGTACCTCAATGGTAAACAAACAAGTAGCGTCCTTTGTGTGGAACATGGTTTTGTGTCTGATCGTTGGCTGTGGCCTTTGTTTATCATTGAGGTACACCAATATGGCGGCATAGTAACGGTAGCCAAGGAATTGGTCATGTGAGTGAAAACGATCTATACTAATTAAAAGTACTCTTTAGAAGACTTTAAAAAGTCCTGCCTGCTCATCCAGGATCAGAACTGGTCACGACAGGAAACATTTTCCTGTCAGGCAAATGCCATTTCTTTCTTACTTGCCCATTTAGCAAGGGCACAGGCAAGCTGCCTGAAGAAGAGAATTCATTAAATACTGGAGAGAAAGAGAGGCTGTATTAATATCAAAAGACACCTTTAATTTTTCTCTTCAGATTCATGTACCATTACCTTTATTACTTGTGACAGCTCCTTCCATTCTTCTTTCTAAAAACACAAAAGAAAGCAAACTTGACTCGAGTAATTAAGCCCAAGGCAGTTCAACATGCAATAATGCAAGCAGATGGCACAGATATTTGCTGTGCACAATATTTTGTGCAATATTGCTGCCAGTAAACTTACTAGGCTGTTTGTGACACTACAAAAATTGGGATGACCGTAGCCAGATCAAGTAGCCAAGAATCAAACCATAACTGTTTCATATAAATGTTGCAGGTAATTTTAATTTACAGTGTTTAGTTATAATATTTCAATTTTCACTAGCCAGGGAATTTTCACTTTGGATACTAACATTCTTTTGTGTGAGACCCACATAAACATTGCAGGAGGAGACTGTGTCTTTAAAAACATTATATTGCAGGAAAAGATTGTGCAGTATGGACTGGAAATCATTATTTTTAATACTGAACTGTTGTTTACCTTAGGATCCACTCCAGTTGGATTATGAGCACATGCATGCAACAGAATGACAGAATTCTCTGGGATTTTCTATCAAAACAGATAAAATAATCACTGCATTAGGCAAAAGTCCCTTCTTTAAGAAATTTCTATATTCATGTAAACCATTTACAGTGCAATCCGGAAAACCTTGAACACCTAAAATTATTTCTGGAATGTTGTTTCTCGACCAATCAGATGCTAGATAAAACTGAAAGACGAGACAACAAAGGTTTGGATTAGTCACGAAACAACAAGTTGGCTTTTTCTACTATGATAATACTGTTACAAAGTACTTAAATTGTCACTATTGTGAGTTCTATTTCTGAGCTTATGTATATTAAGTACATACAGAGTAATCATCACCAATATTTTGCTGCATTCATAATTTGAGTAGCTCTCAGACGTGCTGTCTGGCTGTGTCTGATTGCATTTGTTCGATTCAGCATAGATCTCTTCAGCGAAATATTGTTCGTAGTTATTCTCTGCTAATGCACAAGCCCTCAAATAAAACAATAATAACAATTCAGTATAATAATTGTTAATGGTAAATTACTGGAAGAAAAAGCTGACACATTGTTTCGTGACTAACTTGCGGTTTGCTGCGGTTGAGTCTTGCAGTTTCATGTTGCATCTGATTGGTCACAAAACAATAAATATTCCAGAGATAATTTTAGGTGTTCACGGTTTTCTGGGTTGCACTGTAAATATATTAGCTTACAGCAATATCCTCCATACATCCTTTGAAGTCAAAGCCACATGTCTGTGGATCATAGTATCGGTACTGTTTTACTCCAAGCCCTGAATGCCTGAACAGTGGAAAATGAAACATTATAAATGGCTTCTTAAAATTAAGAAGGCAGCTAGGTCAAAATTACTATTATAATAATTAATAGGGGATTGAAGAATCAGCAAATATTATTGAGTAAACTTCAACCTGGAAACAAAGCCACATTAATTATTTATTTCAATTTAGTTTCCAAATCTTTTTGCTGTTCTCCTAACCAACCATCTACAGTGTAATTAGACCACTCAGACTGTCTTGGTCAGATAGTAATTACGCACTTGAGTATGGGTGTGTGATTTCCCCAGGATGGTGTGGGTAACCAAACATCTTTGCTTCCAAGGAAGAAGCTTTTCTGAGAAAGAAGTAAACAATACCTTCATAAATAAGACTTTTCTCTATTCATAAACAGTACCAACCATGAGATGTTTCAAGAATACTGAGTCTTGTAAAAAAATCTCTAGAGACAAGAGCTTGGTAATCCTTAGCGACTAACAAGTGAGCAGCATTTAGTCTGGTGGGATCTAGTTGTAACTGTACAAGTGACAAAACTGGATACCAATTTTATTAGCATTGGAACGAGACTGTTCAAATGAACTAATTAGACTAATGAGACTGAAATTTAATTTATAAATCATCACTAATAATGACTCAAAAAGGTCATATGGACCATCTTCAAACTTAAATCATGGGTTACAGTGTACCCTCAGAATTAAATCCACAACTACATTGTACCCATTTATATATCTCAATGAAGAGAGGCACTTGTCCAAGAACACAAGACAGTAACTCCCTGAACCTAGAACACTTGATCCAGAGTCTAGCACGCTGCTAACCATGCATTAGTTAGATTTTATAAATTAAATTTGTAAAATTCATTTTATTTACTAGACCATCAATGTTTTTATACACTGTAATGTAGCTTCAAAGTAAAACAAAGTACAGTTAGAACACACCAGAAATGCTGTTCCAATCCTTAAGGCACCAGTGCCTGAAATAGCTTGAGCTGATGCATTCTTGAAAAAAATCAAACGAAAAGAGAAACATCAGTCACCAAATTGTCACAAAACTGATACATTTACAACATTTCACAGAAATAAAAAAGAAAAATTAGTGACACCAAAGTCTCTGAGTCCAGTTTTAAAACTAATACATACAAGGTTGTTTTGGATCACTTCACTGTCTTCTCCAAAAGCCAGTTTGGCAGCAGGAACAGTAAACTCTGGTAAACCGTGAATAGGAGCATACTCTTTGTCTTGATTCTTGGCCAGCAACTTTTCCTCAGCCTGTTTGAAATGCAAAATAAATAACACAAAGTTGTGAGTTCTTCCTATCATTTTTTTTTAATTCTGGGATTTTGAATGATATTTCATTAAACACGGGGGATCAGGTCTTATGACAAAAATATTAGTGAATTAATGGTATTACATAAATGAATTTTTTTAATCAAAGAACTTACCCCTCCTTCAGTTTTCATACAATATTTTTCCACCTACAGCCAACTCTCCTCTGTAAGACGGACAACTATTTATACAAGACAATAACAACTTGTGTTGCTCAGCTCCCTGCATGCCACTTATCAGTCATCCTACTGTATCTATAGTCCCTAAAAGCCAGACACCCAACCTTCCAAATTGGGACCATTTTAGTCACCATGGCGACCAAAATTTTGGAGCTGGCGACTAAATTGCAACAGAAGTTGCCAGTTGGTGACTAAAACTGAGAAGAAGGATTGAGCACTTGAGCTAACTTTAGCGACTAAAATTTTTCACTGGCGACCAAACTTAAATAGTCAGTGGCCAAATGGCCACTAAGGAAAAAATTAAACTTGGACGGTTGCAGACACCTCTCTACTTACGAAGTTGGCGCCAGTCATGATGGAGTCTGTCTTAGAGAGGGTTGACTGCACACAATGTCTTCGAGGCAGTGCGGCTAAAGGGGTTTACAGCATTGGCGTTGTAATGGAGGTCCTGGATTCAAGGCCTCCACCTTGCCACTCACAGGATTTGTTTCTTGGCACACCAAGTTCAAATCATTTGTAAGGCTCTGTCAGTTGGGATTTTTAACTAATGTAATGTTCATTTAGAATATTTTGCTTCCTTTGGGCATGTACTAAAACCAGGCACGCCGGAATACACGGAACACTGGAACACCCCGGAACACCAGAAATTTATTGACATTTTATGGTATTTCTGGTGTTCCGGGGTGTTCCAGTGTTCCATGTTTTGTGGTGTTCCGGTGTTCAGGTGTTCCTAGTTTTACTACATGCCCTTCCTTTGTGGGGTTTCAGTGGCAATATACGTGAGAACTAGCTAAGCTTAGTGCTTGCTCATGAACAAACTGCACGGCCACTAAAAACAACATTTTTAATTACATACATTTTACATTTCTTACCAATAATTTGTACCGCACTGCACTACAGTGTATTAATGCACTACACTGCACTCACCTTTTTGACTGATGGCAGAACATAAGGCTTCCCAGCATCATCTCTGTAAGCTCCAACACCAAGGTTGATTTTCTTGGGATTTGTATCTTTCTTGTAGGCTTCTGTTATTCCAAGAATGGCATCCGGGGGACCAAGCTCAACCTGTGACCACCATGAGCTAAGAATGGTAATTAAATAATAATTATATTTTTATATACTCTGTACCACCCAATTTTTCAGAGATTATTCAATAAAAAACCTTAGGTTTAAAGGCTGAGGCACATACACTTACTAACAGTCTAGGCAATAACTTCCTGAAACGCGCCATTTGGAAGAGTTGTTGCCAAATTTCCGCTTCTGTGATATGATGACATTTTGTGAAAATTTTTGCTGCTTTGATAAAATTCTGTCACTGCGAACAGTCACGGAAGTTCAAACTGGTTTGAATTCCCTGATATGTTGCTGTGGCTCAATCACTTTGGAAGCAGTACATAATTATGGAAAGACCTCTCGCTGTGACTTGTTGTCTAGTGGCATGACACAACCAACAGAAGCATTGCTACTACCCTTGATGGGACCGTCCATTCTTGATAAACACAACAAGCTAGCTAGCCCAAAATGATAATGCCTCCTGAGGGAGGGGGAGTCGGGCATGGGGTGGGGATTTTCACATTTTCTGAAAAGATAAGTCAAATTCCCCACCCCCGGGACAACATAATTGGTCAAAAGTATTAAAATCTTCCACTTCTCCACTATTAAAAATGGCAGCCATGTCAAAATTCCCAATCAAAATCCCAACCCTGGGGACAAACCTCACAGTCAAAGTCCCGTGGGCAGCCTGATCCCCCCCCCCCCCCCTCCCTCGGGCTTAACATTGATAGGTGCAAAACTATGAAAGTCAATGATGGCAATTAAAAAACAACATTGGCCATCGATTTCCGATATCAATCGATTAATTGTTATTAGTTGTTATCGATTGTCATCGATTGCTCTCGATTATCGATTAATCAGGCCGGGTCTAAAAATGTGTACAGTTCAACATAATTTTCAACAAACTGCACCATATAAAGATATAAAGCGTTTATCACGTAGCTTTGCCATGAGAAAAATAGAGATGGCCATAATACAAACCTTGATCTTGATGCTGCTATAAGACAAACCTTAGCAGGATTTGATTTGAACCAAAACCGACCAACAACCCCGGTAAAAGCCATGTTTTGGAACAGCCCGCGAACGACATGCGCGCTGCTTGACTCGAGGGATCCTTGTGACGGCAATGCACTCTGGGATGCCATCTTCAGTGCGGAGAAGACGCCTTGTTTTTTTCGGTCCTGAGATCGTCAGAAGAGCGAATTGTAATTTAGCGGCGGAATCTCTCGATATTTTCGATACTTTTCGCTTTATATTGATGGAAGAACTGGAAAGGTACAGGAATATAGTCTTGCTGTAGCTGAAGAATCGAGAAAACTGAAATTTGATGTCAGCACCGTTTGTTTGAAATTGGTTGTCTTTCAGGTTTTGTTGTGTGATTTTTGTTCATTGTAAACGTCTGTTTCTTTCTTAGGACGACCGAAGATCAGGCAGGTGTAGAAGAGCAGCAAAGTTTCAATTCTGCACAATCGTGCCCGGCAAAACGAGGGCTTTTGCAGCGGAATAAACAGCGTTCTAGGGCGCGTTTACATCTCGCCGTGTCTTCGTTGAAATGTCAATCTACACAAGATAACGTGAGTATTAAACAAATATCTTTTAATTTAACTTTCTTTTGACGAGACCGTGAAAATCTCACAAACGAAACCATGCATTTGGTAGTAAGCGTAAAGATTAGTTTTTAGCTTAATTAGCTTAGCTTGCACTGTCGTTAAAAATAATAATTGTACAATGGCCGCGTGTCGTGGCTGTTCAGAAATATTTTTGATGTGCTCATTTGGAGAACGCTTCGTAATCTTTGGGGATCCTGTGGTCGATGGGATACCTGTGCATGCCAGGCGTGAAGATTCGAGATTTTTGGTTACTTGGACGGGCGATGTTCAAAATCTGCGCCATTTTGAATAATTATTAAGCGCGCGCACGAATTTTAAGCCCAATAGCCGGCCAAAGAAATTGCGGGCTCACCTGGTGGACATGCGCACACAACTATTTCTTACGTCATAAACAATTGTCATATGGCAATCACGTGCATCACTGGTTCCATCAAGGTCAACTAGATGATTACACGGGAATATTTGAGTTCGGCAAAAGAATGAACTTTGGAGTTGTTTTCTAAGCGGGTTTTATCACTGAGCTGATGATTCTGCTAAACTTTTCGGTCAATGCCGTTCAAATCGAGCTGGAACTTCGTAGAAACACACAAATAAAGACCAGGTAACATTTGTGCCGTGAGAAGTTTACCCGTGCGTTTGAGTCTATTTACATATTTGTAGTTTAACCTCTTTCATGCACGAAAAAGTAAGCTTGAGCGTATCAGTGCAGTTTGTTACAACTGTAATGCTTTATTCACGTCTGATATCTCTACGCGGGTAATTTTGCATGATAAGTATCTCGCTCGCTGAAGCAAGCTAAGTTTAAAACATGTTGAACTGACCTACATGAACGTAAAATAATCATGAGATGAAAAGTTTGCACAATGGCAAAAGATTCTGTCCGGTTCTCTGACATCAGTAATCTAGCAGAAACCTAATATGTTTCCGTCGCTCCTATGATCATTGATTTCACTTCAAGTTGTGTCACGCAAGAAGCCAAGACTTTTAACCTTCAAGGCTACCATTTTTTCGAAGTTTGTAGTGACATGTTTATCTTTTTAACAACAAAGAACTTTTTACGATCTACTTTACATTTTTATCGACCATGCTTGAGGGAGAGTAAGACATTTTAAGAGTAGAGAGTTAATGAGTGAGATATTTTGAAGCCGTATACGCGAAGAACATTTTTTACGAAAAGAATGTTTACCTTTTAATTCATGATCTCTTCCATTATTTTGAAATCAAGCTTGACGACACAAAAGCTAATCTGGAGCTAAGAAAACTCGAACGCACTTATTGATCTATGATTACTACTAGTTTTTAATTTAAATGCAACACAACCAGATGTGCTCATTTTCGGGAGTCGGGGAAGGGCTTATAATTAGATCAGGGATTGATACGGATGTAATGCACCTATCAATGTAAATCCCACGGAGGCGGGGAGTGTGGGCATAGGTGGGGGATTTGACAGTTGTTATCATCCCGCAGGGCGGGCTTTTGACCGTTTTAATGGCCTTTCTAGCAACATGTTATATTGACTTTTAGTGACTATTTGGACCATCTACCATTGCCCTGGGGCTGGGCATTTGAACAAAAAATCTCAGCTCAGTTCAAATCCCCCACCTATGCCCGCACTCCCCCCCCTGCGGGATTTACTTTGCTACGTGCACGACTCTCCATCCATGTTTGATTAAAGTAATTTATTATTTTTTTAAATGTTTCTTAGAAAAATAAATATTTTGAAATATTGGAGAATGAAATGCAATATTTATGACTCTCTGTGTTGCATTTTTTTTTATTGCAGCCCTTGAAGCAAATTCAAGATGTTGCAGCAGTTACATCCAAAAGGTGAATTTTATGCATGCATGTGACCAGGCTTACATAATTCATTTTAAATACATACTCTAAATTCTTGTTAAGTGCAACAATTTGATAGGCAGTAGGAAATTCAGCAAGTTTATAGGCAGTAGCCACAGATGTTTTACAGTAACTTGTTAAATTTGGCACAAAGATACAGTGGCTTTCTCATCAGCTGAGCTTGCAAAAGAGGCAAGAAATGAGGTTTTCACACACTGATGCGGAGGGCTGGGTCCACGTGAGGATATCAAGTGTCAATCAGGTAGAATATCAGACTGATTGTGGCACTGAGTGTCGCAGACAAATGATATTCAGTGTGTGAGAATAATTATTTTTATATGATAACCAAACCAATGCGCGTGCTATGATTGGTCAATCAGCTATGGTTTATTGTGCCAGTAAACTTGTGGAAAAATCGCACATTTTCTGAATTATTATATAAAAGCAATAGACCACAAGTTACTGTGGTTTATAGGCTAATAAACAGTGCGGGATGTTGGTAGAACACTCAAAGAATTTGTAAATCACTTGCCTGCGGCTTGTGATTTACAAATTCTTCTTTTGTTCTACCAACATCCCGCGTGGTTTATCAGCCTATAAACCATAGTAACTTGTGGTCTATTGCTTAAATAACAACACGTTAGAAAGTATGTAAGACTTTGCATTTAACAAATCACTACATGTATTTTGCCAGGCCATGAAAAATTATTGAAGCACTATTCAGAGCAAACTCTGGTAATACTGAAATTTTTCTGTTTTTTTTTTCTTTTTTTGTAGCAAAATGTCGCGCAAGGTAATTCCGAGTAAGGTGACCTCTGATGCCATAAAAGAATTTTACAATTTTGTCTTGCGTAATAAAAGAAGAAGAGGAAGAAAACAAAAACCATGTTTGGAAAATCTGGATAGAGTGATGGATACTACAATGGCTCAATCTCCTGAGGTTTCCAATGTAACAACAGTCAGCTCTGCAGATTGCAGAAATGAGCAACCAACTGCTGGAATTACACCAAGTTCTCAGATGCAAGGACCTGTATTATTGAATATTGATCCCCAAGGAAACCCAACACAAGTGCCTTTTGTGGCACCACATGTGTTGCCATTGCCCGGTGGTGGTCAACCTGCCCTTGTATTTTTTGTCGGATCGCCAGGCATACCTTCTGCAGGAGATCAAACTGGTGTTACTAGCATAGGTCCGTCTGCACCCTTTGGAAATGCCATGTTTTTTACACAGCCGATTACTCTGAATGTTGTTCCACAAGAGGCTGCTCCTAGTGGAGGAGTTATTGAGAAAGCCATGGAACTGGCACAGTTTCCAACACAGAGTGACAATCAGCCGCTACCTCAGAATACAACAGAGTTGGTTGTTTCCGAGAGTGGTTTTATTCCTCCTAATGCTAGCTGTACTTTGCAGTCAAGCACAGCACAAACACCTTTTACCATTGATCACTCATTTAGCACACTGCCTCGGGTTTCTCAAAATGTAGCCATGACACAGTCGGTGGCAGCTAGAGAAGATGTACCCATTGACAATGTGTCACAGTCAGTAACAGTACAGACTTCACAAATTATGCAGAATCAGACGTTTGCTGACTTACGATCCTTCTTGGAAGAAGCACGAGCAGAACTTTCTGACACAGCAGTTGTTAGTACAGAGGCAGATCAGTATGAAACTGGTGGGCCAAAGCTTATTTTCAAAAGAAAAGATTTACGAATCAGGGAAGTGATGACTCAGACAGGTGCAGACCCAGAGATCTTGGTCATCAGTGAAAGAAAGCTGGATTGTGAGGAAGAATCCTCTATGGCCATGGAGGAACCAACAGAAAATTCCAATACAAACAATACTGAAAAAAAGCCAGGTTTGTTTGAATGAATATCTCTCAAAGCTGTTATGTCAACACTTTCCTTGCCCGTGCTGTTTAAATATTTTGTGCATATCAAGACATACAATGTACCTACTTGTTAACCCTTTGGCGCCTGTGCCGCCCGTAACCGCCCATGCGAAAAACACCCCTAAAATGCCTGTGCCGCCCGTAACCGCCCGTAAAAACCGCATGGTGGCAAATGTCCGTTCTCTCCCTCCCTAGAGGATTTTTGGTTTCCCTATTGTTCTACAGATAATAAGGGCAAATAAACCAATCAGAATCTGTTTTCTGCGCATATTTTTAGGGTTTTCTTAGGGTCCTACAGAGAAGGTTTTTTTGTCTTTACTCGTGCGCTCAAAATGAACAAGAAGATGATGGCGCATGACGGCACGTATTTACAAACTTCCAAGGCCATGTTTTCATTCTGAATACGAAAAATTTCCTCTTTGGAGTTAAAAATGAAGAGGAGAAACACAGACTGATTTTTTAGTGGATTTGAAATGGAAATTCACGAAGAATAGACTGCTTAAACCTCGCTGATGAAGGATTTATCTATCCTTTTACGGCCTTGAAGACATGATGTCATGGCGTTTACAAACGTGTTTTGAATTCGAATTATGGACCTGTACACGAAGTTAATGAGGCTTTTCAAGACTTTTGAACACAAAATGGTAATGTACAATGTTGCTTCGAATTTGTATGGAAGTTTTAGAAAGATCGGTAAAGCCATTGTGTTATAAATTGAATGCAAAAGCCGTCTGCTAAAATTTGAACTTTCCACTTTTAGCGTGAAGCTGAGTGAAATGTGAATAAACTAATTACGCATGCAGAATTGCACGGCTTTGAAATTTTCGGTTTTTTTATATTTTGAGTACATTTCTTGGCTTCATCTTCAATGACATTTAATTTGAAGCAAAGTTTATTTGAAGTTTCTATCATATTTCAAACTTTTGTTCAAAATTTTAGCCTTTTTGGAGCGAACAGATTTGGCACTTGCACGCACATGCTTATCTGATCGAGACGTCCCGTCTTCATGTTTAGGCTTTCATTTATTTAAGCACTTTCAGTCTTAAAAGATGTTTAAAGATTTATAGTCAATGCTTCAGAAAATACAAAGGGACATTTTTAGTACGATTTAAGCTAAAGGAAGCGTAGAAAGCGTTGCTAGTGTTCGTTTAGTGGAAGGAACTTTGCAGTTTTGTGACCGGCACTAGACTGTTTCACGCAACCATGATTTGTAAATAAATTTACCGTCTCAAATTACCGCTTCACTGCAGCGAGAAAATACTGCAGTACTATTGGAATAATGGCAGTGATATTTGTATAGAATAAAAACCTACCTTTTTCCAAAGTATTTCAAATTGTTTTTAAGATTTTGTACAAACTTTCCGTGTTTTTCTGTGCTCGAAAATTTCACGCAGAAGTGGAGAAAATTTTATTGCTGTTTGTAAGTCGTGTTAAGGATCAGTTTATCACGGCTGATAAGCTCTTTACTTCATAAATTAGTCTTTCAGCATATCTAGTTGAAATAAAAGTTAACTTTAGAAACAATTCATTGCTCTGAATTTACTGCGCATATGGTTTATTTTTTCCACTCGGACGTGTCCACTGAATGCTGCAAAAGAGCCAGGCATTTGGGGGTGGGTGCGCGCTAAAAACCTTCAGGCGTCAATAATAACATTTTTGACATCATATGTTGGTCACACTTTAAGTTTGGAAATTTATACATGAAGCCATAAAGCCATAACTAATTAACATTTAGAACATGAACTTGTCAAGTTTTGACAGCTCCACATAACTACATTTATGTGTTTCGGTCAGTGAAACTTGTTCACGCTCTAAATGTTAATTGGTTCACTAATAAAATGTGACAGTTTATCTACCCAAATTTGAATGTTTAACTGGTACCAAAACGGAAAAAGTCATTCATGTGAGCCGAAAATTGTATCAATGACTGTTACCATTCGTTGCAAATGATGGTAGTTAAAACCTCCATGATAGTTATTTGAACATGTATTTTGAAATTGAGAGATCATAGACTTGTATGTTATTGATAGGCAAAATAGAGAAGTATTGAGAAAATTAAATATAGCTAGTGATAGAGCTTAGTATCTTTGTAATCTGTAGTGGTTTAATTAGCCATCACAGACAAATTTGACATTCTTTTATGTAAGATGTTGCTATTATGTAAGCCCTGATCAAACAGTCGTGATAGCTGATGATACATGTAGTTCACTGATCTGTACTCTCATTCACTATTGTTGACTATCGTGCTTCACAATCAAATGGGCCATGGTAGTTCATGATAGAGTAGTTGGTAAAACTATCATCGATTATCATGTTCAATTTGAGCACGTCCAAACTGCGTGATAGTTAACAACTATTCACTGAAGCAGCGGGGTAAATATCCAACACTAGCTGCCAACACTGAGGTGAACAGTGTTTTATAGTATTTACTAATTAAAAAACAGTTAGATCATGTAGCTCAAAAATGATTATTTAAACTAATTTATTCAACTCAATCATTTATGCAAAGGCCTACAGGAGGCTCACGAATTGCTCAGAGGTGAATAGCAAACAATTTCAAATGTTTAAATAGCCAATCAGTGCATGCCATCAATGCTATCCACTGTTTTAGGATATACTAATTAACAATTAGATTAGGAGCTCCAGATTTGTACGAGGTTATAGTTGTTGAGGCTGAAGGCGGAATCAACTACATTGTATCACCTCATAGAATTCTCGGGCGAATTGACTTAGTAAAAATCATAATAAACAAATCATGTGTCAGTGAAAAAGTTCGAAATCTTACTGCAAAACTTCGCTAAAGTGCAAAGATGTTGCCATTTTGAAAACAACCTTCAACCACTGCACTCTAATGGCTGATAGTGTGCAGTAGCTCAGCCAATCAGATTGTGGAATTTGCATTAGTAAACTACAGAGTAATAGATTTGTACTATTATTGGTGATACCTGTAGTTGATGATAGTGCATGATAATTCATGTTCAAACGTACATGATAGTTGGCCCTATCATCAACTATGGTATCATGACCGTTTCATTGGGCTTTACTGATGGAACACAGTTTATAGTCTACGTGATGTACCAGCCTGTTTCAAATGGATGCAACATTTTATCTTTTTGCAGTCTCTGCAAGAGTGAGACGATTTGGATGCAACAAATGTGAGAAAAAATTTTACACAAACAATGACCTGAGAAGGCATCAAACCAGCCACCAAGAGTCAAGACCTTTCACCTGTGTGGTAATCACAATATTCCCTAAAACTCAAAATCATACTCCTGAGTTTTTAAATATTCCCTGAAACCTTGAAATGTGATTTAATTGCTTCTACTCATCAATGATTTC
Organism: Blastomussa wellsi; assembly: GCA_947652115.1. Classification (NCBI taxonomy): domain Eukaryota; kingdom Metazoa; phylum Cnidaria; class Anthozoa; order Scleractinia; family Plerogyridae; genus Blastomussa; species Blastomussa wellsi. The sequence continues at coordinate 42,372,892 of OX393561.1, forward strand.
TGCTATGTGAAGTAATGACGAGTGCTGATAGCCCATTAATTTACATGTATCAACTGAAGGTCAATTCCTAGCAGTCAATATTATAGGGAGTAGAGAGGAGAGTTGCTGTGAGAGAGTTACTGTCTTTACCAAAGTCCAATGCTTAGAAAGATTTTGAAACAATGCCTCTGTCTAACAGTTAATAATTAAGATGGCCATGAAAGAGTTGGTGATAAACTACAGTAAAACGATGATGGAGGGGCTTATCAAAACACTTTATGAGACATTTTATCAAATTACAGATGCGTCAAGTGTATTGCTACAGTCGCTACAGTCTAAGCCAATTTCACACAACAGTTGATGATACCAAAACCAGAAAGCCCCAATAATAAATTAGTTAGAGTTAGCGGGGATTTCGAGGTAAAGTTAACTGATAGTAAATTACTGAAAAAATAGGGTGAAGAAAAGTGTGTACCATTCTATTCTATATCAGGAATGCCAGAAAGGATTTAGAACTGTCAGTGAGTTAAACCTTCACAAGGCCATTCATGTTGAAGTCAAGCAATACAAGTGCGAATACTGTGGGAAAGAGTTCAGGACGAAAGGCTGTATTAAGTCACACATCAAGTATCATATTGGTAAGAGTAATATAATAATTGTTTACAACTGCATCACTAAATGGAGGTTGCTGGGTGCCTGAAACACCCAGGAGCTTTTGCCATTTGCAGCCAGCTCCAAGATGGATGCTGCTCCCATGGCTGGGAAATCCTGGAAATCCAGCCATGAGCCCCCACCAGAAGGGAAGGCACACCCATCAACGTAATTAAACAGTGGAAAAAGAAGAAAAGGAAGGGGGCAACCTTGAAGATGATTGTGTGCCATTGTTGAAACTTTCACTATAAATGCTGCTTTTATCCAGCCTAGTGTACTAAGGAAAAATTGAAGAAAATACATGTAGATACCCATTTTTGGCTGGGTAGACCTCAGTCCTAGAGCACATGGAATCCTGATGCATGTACTGTATCAGGACGCTGTTGACTACACAAGAACACTGGCTCTCTTTGCTGTTAACTGATAAATAGTTATTGCATTAAACTGCATTTAAAATTATTCAGTGAAAGGTCAGTGAGAGCTATTGTGAGCAGTGACTGTGTGGCTTTTTTACTATCTTAAACAAGAAGTTCCACTATAAAAGGGATAGCACCACTGCCACATTTCACACCTTTGTGACACGAAATGCAAATTAATTTTGCACTCTCACATTAATCGCTGGGCATGAGAATGGCCAGGCCAAGCCCCTTTTATACTGGAACTTATTGTTTAAAAGAATGTGCCTGGCTAACAAATTTAATTCTTCAGGGGACAAACGACACAAGTGCACAGAGTGTGACAGAGCATTTGTGAAAAGTGCGGACCTCAAGCGACATATGGCAGGCCACAGAAATGAGAAGAAGTTTGTCTGTGATGATTGTGGTTCAGCCTTCACACGTCGAGATAATCTCAAGGCACACAGACTGCTGCATACCAGGGAGTCGGTGGTTACATGTGATTTGTGTTCCAAGGAGTTCATCAATGCAGTCTATCTGAAAAGACACATGCACATACATAAACAGGCCAAGAAAAAGCCATACGAGTAAGCAGCTGTAATTAATAACTAAGTCTTCTCAAGCTATTGTACATTTTTCCAGTCTTACAGCAAAGGCTTTTGGTAACAACCTGGGAAGGACTTATTAAGAACACAAAATACATTTTTGGGCCCAGCTGTGGGAATGACTTACTTTGAAGGGCATTTGGTCTCTTTGTTTAAATATTCATATTATTGCAATTTTTATTGGATGGGTGAGTGAATGATTGAATTAAACTGAATGGAAAACCATGGCACTGTGGTAATTAATACTTTGGGCATACACATGAGACCTTACAGTCCAGCTGAGGGTGAAATGCTAAATTAAATATTAATTAATACATTATTTACAATACCAGCCATGACCTTAAATTTAGGTGCCTCTCTGGAAGAAGATTGCACTAATTTCCATGCTGTCATTTTTCATGGTTTTACATGTGATCTCTTATTTTTCCAGATGTCAGTGGTGCCCAAAGACCTATGAACAGCTGGAGGGTTTGAGGCGGCATATCCGACAACATGTAGGCGATGAAAAATTTGTCTGTCAAGACTGCGGGAAGAAGTTTATTACCAGCATCCAGCTCAAACGACATCTTTGGCTCTCACATGACCAAGACAGTCCATACAGGAGGTCTATCCTGTAAAAGACAACTGCATGCTCAAGGTGCATCTGTGAATTGACACCATTGCATTGTAATTTAATCTTCAAAGACACTCTGGATAGAAAATGTTTTACAGAATAGTGAGTGGTTTGTTACTAGTAGTACCAGAAGGCTAGACAGTATGATGAGCTTAAAAGCTGCTGTTCTATGTAAATGCAGAGACATCGTCAGAGTTAATCAATAATGTCGTAATGCAATTACTATATAGTATTGCAAGCACTGACTACGGCTTACGTGTAGAAGTACGGACTGGTTGATGTGAGCCGGTAACAGCATTTACAAATTATTATTTTTCATAAGGATGAACACGTTTCTGTAGAGAAATTAAATCACAACTTTGTGCTAGGATTTATGTAATCTGTTCCAGGCCCTATGTGCCACGAGGCACGAAGAGGATAGGTGATGTGAGGTGTTCCAGACATTGCTCGTTATTTTCCTTCGCTCCATTCCCCGCTAAGCAAATGCCTGGAATGGGCTGTGATATACATAACAGTGTAGACTAGTTAGCTAGTAGATCAAGTGTTGATATTAACTGGGGGAATAATATATTTGAAATGGCATCAACGGAAACTCGGAAAAAATCCGAGCCCCAGATGGGATTTGAACCCACGACCCTTATGTCATCATTTGACTGAGTAACCGCGCTATGCAGTTCCAGTCAAGACCCACATTTCACCCTTGCTCGCAATAGTCTCCAGTAGCTCAGTGGTTAGAGCGTCCGACTGGATCACGGAGGGTTGTGGGTTCAAATCCCATCTGGGGCTGGGATTTTTTCCAAGTTCCTGTTGATGCCATTTCAATGTTGATTTATTTCTTTCATTGCTCTCTTGAAGGATGGTTGGTTGCATATTCGATATGCTTTAATGTGACTGCGCTGTGCAGTTAAGAGCTACATGGCAATGTGTGTTTGTCATCATTTGACTAAGTAACCGCGCGATGCAGGTCCAGTCAAGACCCACATTTGACCCTTGCTTGCCATATAGTCTCCAGTAGCTCAGTGGTTAGAGCGTCTGACTTGATGAGGGAAGGTTGTGGGTTCAAATCCCATCTGGGGCTCGGACTTTTTCCGAGTTTCCATTGATGCCATTTCAATGTTGATTTATTTATTTCAATATTTTATTTAATGGCCTTATTGTGGGGGAGGGGGGTGTGGGCATGGGGTGGAGACAGGAGATAAATAAGTAGGAAGCATTTTGTGACTTTGTGACTTTCCTTGACTTTACACATTGTACGATGGCTGCAAATAGCAGTCACGTGGGACAATGTCTGATGAAACTGTGGTTGGACAGAATGTCCTGACAACTTTTCATGCCTTCCAATGCAAACGTGAATGCTTTTTCTTCTGAAGCTTAGTAAGTGCGACTCGTTCTTGCCACTTCACAGCTCTGTGGTTTTGAATTGTACAAGTCATGTAAAAGAGGCACAACCTCTGGAACCAGGGTACTATATGTGCTTTAACTATAGCAAAGTAAGTCAGAAGTCAGCATGTTACACGAGTCTCAATAATACATCGTTCATAGTGCTGGTAACTAATGTGTGTTAAAGTGGTAGTTAACTGTACTCAAACTAATCATTCAGTGCAGCTAATCAGGTGATTTGTGTTTCTTCTGGTGAGATTACACTGTTGTCAGGGTTTTCAAAAAGAACCCTGCAGTCATCAGAGCTCCAGTGGGTATTGTCACAAATTGCTAAAATCCTTTCCTGCACTCTGACAGGTTCTATACCTATGTTCAATTCTGTTGAAAGCCTAGTATTTTGTAATTAATTTTATTATTTTTCACCTCAGTGGCTTATTGTTTGTGCTACACAAACATTTTGCAAGGTCGAAATATGTAGTTTATTCAATACTATATTCTACATGTATGGTTTGTAACTTGATATAACAACATTTTAAGTTGGGCTGGATTAAAGAGTCTTTAATAAAGGCAATGTCTAACTATCTGCACATTCATGTAAGTAGAAGACAAAACTTGTTGTCCAACATGCTACTGATGCTCATTCAATTACTATTAAAGTAGAACAGGTCACAACCATAAACAGTTGCCCTCAAAAACACAAACAGATCATGTATCTCTAGCATTAAGAGTCGTTGAGAATACAATAAAATAATGTCAACTACAGTTAGCGTTATGTACAAATTTTTGTTAGCCACATTGTTCAAAAGCCAGCTGTTATGACCAGCACTGCTACATAAGTAACGGTTGAATACAATTGGTTCAGTGGTCAATAAAACTAGAAACATTTAAAACTGTTCAGAGTGGCTGTCATTTATTCAGACGAATCTTTGTCACTCTTGTCCAGTGTTGAGGTACCCTGCACACTTCAGTCTGCCCTTGTTTCCAATCTTCTCTCACCCCAGAACATGTCAACAATGACTGAGTCTGGTGTTGAGGTATTTACTGCACACAGTCTCCAAGCTTAAATTATGGTCTTCTTTCCTCGCTGTTTGCACTTCTTTCGGAGTTGTCATGAAATTGCAGAAGTCAAAGAATAAGTGGCTGATTGCATTAATTTTGTTGCACGGCCAAGTCAGATTCAGAAGGGGCATGGGTCTATTCCTGGGTAGATGTCAAACTGATTTGCATTGCATCAAATCTTTGTAAACATGCATGCAAATCAGTTTGCAATCCGTATTCTTTCAAGGTCCCAAATTCTTCAATTCTCAATTTCAGGCACTTCATCACTGGCATCTTTCAAAAAAAAACTTTAAGCATATATTATTGATAACTATTAACTCTGTTTTCAAATAAGGCTTGTCATAAATTATCTAATATCAGTCACCTCGTGTTTATTGTGAGGGAACTTAAGCTTACAAGCCCCGTGGTTTTGTTATTAGGTTCCCTCGCCATTTTGCTTTCCACCTTATCATATTATACTGTAGTTTTTGTATTTTCATCGTTATCTGTATATTGAGTTGTTTTGTATTATATTCTATTTTTGGCAAATCAAAACAATAAAATAAGTTTGTGATGTCCATCCAGGAATAGACCCACTTCTCTTCTGACTCAGTCATTGAACAAATGTTGCACAGTTTTTCGGAACTTTTTGAATGCTATTATTACAGTCTTTCCCGTAAAACCGTGAACACCAGAAAAAATTTCTGGAATGTTTATTGTGTAGTGATCAATCGCAGCAAAGTTCAGGACACGTGAACAAACCTCAAAACCACAAACTAATGACCGTTGCTGTTTGCGGTTTAGTTTTCTCACACCTGATTGGCTTTTTCTTTGTAACATTCCATAAAAATTTCTGGTGTTCACAGTTTTACGGGAAAGACTGTAATGTAGTCAGCATTTGGTAAAAGGAGAAATGAAAGGTGCAATTAGCCATTTTTTAAACGAGCAGAAGACTGGGTATGAATGCCTAAAATCGATTGGGTTCAATTGGGTTGAAAAGTGAATCCTACCACACACAAGAGCATCCAAGCCTTAGTCAGACAATTTGTGAAATTTGAGCATGATGGGAGTAAAAGGAAGTCAATGGTGAGTCTTCAAAAATCCCTGAAATAAAAAAGTTTAGTAAGGAATGGTGGGATGCCTGTCTCTCCAATCCATACAAAGCTCTCTGAGATTTTGAAAAGAGAGATTTTCAAAAGTGTACTGTCTTCGCATTTAACCTAATAATGCTCACATTTGGCAAACCTACAGTACTAATGTTTGAATTATGCTCTTTCTGGTGACAGGCTTAATTTTTCCATTCAATTGGTTTTAAATATTCTTTCCCAGTCCCCTGCTCATTTGGAAAATGGCTAATGCGTTTTGAACTGGTGAAAAGGTTTGTCTTGGTGAAGAAAGGTATTTTGGGGCAAGGTGATCAGGTGTTGGTCACTGTGCACATGCCAATTTTCATTCATTTACTGTTAGTATCTTAGCCCTCCATAAGCTGGAAAACTTTCCAAGCAGGACAGTTCATCCCAGTCCAGATGGTGTCCATTTAAGAGGAAGTTGACTGTATACATGTCAGGAATATAAACCACCCCACAAAATGAGACAAAAAGTAGAGATGGCAAATGTTCCACGATTAATTCTCGTACATTTCTTGGAACATTTTTAGTCAACTACCGTATCTTGTATCCCTTGTTTGGGTGTCCAAATTCTTGGCCTCTTGAATGAGGCTTTCCACTTCTTTTTCATAGCCGGCTTTCTTGTCTTGAATGAAAACCAGCTGAGGAAAGCGAACTAATGTGGAGTAGGCAGGAAGAAGCCTCCTGGAAACGAAAAGGAACGATTAGTTGGACTTCAGGAGGGCTTTCTTAACTGCCGGGGCCGTCACTAATTTTTCAAGTAGGCGGGGAAAGTAAAAAAGTAGCCAGGGGATTTTGTTGTTTGGCATATTTTTCACTTTCCAGCGTTTTGGTTTTGTTCCAAAGTAGCCAGGAAAATTTCCCGATTCCCGGCCCTTAGTGACAGCCCTGAACTACAGAATGTGAGCAGTTGCTAAGGGATTGCTCAAGACAGCATTTTGGAAGCGAGCGGTTTTGGAGCGTTTTGTAGTGCTAAATGGTGAATGTTATTTGGAGGGATGTCTGCTTTGAAAATATCAATATTGCATTGTGTGAAACTAGTGCTAGTCCCAAATTTTAAATCCATAAAACTTGGAGGAAAAGAAGAAGAGTTCTGATTTTTCTTACAAATCAGAAATAACATTGATTTCCTGTTTACACAGTAGAAAGTTTGTAAATATGGGTGTTTATTAATTATCTTATACCAGTACATATATTTGCCTTTTATGACAGCACAAGTTTCATATATTTACGTTGCAGAATACATTGTGAAAAACTTTCCGACTGTCACGGAAAAGTTTGACTGGGTATCAATTACCTGATGTGATCTCTGTTTTCAATCAATATGTTCTCCACTTTTTCCTCACTGCCTTTCAGTTCATCTGGAACTGCCCAAAATATGGCTGCACCTTTCAGGTCTCGACTTAATTTGACCTATTAGAGAAATAACTAATTTAAGCAGACTGCTACTTTTAATTAATAATAATTATAACTTATTGTAAACTATACTTCAGTGTATATTTAATTAATTTATACTTCATATATGTCCATCTACGAAAAACAGGTTAGTTTGATGTAAATCTTAACAGTCATGAAATTATATTACACATATTTACACGAATTATTTACCTGTGCAACCTCCACTTGAAAATTCCCAATGGCAGGGCTTAGCTCAGGACCATTTAGTACATCCTGGATTGCACCGAGTAAAGTGTTGGACACAGTGTGCTGTTTGATGGTGTCTGGGATATCAAGAACATCATCTCCTGTCAAGGGATCTAACTGAAAGATTTCCTCTTGCTTCCAAGGAGACTGTGTTTGATAAAGAATAGATTCTGAATAAAATCATGATGATCAGTGCTATGAGCTATATGAGTGTAACTTCAGTGACAAAAATTTTTAGACTCAGTGACTAATCAATGCACATAGAGAGCAGTACAGTGAGAGGTTTATGAATATCATACCACCACCCCCTGGGAGCTTTACTAGGAGAAGTAAAATTTAAGTTCACAGACGTCAAATTGTCTTGGGATCTATTATTGTATTACTGGGCCATTAGAAATGAAATATGCTTGTTAGTTTATATAAGCTGCCTGGAATGTTCATAAAAATTTTAGAGGACATTTCATGGTCCTCTACATGATATATCATCTAGCCTTTAACCTGCATATTTTAACCATGAGCAGGTTGTTTATCAACTGAGCCTGTCGTATTAAAAATCTACTGGCTGGAATACCTTAAACTATTTTTGACTATTTGCATGGGCATCTTCTGTGACAGTTAAATGTACAAACGTCTGTCGCAGTTTGTACTGAAATGTTACAGTTTGACAGAGTTTTCCTTTCATCAATAAAGTGTTTCAATAATTTTGATAAGTACAGTAGCTTTACAGCAGTGGTTACTGAGGGAGAGAAAAAATTCCTCACAACACCACAGATGTTACATATTAATGTCTGTGATGCAGAACTTTGTACTGTTCCTGCTGTTTATTGGAAATATTTTGTATGAGGTTTACATCAGCTGTTTGTGAACTCCAATGAGGGAATTTGCCTATATAAAATTTATATAAGACAATGTTTATATATAAGATAAATAATGTTCATAGTCATTAACACTTTCCAGGTTTGATTATGATAAATTAGAATGCGCATCACAGATATTGTAAAGCATATTCCTTACAAAATAATAGACCCTTTTCATAAATGGCTTGCCAATTATAAATTCTTTTGTAAGTATTAAAATTAGCCTGACTAACCTCGTTTTTGAGTTGATAATTCAAAAGAATTTTTACTCCCAAACGAGTTTAGTGAGGCTAATTTGAATGCATACAAAAGAATTTTAAATTGGCAGCCATTTATGAAAAGGGTCTATGATAACGCGTACTTTGGTGACCGCCACCACCCCTCCTGAATGCACTGTTGTCACAAACAAACTTATTTTTCTGTGCACTATGACATGGCGTCAATGTGGTACATGTAGTGCTTTCATTTAAAACATTTAATATTTAAATCATGAGTTTTGCACCCCTTGTGTGGAATTGCCCAATTAAAAAAAGCAATATTAAACTCTTTGATCTTGAAGCTAATTACGTCAATTTGGGATCCTCAAGATTACTGTTTTAAAAAAATATTACTACCTCAGTGTAAGATAAAACTAATTAATTAAAATATTAATATCATCTAATATTATTCATTTATACTATTACCTTTCTCACTTTGCCTGAATCTTTCCTGAAATAAGATACAAATGCTTTCCAAATTGTATGTCTATAAAATGTTATTGACTGCAACTATCATAATTTACTGCAATCATCATAATGAACACATTTACAAATTATATATACATGTAGTTCAATGTAAATGCCCCTATCAATATTACACTAACGGGAGGGGGGGAGGTGAAGCCAGGCATACATAGCTAGGTCTGACATTTAACCACCTGAGATTTTGGATGTCCAAAACAGTCACTTCAAAATTTAATGGTCAAAATATTTAATTCAGGCCTAAAATTGCTGACAAATCTCTGGGCTATCCTCCCCTGCTCCCAACCCTGTATCAATACCACCAACCCAGGCTTCAAAAGTCATTTATGAGTGGACAGCTCTGTTGGCATTCTTTGATCTTTTGAATATTTCTAAGGGGGTAAGGGAAAAGTTGGCTTTTATGTAGCTAGATGAAATTGTGAAGCCATACCCTGTATAGAGGGGGTAAGTTTCTAAAGAAACTGTGGTGCTGCGTCGGTGGGAAGTATAACAATATAATTTGGTTTTATCAACTGGGTTGATAATGTCAATTGGCCACCGTAAAGAGATTCAAGGGCTGACGTTTCGAGCGTTAGCCCTTCGTCGGATGACTCCTTATAATTTATCTTCCATGCCCTGTTTAGGACAAGCTTGCTTGAATTAATTAATATTAATTAATACCCTGTTCAGGACTGAGAGGTCAAAAGCCATACCAGCGGCATGTTCCTGTATAGCCCATATAAGGAAATACTTCCCCAAGTTCGATTGCTTGCAGATTACTGCAGATTTTTAACTCCTCAACGCATGGGGAGGGGGGGGGGGGGGGCGGTGAGGTGAATATATGATGACAAACTTCAGAGATCCTAGATGTCAAGCAATTTGTTGTTGTTGTTGTTGCTTTATGGATAAGGGAAAGTTAATTTCTTCTCATACAGAAATGGAAAATATACTCCTCTATCGCTTGAATTAATGGTCTTGAGCAACTAGCGAATTGAAACAGCCACATGTATGTACATGCATGTCCCTCCTGCACCAACCCTTACCTTGACTTCCTCTTTCTGGGTCCGATTGCAAATTTGTCTTGGTACTTTGGTACGGATAGTGCCGAAAATATCCTTTGAGGGATGATATGAACCTTAACGTGGTTCAAAATGGTTACAGGGAAGCTGCTAATCGCAAAATCAACCAAAAGCCTGGATCTCGAGAACAAACTCATCCCTTCAGACCTTCTGGGTTGAGTAACCGCGCTGAGCCATTGCGACCAGGCCAATGTAATTTCAAAATGGCGGACGAAGAAGACACTTCTCACGAGAAAAAAAGAGCTAGGATTGAGCTACGGAAATATGCTAAAGTACCAATATGGATATGTGAAAATCACGATGAAGTCCTTTACTATATTCATAGAGCTATCGGATCAAGGCATATCGCTTTTGAAGGGACAACAGTTCTTCATTTTGACTCTCACCCTGACCTCACTGTTCCTCTAGATATGAAGGCAAGCACAGTGTTTGAACAAGAAAAGCTGTACGAAGAGATCAGTATTGCAGACTGGATTCTGCCGGCTGTCTATGCTGGACATGTTAATAAGGTCATCTGGGTCAAGCCACCCTGGTCGGATCAAATTAATGAAGGTATATTTAACTTCAAGGTCGGCAAACACAAGGAAACTGGTTTTGTCAGGTGCGAGTTTATCTACTGTCATCTCGAGATATGCCCAGGATTGAATGCATAGAATAGCTATAGGTACTCTAGTCTATTTTTCCAGAATAAGCTAGAAAATTTATACCCCCACCGTTTCTTATACAAAAACAGAATTCTTGGAAGTTGCACATGCCCTAAATTCTAAATTTAAGTCATAGAAACTTGGAGTCATGGAAAAGTCATGGAATTTCAAAAGCTCAAGAGTGCGAACCCTGTTAATTATAACTTTTTGACAGTCTGTAACCAGAAAATGTGGCATGTTTAAATTATATCAGTCTGACTTATTTTTTTTTAAATTTCAGGGTGACATGCTGTGAAACTTACTTTATAGAAGAACTTCTTTATGCACATGAGGAATCTCTTGAAAACTGCAGAGATCTGGAACTTATTGTGTGCACTCTCAACCCTGAATTGATCATGGAAACCAATAAAATCAGTAATCAGGATAAATCAGTTACTCAGGCTTCAGACAATGAAAGGTTGCCAAATTTGGATAGCAAAGTCAAAGAATTTAGCTTAACTGGTTGTGATGTCATGGAACAAGAAAGGTGCAAAGTTAATGCAAACCTGCTGTGCATTTCTGAATCATCACTTCCCTTTGACATAATTTCTCCAGAAAATAATTTTATTCTTGACATTGATATGGACTTCTTTTCAACTCAAAACCCATTTAAACTGCTTTACTCAGAGGTAAGTACGTCAAGTTGCATCACTACCAATATGTTGCATTATGATATCTAGGTCGGAGTGGTTTTCATTTGACCTTGGATTAGTGAAAAACAGTTTCCACAAGTGGGCGAAAGTTGTTTCATCCACCGATAGTCTTTAAAGTGCACCTAACCCCAAAATAGTTTTATCGCTAAAAAAAACTTTGCACCAGTTCGAAATGTATTGCACATTTCGTTTCTCCTTTTCACCCAATTCTGACTATTTATAGCATTCAAAAATTACGAAAAACTGTGCATCATTGGTTCCACGACCGAGTCATAAGGGGCGTGGGTCTATTCCTGATATGACATCACAAACTGATTTGCATCGCATCAAGTCTTTGTAAACATGCATACAAATCAGTTTGTGACATCATATCAGGAATAGACCCACGCCCCTCATGACTTGGTCGTGGAACAAATGATGCACAGCTTTTCGTAACTTTTGAATGCTATAAATAGTCATAATTTGGTAAAAAGGAGAAACGAAAGGTGCAATGCATTTCGAACTAGTGCAAAGGTTTATTTTACTGAAAAAAATATTTTGGGGTTGGGTGCACTTTAAGTTCAGAACATTACTGTGTGGATACCTTCTTTTGCATCGGGTATGCCACATGAAATTTATAAATTCCCTGAGACTTGTTTTCTTTCCAGTCTGGCATTTTACCACCCAGTTTTTATCACTCGAAGTTGCCAAAAATCATAAGAAAATCACTTGTTTTTTGTTTATTGAATTGCATTATGTGTTTACAAGACCAAAGAAAGGCTGCACACATTTGTACATGTACTGCATCTGTTCGATAAACAAAATCAATCAAGCTACTAGATTTTTGTTTGTTTGTTGTTTGTTTTCTGTTTACGCATAACCATTTCAAAGTCAAACATAAACCACTTCATGTCAGCAAATGAGAGGTACTGTGTCCTAACTGGTTAGTGTGCTGGAATCCAGAGCAAGCATTCTTGGCTCAAGCCCTGTCTGTGGTGCTGGCATTGAGTACATCTTGGGCAAGACACTTAATTCTAACAGTGGGTAGCTATCTTATTCCTGTGTTTTCTAGTTGGGACACCAGTAAATTTATTTATAACCAGCAGATTTATTAATGTGGCTGAATGTAATTTAGGCAAGGTTAAACTCGAGACAATGCTGGCCAGCGGTCTTGTGCGTGAATCCGGGGTGTCCCAAGGCTTTGCAGGGGCTCAGTAATTTTACAGGTGTTGTGTTGAGGTGAAGTCATTTGCTTGCTTTACCTTTCGCTAGCTGGGACAGCGATTGATTTTGCTCCCGACCCCCCCATCCCTTGTGGTAAGTATGGGTAGCTTGATGATTTCTTTCCACTACTGTAAGTTGTTGCTCAGTGTGACGGTTGTCATGGTTACTGTTTGCGCTCGGGGAGGCTCCCACAGGAACTTCAGGCACCTTCCCCAAACTCATCTAGTGATGATGAGTTTAACTGTGAGTTAAACCTCCACTGGACTTGTATCTGACCTAATCCAGGAGGGAGTTATAGGAGAAATACTAGATATGATCAAAACCAGGATACTTGTGCTGGAAGAATGGGACATTTGACCCAACGCAAACTGAAATTAGTTCTTGAGACATGTACAGTGTGATATCTAGTAGGCACTTGGTTGGTGTCTTGTCAGTCCCTGAAGAAATAACTTGCATTATTTTATACGATGTTTGAAGATTTGGCATTTGAAAACTCTTAAACATTTAGGAAGAGTTCAAGTCTCTCAAAGATATCTACAGATTTGAGGAACCATTATCAACCAACAGAAAGGTAATAAAATTATTGAGAGTGAGTGGGCAGAAAGAAATGTTTGGAAAGTAAATGAGTTACAGTACTGTGAATTACAAAATGCTCATTCATTTGTTTGAAATAATTTTAAATTTATTTTTAGTAATGCTACATTATGTTTAGCTACTAACAGATCTCCATTAAAAAATTTTATTAATTGATTAAACATTATCATTTTCATTTGATTTGTAAGTAAAGTTAACATGTACATACATTAAGGACTTTGCGCTAATTGTTTACCGGTATGTGCATCCGTAACTAGTGCGCACATAATTTCTGTCACAATACACCTTATTCCAAAATGGCTACCATCTTAATATTCTTTTGTTGGTATTCAAATTAGCCCTTCTTGCCTCATTTTTAAGTTGAAAAATCAAAAGAATATTTTATCTCGAACGAGGCAACAAGGGCCAATTTGTATGTGCATAAATCAGCGGCCATTTTGGAATAAGGTGTATGTCATGCCACATCATGCGTTGAGCACACGTGCTGAGAAAACTTTCCAAACACATGTAGGGCTGGTATGTAGCCAACTGTCTGCCTTAACTTTGCATGCTGTTTACTCTCTACTTTTTAAGGGATCACTATTGTTAATGATTATCTATAATTTGCAAGCAAATGAAAAAACATGTATTGATTGAAAGTAAGGAACAGTAATTAATACAAAACTTGCTTATTACTGCTCAGGATTTGGACAAATGCTTATGGTTGCGCAAAGCACAAGTGGACAAAATTGAGGCCACATATGCGTATCTTCAAGAACAATCTTCTGGTAGCAGTGGTACAAAGTTATGTGATGAAAGGTCACCAGACTGTTATGTCAATCAAGATCTTGTAGAACTTGCAGATAGGATTAAACTGCACAAAGAGGAAAAACCTGATTATGAAATGGTACTTAATACATTGTTTCCTTTATAATTTAATGAGAAAGGGTTTTGTTTGGTTGATGTTGCATGTGAAATTGTGCAAGATTAAACATTTGTGGTGCACTAGCCACAGATGCAATTATAGATGCTGTTGCCAGGCTTTCTTTGTAGTACTGTAAACAACTATTAAAAACTTCAAATTATCTTCAAAACTCAACTACTTAGTAACAAATCATTTTTATTTGTGATTTCCAAACCTTGCCATATTCTTCACTTTCTCAGGACAGAATTTAAGATTGAAAGATTTGTATATTTGTGGAATTGATGTACATGTATAAAAAATTGGCCTTTAATCAGGTTACAAGATTTCCACAATAAAGATTTTTCTATAAATGTCCCAAATAAAAGGAAATGCAGAATGTTGCTTGAATGTATCAGGAGAGGTCACTGAACAAAAGTTTGAGATAAACTAGTGATTAATCTTCAACTTTTATTTCCAGTTTGTGTGATTTTGCACATCATTTTCATTTCCACTACATGTAACTTGCACGCATTGGATCCAATTTCTTCACACATGACATCTCATGCAACTCACATGTTAGGCATGTGCATGGATGGCTAAAATCCTTCCAAGCCTCCTTAGTGGTTTCTTATATGAAGACAACTTTAGACAGGCTGAATAGTGTAGTATCATAGAATTTGCTTGTGCACCGGGCCTAACATTGTACAATGTAGATCACTTGCATTCTTTCAAAATGAAATATTTGCAAAATGCATTCCTGATCTCATTGCAAGAACTGCCACCAGCATGAGCACCCAAAATTAAGATCAAGTCATCTATCTAGCATTGATTTCCTTGATTCTATGGTAGATAAATTCACCTCGTGTACCTCCATATTCTCAAGGATTTTACTGATAGAATGCCTAAGTTAGAAATTTCCCTCTTGTTACATTGCAGCTTCACTTTTCTGGAATGTCATCAGAGATTCCTCACCACGTAAGCTCCTTTGAAATGATTGACAGCTTAATGGATTCCATGGCAACAGTGTTAAAATCTCTTCCAAAACCTACTCTTATTACTATGGCCAGGTACATGTATGCTTTTGCATGATAATTATTAATAATTATATTTGATGTATCATTGTTTATCACTATTTGAGTGATTTTCAATTGAGTATCGTGAAACTAAAACCAAAGTTGTCCCTCTGGCTAATCACAATGAGCACTGACAATCCAATGAACTAATCAAAACTCTAAGCAACCGCTGGTGCAAACCACAGGGAAATGATCATGTGCAAGTCATTATTCGTTTTGGTTTTACCACTGATTGGTGGAAATGTGGCGCATGATTATTAAAGCAACCGTTCCACATTCACTGTAGTAAATGCAAAACCGAAGCAAATTCTAACTACATATGACACTCAAATGAAAGCCACTCTAATATACTAGGTATTATTTAATTACATGGTTATGTCATGCTTTGTGCATTTTGAAAATGTAGGCTACATTTTTCAAATTTGTCTTTTTTTGGTGAGCCACAAACATGACTTCAAATATCACGACAGAGCTCCTTTTAGCAGGACTATTAGAACTGACCCAGAAGTACAACCTACTAACAGGGAACCGGAAAATCCAGGAAACGATTCTTAAATATCTTCCTTCACCGTACTCTATATAATTGCAATTTTCTGTTCAAAATGAAAGCATCTTTTGTGTGTGCTTAGGTCTTCGTATGATGAATACACACCACCAGATCAAGTGGAACACATTCAATCTTCTCTTCTTCAAGTTATGCATACTTGTTATGGTGAAAACATATCGATAAACAGATCATATGACCCTGGAAAATAACTTGCAAATTTCTGAAGGAATATTAGCAATGAAACACTACATTGTCAGCTGTGTATATAATTTAAATTTGAGTTTAAGCTATCAATGTGTAGTTTCATAAAATATGGAATAGTTTGCAGCTCTCTAGAACCTCTAATTTCATTGGATCTTAATAGCACGCAGCTCTATTGTTTTAGAGCTAGGGTCCATTGTTACTGTTGTTTGTTTATCATTTTTTCAGCCAACACTGTGGGACCTTGCAAAGAGCTGCGTACTGCCCCCAAAATATCTATACCCCCCCCCCCCCCCCATTGAAGGAATTTTAAGCTTTGGTCTTTGAGAAACCACCCACCCCACCCCCAAGAACTTCCAATCCCTTTTGTGGGGAGAGTATGGAAATAATATTATGTTTTCTATTCTATCTCCCTATATGCGAATAAAGTATTCTAATAACATTGTACGTTAATTACAATAACTTTGATCACATCAAAGCTACTAACTTTCTGTGACCCAACGAAGTATCGAAAATAGCACTTAAGACGCCTCCATTTTGTTTCACGGCCATGTTTTAATCCAGTTAAAGAAAACAATCAGTATTGACTCATTGCATGACAGCTATCCTATCACATGCTGCGAATCGTTTTCCCAAAACTGGAAAGTTGCCTCTGATTGGTTCGTAGCCGTGAACGGAAGTGGACGTTTGATTCAGCAGTAGGGAAGGAACGCGTGACGAAGCACAAAGGACGCCTGCCTGGGGGGGGGCTACAGGAAGGCAGGATCGTTCGATTCCACTTATTTTTGGGGGGGATGGTAGGGACATGGTATGATACACGAATGAAACATGGGTAGAAACACCTTCCACAGGCGCTATCAGCGCTCACTGCAATATCCCAGGTTAAAAGAAAGGTATAACGTACGATTTAGTGGCGATGATCTGGCAATTACAAATAAAAGACGTAAAGGATGGGTGGATTTTGTCGAACTCAAACAGGCAAAGCGCGCCTGTGAGTAGGCTCGATTACCAGCCGCTGTTCGGGAACCAGAGCCCGCGCTCCGGGGAGGAACGAAGACCGGACTCGAGAGAGAGGCAGAAATAGAGCCTAGCCTGTGAGAGACTTTAGAATTTGTACCAAAGGCCTCCAAAGACTAAGAAATTTAGCCAGCCAGCGATTCACTACGCACCATATTCAGCTTTGAATAATTTCTAGCATACACTCTTTCTTTTTATAAGAATATTGTTTTTCCGGCCCAGTCTGAATATTCTTATTTTTCTGCCGATTTTAGGCTGAAAATATTCTTATGAATATTCTTTTATACTTATCCTTACTCTTATACTTTTTACAGTTTAGTTAATGTCTTTTGTGCTGCATGCCTTACATATGTACAATGTATTTATAGAGCAATGGTTATAGTGTAGGTTTTTATCGTTTTATTGGCTAGTTTTTTCGTTTAGAGAAGAAAAGAAAATCGTATTGTATTTGCACATTTTCAACACAAAATTATATTCTTTTCAAAATCTCAGCCTTGGGTTTAGATTCTTAAAATTTTGCAAATTTCAGCCTTGTTATTCTCATAAAATATATTCTTATGAAAAAGAAAGCGTGTAATATTATGATACGATTAGCTTAAAGGGCCTTCCTTGTGCGATTTTGCAGAAGATCAGAAATGAATCTTTCCGATTAATTGGATGATCCGAAAAACTGACAATAGTGTTGGACTCACAGAGTTTCTAAGGCTGTGAAATTAGTAGTGCGACCCCGGAGTGCGACAAACACAATATTCTAAAACATATCATGTATCTGACGACTATGGATCCGGGCGGGCGCTTTTTTTATTTCGGACTTTTTCATTATTTCCAATTGAATGCTTTCTTTACACATTATTACCCTCCCTCAGGGATAAGTTGGAGTTCTTAGGTCAAATATTAATAAAATGAAACGTCAGATATTAGCTGTGGTCACACTGCGCACTTTTGCCCAAGGTAAACTTGACTTGTTGACTTTTTTACCTAGGGAAACTTAAATTTAGAAGTGTGACCGATTTTTCCCCAGGTAAATCACCTAGGGAGAATTTTCCCTCATCGAAGCTTGAATATGTCAAGAGAACAATAGACTTTCCCTTGACAGTTACCCTACATGTTTTGAAGGGGTAAACTGAAATCCCAAGGTAGTTTATAGCCAATTGATGCTCGTCGGCAAACGCGCTGATGACAGATTTGATTTTATCACGTCATGTTTTACGTGAAAAACATCGAAGTGCGAGTCTTTTGTCGCTTTTGTCACGTGCGTGTGCGTGTGTCAAAGGAAGAAGATGGCGTGGTTCAAATTGAACATGTAAGTAGAAATCATTTGCAATCAGTACACGTTTCATGCTATAGCTTATCATTTTTCGTTTCGGAAACCAGTTTGCTCATGGAGACGACCCGGACCCGATCTATAATGGCTTTCTTTTAAATCGACTGCATAATTCAGGGCCAAGTGGAGTGTTCGCACGGTAGCCGCGGGTTTCGCCCATAACGAGTTTCGCCCATGAAGCGTTTCGCCCAGACCAAAACTCGTTTCGCCCAAGACCTAAACTCGTTTCGCCCAAGACCTAAACTCGTTTCGCCCAGACCTAAACTGACCCAGACCATAACTGAACGAGCTAAGTACAGATACGAATATCTGATCCGACTAGAATTATTTCTGACGAGTCACGTCGAGATTCGTAAGAAAGCTTACGTACATACTTCGCCTCGATTATCGATATCTATCCATTGAAACACACATCTCTGATTTTCTGAGTTGACAGCATCTTCAAGTGTGGAAAATGCCTCTTGAAGTTGCAAGCACTAACCAAAAAACTAAATAAACGCGAACCGAATCAAAATGGACGACCAAAACCCCTTCCCAGTTCCCTGGCCGTTGTTTCTTGGAAAAGCCAGGCTTCCAAGCTTTGTTACGAACTCGAACGATTTCTTCACCTTGCAAGCGCTAGCAAAGACAAAATCTCTTAAACACAAAAACATTATCAGACTGCAAGACAAGTAAGTTAAATGTTTGATTCGAAAAATATATATTCCCTAATTGGCTATTCACGTTCACTATATTTTGTTCTTTCTGTAAATTGTGTGTCCGTGTGCGCGTTTGCCCGGAAAGCGATCAATGATGAATGAACATGGAAGTCGCCAGTTTACACTTTTCGCTTGTATTCAAAGAAATTGAATATTAGGTTATTGACCGTTATTCGCTTTCTCACGTGTACTCTAATTCCGCAATGTAATAATAACGAAATGAATAACTACAAACGTTTTAAAGAAAGCAATTTTATTCTAAGGGCTAAAATGTAACTTTTGCAATAAATAAATTTAACTTAATCGATCCCTTATCCTACAACTTAATTACATAACAATTTTATCCTACATTCGAATTCTCAACAACTAAACTCATAATTCCTTATACCACATTTCAAGTTCATCTTAATTCCTTATCCTACATTTGAATCTTCAACAACTTAACTCGTACAATTCCTTATGAACCTTCCTGATGTCCTACATTTGAATTATCCATAACTAAACTTAATTCCTTATTCCAGACCTGAATTACCCACAACGTGTTCTCAACAACTTAACTTAAAAACATTCAAATTCTTCCTCTAATTTCGAACTATTGGTCCATTGACATGGGAACAAGCCTTGAGTAGCTGAGCTGCTGACTTTTGGTGGGACTCGTACTGCTCCCAGTAGGTTAATATTTTCGCTTGGACAGAGCGGTACTTCTTCTTTTGTAGTTTGGTTAATTTTTTTTTTCAGAAATCAACCTAATCTGAAGGGCCACAAGGCAGGCTTCCTTGTGCACTAATCCTGACTAGCTTTAATCTCATTTCAAAATGTATGTTACCATTACGAATGCCGTATAACTATAATCCTTAAAAGCTCTCGATTCGTTTTTTAGTATTCGCGAATTGGTTTGCGGAACTTTAATACCTTCAGTATACAAAAGATTTGCAACGATGATGTGTTCCACGCGTAAGTGTTTTCACACATCGAAGCTATTATACATTATAATAGTGCTCAATTATCGTCAAATCGTAAACTATATTTATAAAAAGACAAAGTCATTAACCCGAACTTACCGCGTGACTCGAGCTTGAGTCGCGCTAAGAACGTTAATTTTTCTGACTCCGACAAAGAGTGCGGTATAAAAGTTTCGGGTTTATAATGACTTTCATTCTTGAAACGAACCACTTCGTAAATATTTGGTTTCCACAAGCACTTGCCGTGATGCTTTGGCGAGAGCAGTAGCTTAGCGGCCGGCTTTTTGTTCAATTTACTACAATATTATTACGCTCTTGAAAGAAATTTTGTATTTTTAACTTGTCTTGACGTTGCTTTGAAACACTCGGCACATCATGGAAATTATTCACAAAAGGTTAGAATATCGTCGTCTCAGTAGCGCTTAATTTATTAGACGAAAAAATCGAAGTCTAAAAAAATCTAAGTGTCCCGGAGCCATTCCTGCATTTAACGCCATGTCGTCGTCTCGTTGTTGTGTTTGGTGATGCAATCATCCAAGACATGAACACGACTGATTCAACCAAGAAAAATTGTTGAAGGGCTCGTTTGATCGGTAAATTATAAAGAGTTGTAAACGCCGTTGGACGTCTGATTACCTCACCAATCCCCACTCGATTCTCAGTGGAAGTGACAACTTGTTCGTTTCAACAGGTCTCGGTCAAGTTCTTCACGGCATAGCACGCATTACACAAAACTAGATCCACACGAGCTTACAGCCGCGCGGCTAAAAATTCGATCTGGACAAGCATCTTTCAGAGTAAACTTCAATTTTATTTTCAAATTCTATTAAATGTGGAAGTGACAACTTGTTTCCTTACTTACAACATTTTTATGGTCTCGGGACAAGTCAAGTTCTTCACGGCATTATACAACGTTCGTTCTCGGAGATGCACCTTTCAGAGTAAACTTCAATTTTATTTTATTTTCAATTTCATTTTCAAGGCGCTACTTTCCTTTTAGCTACTTCTACTTCTGGGCGAAACGATTCTCGTTCTGGGCGAAACGATGTGGGCGAAACTCGTTATGGGCGAAACTCGCTATATCCGTTCGCACCATCAATTCACCCCCACCAACTTCACTTCATTTAAGTCGACCAAGCGCCGTCCCGCCAGTTAGCGAAATTTTCCAACATGCATGTTGTTTTCGATTTGCGCGCCATGAAATTTAATTCGGTCATTCCCTTGTAAATTTATTCAGTGTGACCTATGAAACCACTCGCGCTTGTTATTTCCCCAACGCGCACTCGTGGAATAATTGTTAATTATTTTTCAACAAATTGTCACGTTGCCCATATATGGTCATTATACTCTCAATATCCGTCAACTGCAGCTGACAGATATTCTGCGTATACGTCAAGTAACGATACTTCGGTGGAAGTCTCGCAAAAGCGCCGCATAACGGCAACTTTTCTAGCTGTAAAATGCTCTTCGTTGACAATCTTGCGGAATATCGCCTGATTTTAGCCAACTCAGCCTACGGCCTCGTCGGCTAAGTATTAGACAATATTCCGCGCGATTTCGCAGGATAATTGTCAAATATACCCCAGGTGATATTCCCCAGTTCTTTGCGATTTATGTTCGCACGTTTAGTTTAATTTTTCATCCCGAGTAAATTTGGCAGTTAAATAGAAGAAATCATAGTATTCGTGCTTCCTTTAAAGGAGAACGCTTGATATAAATCCACCATGTACGTCTGTGCGTGCTCTCTAATCATGCGCATGCGCTGAGACAATAAGAAGGCACGCATGCGTGTTAGGGCCCACACGGCGATTTGTGATCCAAGGCAGAAAAAAACGAAGGGCATTTTTAACCTTGGGCTCACTGCGGGAAGCCCAAGTAACTAGTGGTAATCAAAGATTAGGAGTGCGTTCGACGACTTCGATTCGCTTGGCTTCATTTTGACTTGGATTCCCGAAATTCAAGCTTTCTTTAATGCTGAAATCAACATTTTTAAATATCAGTATGAAACTCTTATTAAACATATCTGTACAGTGTAGTTGATGAACATGATTTTTTCCGATTTATTCATACAAATACAATGTTTGGAGTTTTTTTGCATTGCGTTACACCGCTATTCACGAATAACGAAGTTGCAGTCAGTGTTTAAAAAACCGCAGACTGTGGACTGCACTGATTAATTGTCAGCCAAAACATTAAAACATCGGCAAGTAGTAGCAGTAGCCAAATATCATTTCTTTGTCGCCCAACAAATGTATAACAAATTAACGCAGCAAACGCACATGCAGGCTAAAAATAAAATGCAAACATAAAATTCACGACTGTCACGGCACCGATTGAGATCTGCTGTTATATATTCGTACCAGGAGTAGTACAATCTTCGCTACAAGGTTCTTCTTGGATAACAATAAGGATGATTTGAACATTACAGCCTCATATCTCTGTACGCGGACAGAAGTTGAATCTCCAATGAAAAGCAGCTGAGTTTTATAATGAGATGTGTTGCTTGGGCGAATTGCTGCATGTTTAAAAAAACACACTAGCAGTAGGCAAGCTTCTGATGTTCTGATAAGTAGCTTCAATTATCTTTGCCAGTGATAGCCCAAATAAACCAATACAACCGCGAAAAAAGTTCGACAAAATCGAAAAACAGTCGAAGGAACTCGAAGGGACTTGGAAATAAAAAGAAAGCGACGCGACAAGCATGGGCATGACGTCATTCGCGCCTGATAAATTTTGTTGGGGGGGTTGGGGGCAAATGAGCGTGTACAATATGCGAGCCAGCGAGGCATGCGAGGCAAGCGAGGCATGCGAGGCAGACATGCGAGGCATGCGAGGCATGCGAGGCAAAAAAAAATTAAATAAATAAGCCTAAGAAGGTTAGAAGTCATCGGTCGCATCCATTTTGTAGTTAAGGGAGTAGACCTTAACTATCGTGACTTCCAACCGTCATATCTGGGAATCCACTAGTACCCTGGGTTTAGTTTTTGGGCTTGTTTGTTCTATTAGAGTTTGCCTTCCCGTAGTCATAACCATATTTGGTAAGCCACGTGATCAGATCACGAAGCTATGACGTCACAATAACTTAATGACGTCATAGCTTGTTCAGTAACTCAAATTCCGAAAAAGCCATGCCATAGATTTGGCTTCTCCAGATGTAAGTTGCATGAGTTTATAGGGCTTTTTTAATTCTGGTCACGTGACCTACCAAAGATGAATGCATTCTTTTCGTTGCGCACATTCCGTATTACTTGTTCTGATAGCGTACAATTTACTAAATTATTGTGGACAGATTCGTACCTTGTTAAAACAGGAAATAACTTGGTTGGAAATCATGAACGATTCAAGCATTTGCACCACATGGTCCTCTGTCATGTCCAAGGACTTCGCTAAACAGCGATAGAAGCAACGGTTTTTGTCCACTGGCGGATGCATGTATGCAAATGCATTCAAAATAGAAGTCACAAATATCTTTAATATCGAAACGGTTGTCAAGAGATGTATTGAGCATAATATAATAAAAATACGTACCTTTAGAAAAGGATGGCAACGATTAAGGCAGATAGCAGATAAAAATCTCTTCCTTATTATCAAGATGGCCTACACCATGCGCACGAACAAAAGAGAAGGGACGGGAAGAAATACTGGGAACGACTTATTTGTGTCTCACGTGTTTCCGCTTGCCTCGCGTGTTTCTGGTGACTCACATGTCTGCCTCGCATAATCCGCATGCCTCGCATGTCTGCCTCGCATAATCCGCATGCCTCGCATGTTTGCCTCGCATAATCCGCATGCCTCGCATGTTTGCCTCGCTTGCCTCGCATGCCTCGCTGGCTCGCACATTGTGCATCCCCGGGGCAAATTGGTGTCCACAGATTCCCAGGAAAGCTCGATTTCCTTCCAATACAGGGTTAGAAATGCGTTCTATCGAACGCAATTAGATTAAGAGCTCGAGATTTCTATGAGGTGATAGTTGATTCGGTCGAAGCTCATAATCTAGTTGTTTTTAGTAAAAATCATATAAACGAATCGTGTGTCGGTGAAAAGGTTCTAAATCTTCCTTCGAAGAAAGCGCGAAGGCGTCGCCGTGTTCCAAAATTACAATAAAATTCCCTGTGTAGCAGCTCCCTGGTTCTTTAGAGTTTTACAGTTGCTATTGTTATAAGGGCTGGGCACATTGTTCCTTTTGTTTGTTCTATTGTTCTACTGGTCCTCTAGCGCAGCAGTTTATATTGTTCTGGGGGCTAGGGGCATTGTTCCTGTTGTTTGTTCTATTGTTCTACTGGTCCTCTAGTGTAGCAGTTGCTATTGTTTTGGGGGATAGGAGCATTGTTCCTGTTGTTTGTTCTATTGTTCTACTGGCCCTCTAGTTTAGCCGTTGCTATTGCTTTGGGGGATAGGAGCATTGTTCCTGTTGTTTGTTCTATTGTTCTACTGGCCCTCTAGTTTAGCCGTTGCTATTGCTTTGGGGGATAGGAGCATTGTTCCTGTTGTTTGTTCTATTGTTCTACTGGCCCTCTAGTTTAGCCGTTGCTATTGCTTTGGGGGATAGGAGCATTGTTCCTGTTGTTTGTTCTATTGTTCTACTGGCCCTCTAGTTTAGCCGTTGCTATTGCTTTGGGGGATAGGAGCATTGTTCCTGTTGTTTGTTCTATTGTTCTACTGGTCCTCTAGCGCAGCAGTTTATATTGTTCTGGGGGCTAGGGGCATTGTTCCTGTTGTTTGTTCTATTGTTCTACTGGCCCTCTAGTTTAGCCGTTGCTGTTGCTTTGGGGGATAGGAGCATTGTTCCTGTTGTTTGTTCTATTGTTCTACTGGCCCTCTAGTTTAGCCGTTGCTATTGCTTTGGGGGATAGGAGCATTGTTCCTGTTGTTTGTTCTATTGTTCTACTGGTCCTCTAGTGTAGCAGTTGCTATTGTTTTGGGGGATAAGGGCATTGTTCCTGTTGTTTGTTTTATTGTTCTACTGGTCCTCTAGTGTAGCAGTTGCTATTGCTTTGGGGGCTAGGGACATTGTTCCTGTTGTTTGTTCTGTTGTTCTACTGGTCCTCTAGTGTAGCAGTTGCTATTGCTTTGGGAGCTAGGGTCATTGTTCCTGTTGTTTGTTTTATTGTTCTACTGGTCCTCTTTTGTAGCAGTTGCTATTGTTTTGGGGGCTAGGGGCATTGTTCCTGTTGTTTGTTTTATTGTTCACTCGAAGGGTAGCGAACCGATTCACGTGTAGCCTGCATACAGCCGTTACTATATTTCCTAAATTGAAGACGGCTGCTCGCACGAGAACTGCTACACGACCCTAAAAATTGGGTTAACGGAAAGATTTATTTTTTCCAGACCCTACCTCAAGAAAAATAGCACTTTGCGTTTAAAGTATTGCATCATATATCGAGAAAGTTGCCCTTTATTCGATGGCTTTTCTTTTTATTCCCCTTGAGATTTATATTTCCCCTTCGTCTATCCAATTTTCAGTTTCTGCGATACATGTTACACTCGACCTTTGTTAGCTACTGTCGAGAAAAACAGACAAACAGAATCTAGCAGGAAATTTAAATTAGAGTTGGTATTTATTTATATATGCGCCACTGGGTTTTAAATTATTATAATTTTGATGTTGCTTGATATAAATCAATGTACATTAAATTCGAAAGCAAATGAACTACTTATTAATATCATTCCTTGTTTTTCAAGAGGCCGGGCGAAATTTTATAAATCGTGGGAAAATCTTCCTTCCCGCTGATGAAAATGAACTTATTGTGTTACTTGTTTCAATATTTATCTTGCATATCCAAATTTATTTCCTTGTTGGCGGGGCAGTTAAAAACCACTGAATCCAATTGGTTCATCCCGCGCCAACATTAGTATGCATAAAACTCGCTCGTATATCATTACTTGACACCGGAAGATTTCTTGACGTGAAAAAGGCAATCACAAAACATTTATTTAGCCCAAGCAAATTGAAATGTTTTGATGAAGTGACGAGGCTTGAGTTTGCTTCGTGGTGACGGATTTAATATTTTGCCCAGTACTCGGCCATCGTTTTTAACACCAAATGGCATCAACATGATAGCATTACTCGGTCAGCAGGTCGGTTAATTTACGCTTCTTTTGAAAAAGAATTGTTGTTGTCAAATGAAACGGTATGAACTTCGTAAACAACAAACCCAGACGTAAACGTGAATAATACTTCGATAGACTGCAGAAAAACAGGGATTCCGAAGAGATTGAACTACATTACTTGTGATTTTCTTCGTGGAAAAGAGCGCGTTCTTAATCATATCTGAGAATCGAGAGGCATTGTATTTTAATCGCGCCATATAATTTTGTGGAGAAGACGTCTTTATTCGCAGTTGAAGAAGGAAGACCGGAGGAAAAAATTAGCGAACCTAAGTGAGAACCGCCTCAAATGGGAAACTTGTGGTTGCCCTAAAGTGAGGTAGTTGGTGTGATGACTGTTTTTTCAGCAACCAAAAACCACGTGAAACAAGATACATTACCTGGCGAAAGTTTGAATAATGTTTGGGGATTGCTTTCCATGTCTGTAAGTATAAGAAAATTTATGTTTGTTATTGCAAATATCCTTCTAGCCCAGTACTAGATTTTGTCTGATGGTTGCCCGCAGGAAGTCCGTCTCGCTTCATGCAAATGGTATTCGGATTTATTTCACAAAGCCAAAAACAAATCAGTTAGCTTAAAGCGATTTAAACTTGGAAAATGGTTCGATTCAGCACCTTTTTAAGCGACGACAATTTGCAATTCAAAAAATGAAACATAATTTCGATTAAAGTGACAATTGAAAATCCTAAAATTCTTGATTTGCCCGATAGTTTTACGTAAAACGTGCGTGTGGTTTTTCCCTAGTTTATAAATGACAGTTTCTGGCAGCTTCCCTCCCCATTTTTTCCTGTCAGAAGCCAGAAAGTTTAAGCGATAAGTGCATACTGCAGACTTGCAAAATTTTTTAAAGTATTACCATTACAATTATTGAGAGCTTACCGCAAGGATAACCCAAGGATAACCCAAGTGTTGTTCAGGCTAACCGGAGCGCCAGTCTTCAGGTCTGCAGTCTTCATTTATATCACACCCAGTTTAGCTTGAAGTTGGAAAGGCAAAACAAAGATTAGTAAACACTGCTTTAAAGCGTGCGATTGTCGTTTTCTTGCTGTTTCTGAGAGACCCATTCAGTGCAGACGTGCCAAATTTATAACTGATAAAGCACAGTACGCAGTTTAGTAATATTTTGGCTTCCACAGTAAATTATTAACCCTCTAACATTACACAGTAGTAACCATAGGGCAACAAACCACCGATTTCAAAAGTCTGCTCATTATGCGCAAACGTGAATCTGATTATCAAACGAAAACTTGAGTGCGCTCCAATTTCAGTGAAAAGGCTAGCGTTGGTCTCAGGGTTGTTTACTGAATAGATCAAATGAAAGCGTTTACTTTTTTAATTTTCCTGAAAACTTGGATTTTGCCTCACGATTTTTGCTGGTTTAATTTTATGACCCTCACGCGCGCGTCGTTGTCATTCTATAAAGCTGTTGATTTATTTAATTTCGACAACTTCATGTTGATTCTCGCATTGTATGGCTAATCGAAAACTTGGTTGAAATCGTATAGTGTAACAAAGTTTACAGACATTGATGTCAAACCGTGCGAGAAATAATAAAATGAACGAAAACTTTATTACTGACTTCTTTAGGGTTGGATTGGATGTCCTTGGTCCCCGGTAATTACATTCGGTTGGATCGAGGGCCTAAAACATCACATAACAGTTCAATTATTATTAAACCGTATTTTTTTTCATTTTTATTTTTTGGACATGTCTGAATCCTATTGGTGTTCGACCAAACGTTAGCAGGTAGACATGATGGTTTCTTTTAGGGGCAATAATAATTGACTACTTTGGGATGCAAGTCCATAGCAGGGTTACTCCTACGGTAGTAATTTACCCAAGATCCATTTATACACTTGCGCAGAGCAGCTTTACATTACCCTTACGTTTTTAAAGCTGACTTTTATGCCAGTTTAACACTCATATTTAAAGCTTGCGTAAAGAGACTAAAACTTTTAAGCAACTTTGCGCCAAGTTTGCATCAAATTTAATTTGCGCTCAGTAGCATCAATGCAGGTTAAACTACCTTTAACAATAGACCTCTTTAGCTTCGTATGTAAATTGCCCATTTCAGATCACGTGATGCTCTCCAGAGAATTTGTCCTTTGTTTATCTACAAAATATTCACTCATTTTCACGTGCGTTTGAATTTGAAAGTAATAATTCTCAAGGGTAACATCACGTGGTCTGAAATGGAACAACAAACAAACGAAGCTAAAAGGTCTATTAAGATTTAATTCATAACGTAAAGTTGGATAACCAACTTAAAGGAGGTTTAAGCCACCTTTAATTTTCCGTGAATCTCGGTTTTCGTGCTCTCGTTGTGTTCCATCCCTGATTTTTTAAAGTGTCAATGAAGTAAAAAGTAACTAAAGCTTATTTGAAAGCCCTTTCAAAATGAGGAAGAATGGTGTTTTCCTTTTTCGACTGGATTTGATCAAATTCAGGAGTATTGTAGCTAGCCCCAGATCACTCGCTCGCTCGGCCGTTCAGTCGAAAACATTTGAATCCCGCTGGGCGTCTGTATAGGGTTGACATGTAGAGCTGACAATGCTGTATGTATTTGAGAGGATGTCGAGAATCACAAAAGGGACGAAGTTATGTTTCTCTTACGCGTTTAGCGTAAGTGTCTTACAAAATCCGTTTTGACATATAAAGCTCTAGGCGCGTGGAAAATCGATCGATCTTATTATAGTAAACCGTGAGTGAAGAAACCAAAGTATTGCTAGTGATAATGTTGCCGTGGTTCTGTGCTTACAAGAAAATTAAAAACATTTTTCTACTTTCGTATTATCAGTCACTTTATGATTATTTAAGAAATCCATTACTTTCACTCTTCAATTCTTCTACTTTCCAATGCATGACAAACACAAAACATTTATTAGCACCCCAGAAAGTAAAGAGGAAGCAAGATGATAAAAAACAAAACAAAAGAAAGAAGGAAAAAAATGACATAGTATAGCATCCCACCGAGCATCGAACCTTCGATCTTCCGACCTCAAGTTCAGAAACGTTCGAAAGTACAAAACTGGCGTAAACACATTATACGCGGGTAATCACAAGTTCGCTGATCTGGAAGTGGCTTGATTTTCTCACCAAATGATTTGTTTTACTGGTTATATGTCTTTATGCCGAGAAATCGAGGGCAAAAATTTGTTTCAGAAAGTTCAGTCGTGGCTCACAGAGCTCTTTGATTAATATCTTGATTAATAAGTGAAGATCAATATAATGGGGAGTGGTCAATTTATTAGTATTATTATTATTATTATTATTATTATTATTATTATGAAGATTATAATTATTATTATTATTATTATTATTATTATTGTTATTATTATTATTATTATTATTATTATTATTATTATTGTGAAGATTAACGAGAATGCTAATCCGAGCTTGTTGACAATACTTTTATTTGTTTGCACAAAGGATATAATTTTTCTGTAACAATACTTCATTATAAAATTTTAGTATTGTGTTTGAAATCCATTAATAATAATAATAATAATAATTATTATTATTATTATTATTATTATTATTATTATTATTATTATTGTGATTCTAACGCTGCATTTCGAGGGGACGTCAACTCTAGAAAGGCCTGTTTTGGGAGAAAATCAAAATTCATTCGACTATCTGAACATTTTGCCGGGAATCGGGAGACGCAGGAATTTTTCGGGAAAACACGAAGTAATGTAATTAAAACTTCGGGACGTTTGAGATTTTTCGAGAACTCTCCGAAAAAGGACGATATTCCAAATTGTTAGAATGTCACCAAAGCCCATGTACTGCATTTATAAGCTCATTATTTGATCCGTAGGGTGGGGTGACTATTTTCATCTAACCGTATAGTTCTCTATTCATTAAGCCCATAAAAACATAAAAGCCCCGCGGGGCTTATTTTTAAGGCCTTTTGGTGAAGACTTGATAGAAAGAGGTTTCCGCCTTATTTCAAACCATAATTCAGTTAGCGTACATGTAAAGGAAATGAAGTGGACTTTTAATTTGGAAATAGTGCTTTTAAGTAATACACGGTCCGTAAATAAGACCAAATGACGACGTTAGAAAGTAACTGTAGCCTGTGAATACTGCGTCTGCCTCACCTCGCTGTCGGCAGGTTTCAGGTTTGCCAAGCTGAGACTTAAGTAAATGAAGTTCATCAGTAGCTTAACAAACGTTAATTTCTGTTGATAATTGTCTTGATCTACCACCTAGGAAGGGGGTTGGGGTCTTAACGGACAGGGGTGGTTTTCAACCGCCATAGTGGAGCATTTTAGCGAGGATGCTTAAAATACACGGGAGACCTGTATATGGTTATGTATAAAATTGTTTTCAAATCGAAGGAAGCCTTGGAATAAAACATCAGCCCGAGGTAACAAAAAGAGGAAACAAGGGTTACTTCAAATGAGGAAGATTGAGAGAAACTGTACTGAATTGATAAACTCGAAAAATATAGGCTAAACGTTGTATGCAAACTGTGTTATCGACAGAGCTCTTACGCTATCTAGCACCTTAACCACAAATGACCTCATACTTGTTATCATCTCAAAGCACTGAGTGCTAAATAAGAAATACTAACAAAAGCTGATTTTAGTTTTTCAGTGTGTCGTTAACTAATTTCTAGGATTTGATATAGTGTAGTCCAAAGTTTCTATTTAGAAATTAACACTGATATCCAACATTTTCACATTTTTGCTGAAAACGTCTAACTTACGAATGATAAAAATCCCAAAAAGACAAGTTTTCGTGTTCGTACAAAACTGAGATAAAGATCCCGTTTGATAACTGGAAAAACACGAAGGTTCTTAATCAATTTTCATAGTTTCAATAAAGACTGTATTTTTAAAGATTTTTATCTGAGATTCTCGCTGATTCCTATCTTTTAATAAATATCCCATTTGCTATTCTAAAGACGATTTCTACTACCTTTTACATCGTAAACGATTTTTCTCGATTATTAGCTATTTATAGTAGAGGGCGTTTATTTTCTGACTCAGTTGTGTGCAGTAAATAAAAATGTACTACAGATTTTAGCCAAATGTACCACCAAATTAAGCTGTGAAATCTGCGAAAAATAATTTCTTAGAACAGTGGAGTAGCGATTCAAATAAAACAGCGAAACAAAAGAAAGTACGAAAATTAAAGATCAAGCTATAGGGACGCCTATATGGTTTTTCCATATATAAGAGTGATGCCTTCGCTCGCATACACCTTATTCCAAAAATGGCAGCTGATTTATGCACATACAAATTGGCCCTTGTTGCCTCGTTCAAGATAAAATATTCTTTTGATTTTTGAACTTAAAAAAGAGGCAAGAAGCGTTAATTTGAATACCAACAAAAGAATATTAAGATGGTAGCCATTTTGGAATAAGGTGTATTAAGTTTAGTAAATGTTTCTTACCGAGAATTTAGCAAAACGAAAAATAGATTTCACTCGGCCGTAGCACAGTGCTTTTAATCTGATTTTAGTTTTGGGGTTTGAGCTGAGCTAGCTTGGTCATCTTTTCTGTTTAATTCTGATCCTGTGTCAATATAAGCATATTCATTTAATTCGACAACTTTTGTTATATGTATGTAAATATTTTCTTACATCATAGCAGCTATTTGTTGCGATGAAACACTAATGCTAAAGAAACGCTATATGGATATCAGTGTTAATTTGGAAAACAATAATGCTTTCACAGTCTCAGTCACGCGAGAAATTGAACCTAATTTTTTTCCGCAACTCAAGAACAAATGACGCGCAGGAAAATTATGCCGCACAGTAAAACAACTAAGTTAACTGTAAAACTATAAAAGATGAATCATCTTTTCAGATCCATAATTTTATGGCCTCAAGTTACCACATGTTTGAATTATTCAGCAGTAATTATTTCAACCGGGAAAATCACACTTAAGAAAAATTTGAAACATAACAAATCACCTGACTGGAGACATTTAACATAAGACTTGGAGTGACAGTTGAAGACATCATAGGGTCGAGTGGCCAACGCAACGCATCAGGCCACCGCGCCTCCCAGGCACAACAAAGATTTATTTATAAACGCTGTGCGAGACACGGTTGCCTATTAATGGTAGGCGCGTCAACCGTTGGATCGAACGGTCCGAGTTCGAGCCCTGACAGACGTCATTTTGTTTGTACGAGACACTTCGCAATCATAGTTCCTTTCTCTTACCAGCTAAAACAGGTGTATAAATGGGTTCCGGCTAAAGAAATTCTGGGGTTCTGGAGTCTAGCATCCCATCCAGGGGCGGAGAAGTAAAAATACTCCTGCCCGCCTAATTGCTGGATTGCTAGGATGATAGGATTGAAAACAGAATTAACCTTTCTCCCTTATTTACTAGAAACCTGCAGCTGGAACCTGCATTATCAAAAACATGCGGGATGTTAATCGTTAAAAAAGGCCCTTCACAAAACCATTAGCAAAATAAAAATAAAAGCCATTAGCAAAAAATAAATAAATAAAATCCATTAGTAAACAAGTATACTCAATCGTCGTAGTCAACTTGAAGAAAGCCTCCCGCGTGCAGTGCACTCAGGCTTTTTGTTGGTTTCAGTTTATGCACGTGCGTTCTATTTACAAACGATAACCAGTTTTATAAAATAACTGAGATACTACGCGCGCTCTCATTGGTTGATAGGCGTGTTTAGATGAGAGTATGTAAACACGGTTGTGACGTTTTAGTTTAGTTTCGTTGCGTACTTTTAAGAAATATTTGTTAAAAGCAATAGAGGACTTTTTCCGTGTTTACATAGCCTCATCTAAACACTCGGGGGTTTGGGAGAATTCTCGAAAGTTATGCAAACCCTTCACTACGTCTCGGGTATGCAAAACTCGAAGCATCTCTCCTGAGATAAAAAAAACTTCCTTTCGCATTATAATACAGCGATCACCTCTCCTTGATTCACCCCTTATAAAAAATAATGCAAAAATTAAGTACAAAACGCTTTTGCTTTGTATTCACCTATATTTTGACGTTTTGGATAAAAACATTTCTTTCAACGGAGTTATCTTTTCCGTTAAAGTTTGAAAATCTCAGGTCAACTGAAGAGTTCACAATACAACTACTGCAACTATCACTTCTCACTGAATAATCAACCGTTTGTTATATTTTTATAAACAACTGTGCATCGCCTTTTTGGTAATTTTTAGACACTAGTTTCGTTTTTCAAAGCATGCATGTAAATTATTTATTATTATTCACTGAATTCTGCATTAAATTTGAAAGAATTCTTTCATCTTTTCAGAAGCAATAAGAAAATATTTGTTTATCACTCATAAGGGATCAAAGAGTCCTTTAGAAAATCGTAAAAAGGTTTTTTCTCGTACAAATCCGATCTCACTTTCCGCATTGATATTCGTACCAATATCCATGTCTTATACTGATCATGACATTACCTAAAAAGGTGTTAAAAACACTTTTTGGAAATAGAGTATATCTTTGAGCGGATTTGAATTTCAGATTACAACAAAATCGTATTGCTTCAAGTTCCTGTTTGATTATTAAGAACATTTCCTTCTCATTATGAAAGGAAATTACCCAAATTCGCTTATTGAAAATTATATGCGGAATTGATGAAACAGTGTTTTTATCAATGGAATCCCAAATCAAAACGAAATCAAGATGATTTATTAAATGTACAACTTTCATTTCGAACGGGATAGTTTTTGAAAGGAATTTCAAAATATGACGCGAGGAGATATCACGATCTTCTAAGTTTATGCGCGGAGTAGTGATCTGTGCAAATTTTAATGATCTCATCACACAGTTCCACCTGCCTGACTTCTGCCTTCATCGCGAATCACCATAACAACTCGCATTTTCAAAAACAATTGGTGTATGCTTAGCTTATCGTTGCGGTCGTTTTTGTCAACTTGTTGAATTTTTTGTAATGAACTATGGGCTTTCTAAAAACACTGTGCGTCCACGGGCTAATAACGTTCGGCTGGATGCGGTTATGAAAAGGTGAAATTGTCTGACGTTTTCCAATGTTAGTTTATGGTTTCTCAGGAGTGGAACATCTGTTGAACCACCTGGCCTATAGCATATTTTGTTCTGTCGCCGAATAGAAATGCTCGTCTTCTTCATTAGCCTGGCGCTGTTTACGCTTCGAACGAATACTAAAAACTAAAAAATTACGTACGAGTGCCGCAATGAAATTGTAGTGAACTTTTCCAAAAACGTTGATAGGCTTAGAGCGTTTGTCGGAAATATTTTTTCACAATTCAATTGGCCAAAGCCACCTCACAACAAATCGAGACAAATTGCCACATGTGGGCAAATTGATTGCTAAACTCAACCGCACTTTATAAACGCTTTTAAAAGTTTCTTTACTGGTTTAATAAATTCGGTGGTAAATTGATTTTCGTCCGCAGTGACGTATGCAAATTAGTTTGTTTCGTATTGTCCATGAGAGAAAACAGCCAAAACCATTACTAGTAACTAATTCCAAGCAATTTTCGATCTATGGCGATTGGAATTTTAACAAGCTAAATCCTGTGAACATTTTTTCGCGCTCCACAGAGCTGCTACAAGGCTTGGAAACAATGTGCGAGGAAGCGTCCACGCGCTAACAGATAAATCCATGGCTTTGTGGGACAAGGTACGGAAACGGTTGGGAAATTCGGACAACTCCGCTGGATGCAGTTGTGGTCGAGAATACCCAAATAGCGAAGGTGTTTTTTACGAAGATTACTTCACGAGGTGAGCGGGGAGGGTAATTGTTGGGTAAAGTTTACAGAAGTTACGGTTTTTAGGTTTTCAGGTTACAACTGGTGGTCAAACACGCTCGCTTCCGACAAGTCGAGTGGTGTAAATATTTGAAAATGATTTGGATGTTCTTTATAAATCGTTAGCCCATTACTAACCGTTCGAGTGTCCGACAGTAGCGCGATGCGAAACAGAATCGTCTTTGGCCCGGACTATGAAAACACGGAGAATTTTTTCCGGCATTTCCCCGCCGCGGCAGTTCCCCTTCCATGTAAGATCGCGCGATCAATTTCATCAAGAATCAGGGTTTCTCCTGGTTTGTAACTCTGGAGCGAAAGTTGTATACAAATATACTTACAAGAAGGTTTATTTTACTAAAGTTTTAAAAGTATAGAAATCATAATAAAGTTTTTTTAGCTCCTAATTTTCGCAGCGAACCGGAAAGTTTCATAAAGGACTGGGCACCAGCCTTTGCCTTATTTACAAAATGGCGGAACTTTCATTCACATCAAGTTCGGGTCTGGAACCTCATACAATTCCTTTGAAAGAAAGGTACTGTCCGTATTCACATTTTATCTAATCCTTTCCTTTCGAAATGTGTGTTTTGTGGCTATAAGTCGTGAAACCGAAGACAACAACTATCGTGGCGATTAGCGCGTACTGCTGTTTTACGAATGTTGTTCATCAGCTCAGTTTTGTGCCAAAATTGGAAGATCTGTTTGATCAAACTAAGTCCTCCTTTGCTCGAAAGGATTGAATACATATTTTTATTTTGGAAAAGTCTTCGTAGTCTACCCTTGTGCAGATTTATCCTTGTTGTTTTACGTGACACGACACTTCTTTAATCTGTCTTCAAATGTATATCTTCGAGGTTTTCCAATTTGGCGTCGAATGAATGATGCATTGAGTCAGAAATTCTAAATTTGTTGTGTCAGTTTATCAATTTGTAGACTAAACAAGCTGATAATTTTAAGGTATAAGCTTATCTCTAAAAGCAATTGCACGTATTAATTTATGAAGGAATTGTTTCAAAGCTCTAACCTCTGTTTGATCGTTTGACAAAAAATTCCATTTCTTTGGACGCCGGAGGGCTTTTTTCCTTTCTTCCAGACAGTTAAAATATATATTTTAATTTTTCACATAAGGTTAGAATAAAATATCTGCCCTATGTGATCAGTCAGAGATGTCGACCCCCTGGAGATTGATAATCTGTCTAGACTGACACTACAGTATGCTTCTAATCTATGATGAGTGGTGATTAAATATAAATAGAAATACAGAAAACTGAGGCCTGGTTTAAACGTCGAACTCTTCATGTGCCACACCTAATTATTAGATTTGGCACACGAAAAGTTTGACATATTTTTGTATTCGGCTGGGCTTGTCAGATAGAACGGTAAAAGATTGACTTCAGTTCATACATCGATCTTTACATGTGCCGAATCTACTGCATAAATTACGCTAATGTATTTGTTAGTATAAGAGAGTTTGTGATTGACGAGTGAGCTGTTAAAAACTCAGTCATGCATGCAATGGTGCGACATAACACTCTGGACTGCAAAAAATGTAGCCAGAGTTTATAGGACACAATTTGGATGCTGTTTTTCCTTTTATTGTTGAATATACATCTAAACCAAAACAAAACAAAAGACAAGGCTAGAAACTAAAGCCAGTAGTTTAGAAGTTCAGAACTGATCAATACTGAAGAAATTTGCCAACCACATTACAAGTATGTTCTTCAAAAACTGTTGTTTGTGTTTTACTTTAAGCATCAGACATTTTATTTTAAGCATTGAAGAGTGTTTGTTTCATTCCATAAAGTATACAACTGGAAAATTCACTGTTTTCCCCTAGGTAGATAATGAGTTTGGCACATGTAAAAGTTCAACGTTTGAATCAACTGCCCAATTTAATCACCGTAAAGACTTGTGTATAAGCCGCACCTTTTTGCTTAAGTTTCGGGCCAAACATCGGTTGACCAAAATAGGTTTTTCGGTAAGTTCGGCACATGACAAGTTCGACGTTTGAACTGGGCCTCACAACCCAAATAGCACATACAAAATTTGACAATTAAATTATTAATAAATAATAAATATTAATAAATAGTAAGTAAAAAGGCAAAGGCAAATATTTTACTTCGAAGAGCTCGAAGTGGTTGCCCAATTCTCCCGAGCCAGAGGCTCATGTATGAAGCTTTCAAAGGTGCACAAAGCCCACACTACTGTACAACATGGGGACACTCTGTGCCCTACTCTTTACGACAAGTATGCAAGTTCTTTAACGTCACTGCAAAGTTATTTTAACACCCTGAGTGTTGGTCCAGACCTCCCACACTGTAGTCCGACAATCTACCAACTGAGTTAATCAGTCGGCAATTAAATAAGCAGCAGTGAGATCACTAGATTGAAGTAACTACATTTTGACTTCCTCAAGGAATGCAGTGTTCAGCTCCACAATAATTTCTGACCTTCCGTTCATTAATCAACATCATTTGTCATGATTTTCCACAATAAAGACAACTTAAGGTTACACATTCGATACCTTCACGGGTGTCCTTCAGAAAAAAATTCCTACCTACGTTGTTTTCAAGGAAACTACCACAAACTATATAACATTGGAAAGGTCTTGAATTGTAGAATTTGAAAATATCTGCTGTGCTGTTCGTCCATTATGTGAAAAGAAAGACCCCGGTAAACAGAAAACAACAGACTCTTTCCGCCAAATTAATCAGGTAGCCAAGGCAAACGCTGATGTAAAAGCACTGCACCGTGTTAATCAGCAGGCATCAATCTTTCAAATTGTGTCTGTATTCCAATTAGTTATCTTTTTAGAAACCCATAAAGTTACAGCATCGATAATTTCCCTGGCCTTGGTGCAGTCACAGCTGCCAAAAGAAAAATATTCAGTATATTAAAAATCCCTGACACACAATGAATGTTCTGGCCAAATTTCGTTGAAATCCGTCAATTCTACATACCCTATTAATTCGTTTAAAGAGCTGGCATTCTTGCCAAAAACAAAAGCGATTTTTTGCCACACATTTGGCCTTTGCTAGCCCAGGGGGGGTACTCAAAATAATACATGACGGGGGGGTCCGACGGAGCCTCGTACTGCAAACCCAAAAAAATACACGACCCTGAAATTTTAGACCCAAAAAAATACATGGCACAAAATTTCATACCCAAAAAAATACACGACTTTAAGACCTCAATTTGGATTTATTCAATCAAACAGAACCTTCTAATGCACAATTTTGCACCTATAAGCTAATGAAATTGATATGTCCGTTAGTGTCTCTTCAAGTCACTGGAGAACCTATCAATGATCCTGGAGGTCGTTGGCGTGTCGGGGGAGGAATAAATGTTCCAGTGGAGGTCACATTCAAGACGAGCAGAATCCGAGCTAAGGAAATTGAGCGCGCTCTAAAGCAAAAGGGATTACACATGCAAGTAATGATAAATCGTGGTGATGCACAGCTCCCGGGGAGCAGCTCAAGTGACACGAAAGACTTTGATGGACATCATTTAAATGAG
Source organism: Blastomussa wellsi (assembly GCA_947652115.1). Lineage (NCBI taxonomy): Eukaryota > Metazoa > Cnidaria > Anthozoa > Scleractinia > Plerogyridae > Blastomussa > Blastomussa wellsi. The sequence goes on from OX393561.1 coordinate 42,411,172, forward strand.
TCATAGAGAAAAGAGAAATAAACAAGATTGCAAATTACATTGTATTGTCTTCTTTATACTAATACTTATACTTCTTTATATTAATACTTACATAAAAATCTGTTCCTAGATTTTCCCTCCTACTGCTAGAACCAGGGGAAATCTACTTTGAAGATTTTAGTGTATTTCATTATCCATATGAACTGCCTGAAGAAGAAGCTATCAAAAGGTATAATTTACATGAACAATAAAAATTTATTTTGTTACGGGAATAGTAACTTAAAGGTGTTCTGGTCCTGCTTGTTCAAAGGGTATTACCAGTACCTGCCAATGTTTTCTGAGTCAAGAGTGTGCGCTTTTTACAAGGGTTTTCCCAACGATATATCCAAAGTTGTCTGAAGATTCATGAGGATCTTCAGTTGAGCACTTCCGAAAACAGTCCACAGATTTCCAGTACCCAGACCTAGGATGTGTTTTGCCAAGCACATCATCATCAAAACGTCATCACAAGTACCTTTTCCTTTGAAAATTAGAGAATTTGGTTGAAGCATAGTCATTTATACATACATTTTTGGAAGCTGTCAGTGTTAGTTGAGGGTGTAATATCTCAAAATCTCCAGCAAGAAGCGAGAAATTGGCCCATAGGCACTAACGCAAGACTCGTGCCTAATGTGTGAGAGTGTCTAGGTATAAAAGGGTGGATAATGCTGCCCAGTGGTTAAATCACTGTCCAGTGAACTGATCAGTGTAGGCATTTGAAACAAACTACACTCTGGTTGATAGGGATTTATCTGGTGGATAGTGGCGCCAACCCTTTTAACAACTGATCTAGGGCCTGATAAAATTATTTTCTCATCAGTTCTCTCAAATACTTTGACAAGAAATTAATAACATTTGTTTACCTGGAAAGGTTATTAACACCAGCTCGGAATAATATTTGTTGTTACTCTTTTTTTTTCAGGAAGCAAAGAGGGAGATTAAAGATCTGTTCAAAGTCTATTCTTTTTGATCCGATTGATACATCTTACCCAATTTTAAAGGTATACGTGTATATGATGTCACTTTCTTGTTTTCTAAAACAAGTCTCATATCAATTGGAAAACGTAACAGAAGTGGCTCGTCAACAGTAGTACTAAGAATTTGAATTTTGTTGATATTGCTTTCAGTTCCCTCTTAGAGAATGTATTTCAATTGCTCATTGGTCTGGATCTCTCATGTCAAGGTGAGGTGGGAATCATCTTGGTGAGAAATCAAGTTTATACCACAACTGTACGTAACTAGTGCACCTAAAGTGTACCTAACCCCAAGATATTTTTTCACTGAAATAAACCTTTGCACCAGTTCGAAACGCAATGCATCTTTTGTTTCTCCTTTTTACCAAATTCTGACTATTTATAGCATTCAAAAGTTACAAAAAACTGTGCATCATTTGTTCCACGACTGAGCCACAAGGAGTGTGGACATATGCCTGGGTCAGACTTCACAAACTGATTTGCATGCATGGTTACAAAGACTTGATGTGATGCAAATCAGTTTGTGATGTCAATTGGGAATAGATCCACGTCCCTTCTGACTCGGTTGTGGAACTTAATGTTGCACAGTTTTTCGTCTCAGCTGGCTTGGGCAAAATACTTTGCTCTCATAATTCCACTCTTATAAATTGGTACCAACAAATTTAATGCTGGAGGTAACCCTGTGATGGACAATCATCCCTCCCAGGGGGGAATACTCCTAGTCACTTCAAGGTAAGGAAATTTGGATGAGTTCCTTTCTGACTGGCCACTACACTTAGACTAGTTTGGTCTGTGGGAATTAAGGGTGGGTGGGTGGTTCATTCAGTCAATCAGTCAGTCAGGGAGACAGTCAGTCAGTCCGACAGGCACTCAGTTAGTCAGTAAGACAGTCACTCAGCCAGTCAGACAGGCATTCAGTCAGTCAGTCAGTCAGTAAGACAGTCACTCAGTCAGTCAGACAGGCATTCAGTCAGTCAGTGAGACAGTCAGTCAGACAGACAGACAGACTGTCAGTCAGTGAGACACTCAGTCAGTCAGACAGGCATTCAGTCAGTCAGTCAGTCAGTAAGACAGTCACTCAGTCAGTCAGACAGGCATTCAGTCAGTCAGTGAGACAAACAGACAGTCAGACAAGCATTCAGTCAGTCAGTGAGACAGTCAGACAGACAGACAGACAGACAGACAGACAGACAGACAGGCATTCAGTCAGTCAGTCAGTGAGGCAGTCAGGCAGACAAGCATTCAGTTAGTCAGTGAGACAGTCAGTCAGTCAGTCAGGCAGGCATTGAGTCGATCAGTCAGTGAGACAGTCAGTCAGTTAGACAGGCATTCAGTCAGTCAGTCAGTCAATCAATCAGTCTTTCTATTCATTCCTCTGTCAGTCAGTCAGTCAGTCAGTCAATCAATCAGTCTTTCTATTCATTCCTCTGTCAGTCAGTCAATCAATCAGTCTTTCTATTCATTCCTCAGTCAGTCAGTCAGTCAATCAATCAGTCTTTCTATTCATTCCTCTGTCAGTCAGTCAGTCAGTCAATCAATCAGTCTTTATTCATTCCTCTGTCAGTCAGTCAGTCAGTCAGTCAGTCAATCAATCAGTCTTTCTATTCATTCCTCTGTCAGTCAGTCAGTCAGTCAATCAATCAGTCTTTCTATTCATTCCTCTGTCAGTCAGTCAGTCAGTCAGTCAATCAATCAGTCTTTCTATTCATTCCTCTATCAGTCAGCCCATCCATCTATCTGCCTGTCTATCCATCCCAGGATGCCCAAATAAATAACAGTTGGTTTGTTTGCTTTAGAATTGACAAAGGAGATGTGCTGGCAATTGAGTCCAAGCAAGTCATAGAAATGAAAGAAGGCAATACAATAGCACCATATACATTTAGAAGAGTAAGTGCTGTTGGCCAATAATTGTAAACATGGCATTCTCCAACAGGTACACTGTACTGCATGATTTTTCAAAGAGGTGGGTCCAAATGCTGCGGAAATATGCAAAAAGTTGTGTTTTCGTTGACCTATCACAATTCCAAGAATTCATACCAAATGTCGTAGAAATGCACACACTTATTATTTTAACTTTTAACTTCATTTATTACTTCCATCACTTAATATGAAACCCACCAGCCTAGTCTGAAATGCATTAAACCTTTTGTTTCTCCCTCTTACCAAATGCTAACTTTTTATAGAATTCAAAAGGTATGAAAAACTGAGAACCATTTGTTGCACGACCGAGTCAGAAGGGGCAGGGGTCTATTCCTGGGTTGTCGTCACAAACTGATTTGAATTGCATCAATTACTTGCATGCATCAATCACATGCGTGCAAATCAGTTTTTGGCATCAACCCAGTAAGTTTGAATTTTACTTTAATTTGTATCAATTTATGAACATGTTATTGTTTCTCTATTCCTTGCAGGAAAAGGCCAAGTATTTATTTTCATTCAATTTTGTAGCTTTGAATTTTGTATTACCTCAGTTAGAACAGGTGGGTTGTTTTAATTAAATAATATATAACTTCCTTTAGTTATAAATTATTTTTATTTTGGATTTTTACTCATTTGTCAATCAACCAACCAACCTTAAAAGCCAGCCAGCCAACCAACCAAGGAAAAAATAAACTTGGACGGTTGCTCACTCATATACTCACGAATCGCTTGCGCTGGTTATTTAACTCACTTATTTTAATCACATGATCAATTAATCCTCAGCCACAAGATGATAAATATAATTTAATTATTATTCAAAATAGATGCCACTTGTTTCACTTTGTCTTTCTGTATTTAGCTATCATTTAAGAATTTTTGCACAAAAGTAAGTTGATATTAAAAGGTTTTATAATTTGTGTGTTGTTTCTAACAGCTTCATAGAGCATCCACTCTGATGCCAGCTGATCAGCAAGCTATGGTGTGTGTACTGTGTATAATTAGCTAAAGATTTTATTGTTGATAATTAGAAATGGTTAGAAATTGTTGTTGTGGGCTTTCCCAGAGTGAGAGTTCATTCAAGTGACAACACTTGGTTTAAGTTTGAAGTAACCATGACATAAGCTATTGCTGTGAAGCTTATGAGAGTTGTTCAGCTGTGAAACAGTAAAAAAAGAAAAGAAAAAATAAATGAATAAACTTAAATTAAACAACCAACATGAGAATGGAAAAAATCAATATTTTAACCTTATTGCGTATGTAATTTAACTGTGGCTGTTTAGATGACAATAAAAAAATGAAAAAAAAAATATTAATTTTCTCTTCTTAGATTAATTCAATTGTACAGTCAAGACAGGCAAGAGTTAGTTTTAATACAAGTTGGTGAGTTTATTACATATAGCTTACTTTTTGCAAGTGTCTGCGAGCTTATAGTACATTTTGTGATAATCATTTTCATCCAGCCTCATGCAAAATGTAAAGGGCAAATATCAGAGCACGTTGTACAAATTAACCATTATTAGTTATTAAATAAATAGTGATTGTAAATATAAACCTTTATTTTAATTAAAATGTTTCAATTGTGGTTTAATTCAATGCAAACTTTTAATTCAATATTATTTTTACTGTTAATACTCTAATATTGCTATTTAGTACTTGTTACATTGTGTATAATTGTTATGTGATATTCTGGCTGTTCTCAGGTTAGAAGATTTACATGAGAAGATTGTAATTGAAACAATGGGTATGCTAAGTTTCTTTTAAAAGCAACTGCTAATAAAATTATCTTCTTTTAAAAGCTAAGTCTGCTAATAAAATTACCTTCTTTTAAAAGTAACTGCTAGATTAGAAAAATCCCCTTCCATCCTCCTTCCCAGCCTAAGAATAACTAGTGGCATGTGTTTGCTGAGGGAATTTGCTCCATTTTCCAGAGAAACCTGGCAGTGATTAAATTGTCCTTTCTTTCTCTTTTCAGCTAAACGGATCACCCCTCTGGTGTGCAATCCAGGCCGCATTATGCTCACCTCTTCGAGACTGTACTTTCAACCTTTCAATAATGCCGACCCTGTGAGTCCTTAAAAAAATTATATTTATCACTGTCCAATGATGTTTAACATCAGTAATATTTAGCTGACGTCTTGTTTATTCTGGTTACGACAAATAATATACACGTAGGCTGAATTGAGTTTTTGAATGTATGGTTTAGAGACTTTTACAGGACTGTCATTTTGCTCCTTGAGCAAAAACTGGATTGATTTATATAAATGGGTTTCTTTGGATTTAAAGAAAATGTTTTGCCATGATTGCAGTGCTTTGCAATGAGAAGTTTTGTGACTTCATTGTACGTGTTTTAATACTTGCAGTGTCCGGTTGTTAAGTGTAAACTATCCAAGATATGCAGGGTTGTTAAAAGGAGATATCTTCTTAGACATGTGGTATGTTAACCATTCCTGTCTTTAAAATTATGTAATTTTACATTTTGAATTTATCTGCAATTTGAACTGCTGGAAAATAACTAGATTCAAAAATGTTCATTTAATTTAGTAGGTAATCATTCGGTTTCGAGTTCAATTTGGAATTAATTTGCACGAGTGAGTTTTTCAAAATGGTGAAATTGCACGAGCGGCTTTGTCAAGTTCAATTTCAGCGTTTTGAAAAACTCACAAGTACAGATTACTTCAGAATTGAACAAGAAAGACCGTATGATTACTAATTAATAAATATAAACATGAAAAAAATTGCCTGGAGGAATTGCCGGAAGGTCTTATTGCAGACAGGAAGCGAGCATTTGATATGGATTTGACACTTTATTTACTGATTGGTTGATGAAGGTCAGCTGATAATGCTACAAAGTAAAACCGGTTTGTTTAAAACATTTGCACTTTTTGCACTGGTTTTACACTTGAACTGCACTGCTCTCAGACAATCAGAATTGAGTAATTTTCTTCATGTATATTCTTAGTGTGAGAGCTGCAGTCTGCTGAAAAAAGATCTGAGGCACTCACGGTATTAAAAAATTTGAGGGTGTCTCAAAATCAGCAGCTTATGAATAATTTCTTTCTTCTATCAATACTGCCTTCAGGTCAGGTAACAGCATTGTACTTCCCTTCAGCTAACCGAGATTGTTCTTCATCTTCTGAAACACTTTTAAATTTGCACTCAGTCTGATATTATCATTATTCTATTTTCCAGGGTGTAGAAGTATTTTCAACGGATGGTTCTCACATGTATCTGATATTCAACTCGCCTAAAGAAAGGGACCTATTTTATGAACAAATTGTTCAGCAGCCTGGTTGGTAAACCACTTACTGTCATACACCGATGATTTTAAAAGTGCTTTTCAATCTCTGCTGTTTTGTGATTCGTAGTCTATTTCCAGCATGAGATTAGGACTGACAAAGCTTTTAGTCACTGATGTTGTGTAATTAACTAATATACAGTCAATCATATTTTATTTATTTTGATTTTGTAGAGGTTGAATTAGAAGATACAAGACAAGAGAACATGACATTAAGATGGCAGAATGGAGCTATTTCAAATTTTGAATATTTAATGTACCTTAATAGGTAAAGTTTATATTAAGTTTATCTCAGTTATAGTCTTGTGTTTACTTTTTTTAAAGTAAGATAACCTGTTTGGAATAGACCACTGGACTTACTAATGTCATGTAATGTAAATTCTGTGTCTGACCATGCAAAGATCCCATACCACCAGAGCTTATCCTGGTTTCCTTAGCATGAAGTGACTAGTTCCCCCTGGATGGGATGCTAGGCCATCGCAGGGTTACCACCAGGGTGGAGTGAGGCACTGTGATAATAAAGTGTCTTGCCCAAGAACACAATGCAGTGACCCCAGTCGGGGATTGAATCCAGGCTTTCCGATCCAGAGTCCATTGCACTTACCATAAGGCCACTGCACCTCGAATAAACTAATGTGCTAGCTTTGTGTTTATCTTTTAGTTTAGCAGATAGAAGTTTTAATGACCTCACACAATATCCAGTGTTTCCCTGGATACTGGCAGATTATAAAAGTGCCGAGCTTGGTGAGTCCACCTACTAACACACCATAAATCTACCACAAATACTTTTTACTTTTGGAAAAGTTTGATTAAATATATTAAATACTTTCAAAGGGTTTGATTAAACAAACATCTAAGTACAATTTTTTAAGGTCATTAACAAGTTTTGAATGATGGAAGCCTTTTGCCATCTGCCCGTAAGAGTTTTAATTCAAAGGGTTGGTTATCCCTGAATTTCAGTAGTGGAAAAATCTTCACAGTTATTCAAGATCTTAACCAGTTACTAGGCAGGCCGGAAATTCATTCATGGTCTCCTGGCTTTCCTTATGTACTGACTAAAGCTGCCGCCCACTGTCACAAACATCTCTTCAAAAACTTCAGAGCCTAAAGATGTATAATTAGCAGAAATGAAACCTGCAAATAGTGGTTAAGTTTTGTCAGAAATTACTATTTGTACTGTACAAATAAAAGGAGTGACAGTACTGTGAAAGCACCAGCACCACAAAGGTGTTTCACCCTTGTGGATTGTAAAAATAGCTTTTAAACAATAATTAAAGCAATTTACTTGATATCAATTTCTCAATGTTTAGACATATTTTGTGTCTGATCGAAAGTACTTATTCGAAATTTTGATGCTTTTTTACTGAAAAAGGGTAAAAATTCATGTGATAATGTAATGTCCCTTTCAGTGGTTGCTACGTGACTATTGATCTTCAGTACTTTTACCTATCACTATTAATATGAAATGCATGCATTGGAAGTTTGATGCTTGTGCTGCACTGACTAGAGGTAACAATTTTACCAGTCAATCAATTAAAACTTAACCCACTAAAAGAAGATCTTTTACACAATCCAACAATCTCTGAATATGCTACTGTTTTGAAAGGTTGCTGACGGAGTGCACACGCTTTCGTAAATAGGACACAGACTAACCTTCAGCGTTTGTTGTTTGTTTGTAGATTTAGACGAACAAGAAACGTTCCGAGATTTGTCTAAACCTATAGGAGCCCTAAATGAAGTGAGACTTGCTCAGTTAAAGGTACGACTCTGATTAACCCCTCGGGGACTGGGGGAGGTTTTTTTGCATATTAATAACAACATTGCCGAAGTTCTTGGGACATTACTTCTTTTTAATATACAAAAACCCCACAAACCTATACATTTTTGGAAAGAAGAGATTCTGTTCTTTAACATTTTACATAAAAACATTGAATACCAGTCACATAGAAAATATGAAAAATCTTGAAAAATTAGAAAATGGAGAGAAATTATTGAAAATTGTAATTCTTTTTGGGTAGGAATCTGCACAATTTAAGTCACTTTATACAACCATGTAACAGTAATAAACATTTCCGCTTCAATGTTCTAGGAAACCTCTTCGCAATATTTAAAGGGCTGAAGAAATTTGAACGAGAAAGTGGGCAAAAATATTCTTTAAAGTTCGCAATTTGAGGTTTCGAGCAAGTTGTTTGCATATGAATGAGCCTTCATATCTCCAGCTGAGCAGCGGTTTTTCCTTTAACTTTACCAATCCCTAGCGGAAAGACCAAAAATAGCCGCAATAAAGTGGTGAGGTAATTTTCCACACATATGTGTGGTTCGTCCCCGAGGGGTTAAAGAACAGTTTTTACACTGATTGTGTACATAAAGTAAAAGTAAAAACAGTTTTTGTTGCATTTGCTGATTTTTAAATCTTGTACTCGCAGGAGAGATGCAAAGAGATGCCGGATCCAAAGTTCTTATATGGTTCTCATTACTCCACCCCAGGATACGTTTTGTACTATCTTGTTAGAGTTGGTAAGAATTCCTTGGAGTTGTAGAATTACGGCTATCTAAAATAAAAGGTGTAACAACATCCAACATTTAGCTTTCCATGGCCTTCGATAAGATGACGTGGCATGATTTCACTTTAATGCTCGTGCACAAATTATAAAGTTTGATGTTACAATTAATTTCCAAAAGAAGTTGATATTACCTTTTTTACTATTGAATTTGCTTGCTTGTGGTGACAGAAATGTTTTGTATCTTCCTGCATTCTTAGTGTGACATTTTAACAGATCAAAATTATGTTGCATTGTTGCTGCTAAGTCATTTTATGTTGAACTCCCTCCACAGCCGCACAAAATGTATACATTACGGCCCTACATACTCGTATGTGCCACCACATTATATCATTCACATATTTTTCATTATTAAAAACTAGCCAAGTAGTATAGTATTTGCAATTCCTGAGTTTTGATTGGTCAAGATTCAGGCCATAGTATACCTTGCCCATCAATATGGTAGGTGTACGTATTGGAGAGAACAGCCGGGGAGCTCAAATATTTTAATTTTGTAATTTTTGGGATGTTTTTGATAACACAGTTATTCTACTCACGCTTGCTGGATATGTGATATTTATTGCCAACTTGGTGGTGAGCGCTATCTCATATCCAGCGCATGCTCATAGAATAATTGTTAACCGTAGTGTAATTTTCATAACTTACTCTAGTTTGATTTGTGCCTTCACAGCTCCGGAGTTTATGCTGTGCTTGCAGGGAGGAAAGTTTGACCAACCAGATAGGTTATTTAATAGGTAAATACTTTTTAGCCATTAAAACTAGAAATGGATTGACGTGTTTTACTATGCGAGTACCGAGAAGCATTTCTTCCGTCAAACGCCGTCCACAAAATTAATGTTGAAAGAATTGTATACGTACTTCAAATAAGGAAGAAAACTAGTCAATGCATGTTCATTTTCGGTGGGTCTCCCCTACTTTTTCTTTGGTAAAGGTTTATGCTTGGAAGCGATTAAAAATATAACCACGACCGTCTGAACGGTAGCCTGTGTGTGGACGGAAATTTAACTCTGTAAATTTATTAAGTTTGTTTGTGTCCGTCTGCACGCAGGCTATACGAATAAGTTCCCGTGACGCTTCGAGCATTTTACAGCGCGACGTGCCTTGGTGTGGCCACCGAACAAACTTTGTTGACAAGTTAGCCAATCAGAGAGCACGAATTTGTTTGAGTTGTCCCGCCTCCTTGTTAAAAGCGCGACAGGTTTCGTAACAACAGCTTTAAACATTGCAAGGAAGCTGGACAGCTCAAACAAATTCACGCTCTCTGATTGGCTAATAATAACTTGTCAAAAAAGTTTGGTGGGTGGCCACACGTAGGCGCGTCGCGCTGTAATACCGATACGATTATAGAAAAATGTTGATTTTTCGTTTTTTTTTTAATATTTAGTATTGCCGAAACCTGGGAGAATGTTTTGACAGGACACGCGGATGTCAAAGAGGTACATTATATACAAATCTTTTTTTTGGAATTGCTGGAGATATGAATTAATTTTATTTGTGAGCATTGCTATGCTAAATGTAAGTACGCATTTTGCGATTTGACGGTTGTTTGGACGTCACTATGAAATAGGCCAAAAACGGTTTCTGTTTTGATTAACATGTTTTACAATTTATTAAAACTCTACTCTTATACTAATGCAAATGCCCCAATCTGATTGGCTGAGCTACTGCACACTATCAGCCATTAGAGTGCAGTGGTTGAAGGTCGTCTTCAAAATGGCGACGTCTTCGCGCTTTAGCGAAGTTTCGCAGGAAGATTTAGAACTTTTTCACCGACACACGATTCGTTTGTTATGATTTTTACTAAAACAATTGGATTATTCGCTCTCTACTTCTATGAGGTGATAGTTGATTCGGCCTTTGGCCTCACCAGCTATCACCTCATAGAAATCTCGAGCTCATAATCTAATTGTTAAGTAGTAGGTGGAGAATTACCCAGGCAAGTAAACCTTTGAAATACACGTGCATTATTATCATTGGCTTGGAAACCAACAAAAAGAGTGGCTCCAGGCGGGAGGCTATCAGAATGCACGTGCTGCTATGGCCAGGCACTTTGATTGGCTAAGACGTCTTTAAAACCAATGAAAAGTTACGGCTTATCACGTGCGGTCATTTGACAGCTACACTTGAGATTGTAACGCATGTAGGTATTTTCTTTTTTTTTTTTTTGAAACAGCTGATTCCAGAATTTTTCCAGTCGTCGGGTGAATTTCTATTAAACAGTCAAAGCCTGCCTTTAGGCTGCAAACAAGACAAGACAAAAGTCATGGATGTTGAGCTTCCCTGCTGGGCAAAAGGTATCAACTAAAATTTCCTAACAAGACTATTAGTGTGAAAGTTTCGTTAACTAAACCAATTATTGAAAAACGTTTAGGGAGCATTTTCTTGTGATCTGCCACCAACTTTTTTGAACTAACATTGAGGTCAGTCAGTGTGCGGCAATGTGTTTGAGGAGTTTTAATATTTCGATTGCTTGTGACTGAGAGGCTAAATTGTTTCAATGAGGCTACTTTTTCATCATTTTAGCTGTTCTTTGCAATAGACCGTGATGCCCTAGTATTTATTTCTTCAGTATTCGCGTTGTGTGTCCGACAAGTGAGCCACATCTTTCACTTCATTCTGAAAGGTGATTGTTATTGGAAGTGGTAAAATGTGTTCACCAAAGCAGCACATGCATTGCAGATTTAATTTTTGGACTTTTCTTGTGGTCTAGATTCAGGAGACTTTATTCGAAAGAACCGTGAAGCCCTCGAGTGTCCCCATGTGTCAGAAAGATTACACAACTGGATAGATTTGATATTTGGATACAAACAAAGAGGACACGAAGCATGGCAAGCCGACAATGGTAAGAGTTACTACAACTTACTTCACAAAAATGTGCAGTACAACAGTCATACTTTTCATCATGAAAGAGAGTGTTTAAAGACAATTTTCTCAAACTCATTAATTATTCATCACGTGAAAACAAAGGAAATCAGAACCGTAACCGTGTTTGGAAATGTGATCTTAATTAGCATAGATTTTTACGATTTTATTTCTTCGTTTTCTCCGTAGTTTTAGTTTCGATTGAGAAGATATATATTTGAAACACTCGAGACAGTGTTTCATCACATTTCCAAACACCTTGAAGTTCGTCAAAAATACTCCGCTGCGCGTCGTATTTTCAACTCTCTTCTCGGTGTTTGGGAATGTGATGAAACACTGTCTCTCGTGTTTGATATATTACATCAGAGACAGAGAAGGGAGTTGAATGAATTTAACGGGTCTAAATTGGATGAAATTGGAGGAATTAAATCTTTTTTTAACAAACTGAATTGCTAAGTCAGACGTCGTTTTGGCTTATATTTTGGCTTTTACCATTGCCAAGCCATTCACAGACCAAGTGAGGTGTCTCGGAGGTGTCAAGTCAGAACCGATAAACTGCTTAAAAGAAACTGTCAGACAAATTTTACGAATCGTAGATGAGTTGGCAAAACTTACAAGGTTTGATGTTCAAATATTCGACCATCCAGTAATCACTATGAACAATAATAAAACCTTTAACTCTTTCCCGAATAGCATTTTAAAGCTAATACCCAGTTTAATTACTGTTCTTTCTCGTTCAAGTGTTTTACTACTTAACATACGAAGGAGCTGTCGACCTTGATGGGTAAGAGCAGGAATGTCTATTGCACCACTTTCAGTAAATAGGTGTTTGCTGGTTTAGAGCGCGTTTCAATTGAGTGGCGTAAAACCTAAACCAAAGTAATTACGTTGGCCAATCACAATGGACCAAGACAATCCAGTAAACCAGTCAAAACTCGAAGTAATTACAAGTGATCGACACAAAGCGCGGGAAAACGTGCACGCGCGAGTCACGATATTGGTTTTGGTTTTACTTCTGATTGGTTGAAAAAGTGGCGTGAGATTTTTAAGCCAATCACTGAGCGTAGTGTTGCAAAACCAAAGTAATACGCTAATTACTTTCGACGCTTAATTGAAAACTGCTCTATTACCATTTTTACAGCGGTGATTAAATTAGCGTCTGTGTTCTTCCTTTAACCAGAATTGAGGACCCAAATGAACGGGCGTCGTTAGAAGCTCAGATCCTGGAATTTGGCCAAACTCCTAAACAACTGTTTATGAGCCCTCATCCTCAAAAACTGGTAAACTGTTCAGTTGTATAGCAATTTATCTTTTTTTTTTTGTATTTAAAGAAGTCAGTTAAAATGTACCCAGGACCAACTGACTCGTTTGATATGCTCTGTAACCTGCCAATACAGCCGCCGGTCTTTGCTCCCGGCACTCTTTAAATGTTTTGAAGAAACGCTGTACAGTACTTGATAAGTTGATAGAGGGGGTAAGTTTCTAATGAAACTGTGGTGCTGCGTCGGTGGGAAGTATAACAATATAATTTGGTTTTATCAACTGGGTTGATAATGTCAATTGGCCACCGTAAAGAGATTCAATTGCTGACGTTTCGAGCGTTAGCCCTTCGTCGGAGCGAACTTGATAAGTTGGCATGCCAGCACGGTGTGCGATCAGTTGCTTAGTAACTACGAGGTAGACCCGTATCCAGCTTTTTACTTGTTTTGGGGGCGAGAGAAGATTGGTTACCAGGTCAAATGACACCGCTAAGGGAGTCCAAGATACATCGATGGCTTAAGTGCGAACGTACGAGCTTATAGCAAAAATTGGAAGCAAAATTATGAAGGTGGAAATTGAGAGGTAAATAAACATAAAACAATCTACCTCTGGTATAAATCTTAACCTTTAAAAATATTCAGGGTTTCCTTAAAAATTGTGTCGGGTAGATTGAGGTGTGCGGTAATCTTTTCTCGCTCCCGAAACAAGTAAATAGAGACTGGGTACAAGTCTGACTTCGAGGCGACTGCTGGCTCACTTGTTGCTCAACCGCTAAAGCTAAACAAACTTTCAAGCTTCCAGTTTCAGCCGTACCCACGATACCTGTTGTCCATTTTATTGATTAAATATCTGAACAGCAAGAAAGGCAAGGTAAAAGAAACGTGATTTCATGTCGTTCATAAATTAGCCTGCGTGGCAGGCGTCCGAAGGGGAGGGAGATGGGGGAAAAATCAGCGCGCGAGGCTCGCTTCGCGCCCCCCTTAGGACGCCTGCCATGCAGGCTATTCATAAATGTATCCGATTTTGGCTGCCTAGTTCATAAGGAACGTATACGTAATTTTTTCGCCTTCCCCTCCCCCCACTCCCTCGACACCAGCCCTTTTATTGATGTGTCATTACGTTCTCCATACCTAGTTCCAAAGAAAATCTGAAATCGGTTAGGAGAATTGATATTTCGATTAAGACTGAATATTGTTTATTGAAGGTTACTGGAGTGAGTCCTAACTCTAGCACCAACCCCACTCCTATAAGCAGCAGTGTACTGAATGGAGAGACTCCCATTGAACCCGACACCCAGAGTCAAGGAAATGTTCCCGTCATCAAAGTCAATGGTATGCATGTATTAAACTGTCAATTATAAACTTCGTTTAGCATTGTTTTCAAGTGCTTTGTCACGATATGTCAAAGTAAGAGTTTTCAGCAAGTTCTAACCTGAAATCGAAGCAAACTTTTTTTAATTAATACCTTCCTTGACATATTTTGTGGTTCAATTTTGTATATGCCTTGATTTAAATTTGATGTCCTTTGTTTTTGGTCTCTATTGGACCAAGTGATAACAAAGACCTGTGTCCGTATAATATTTTAAATTTGCAAAAGTCGTTTCCACTAGAGCCAAAATATCATATAAACTTTTCCTTAAATCTACTAGAATTAACTGTTTCAAACATTCATTGTTTATCAGTCAGAGTAATAACTGACTGGAACAGTTTGCCTAAGAACATTGTAGAAGCAGGAAGCATAGAACTTTTTAAATTAAGACTTAAATCATTTTTAAAATTATAAATATTAAATGGCTTTTTTTTTCTTTCTTATAATGTTATTTAAATTTTATTCTGTATATAATTTTACTTATTTTTCTGTTCAGGGAAGTTTTATTATAGGCCTGGTTTAACCTCTAAAATCCCCTTTTCAAATGTTGTATATATTTTTATATATAAATATTGAATAAACGTGTATGTTATGTTATGTTATGTTATGTTATGTTAAGATGTGCCGATAAAAGGAGGTTCTACCGGTGTTGGACAGTCAGAGAAGACAATATTTATTCCTGGCGCTTTCGGCTTTGATGTCCCTAGCAGTATACAGTTAGTACGCGCGTCAGATATGAACCTAGTAAATGGCCTTATCTCACCAAGAGTTCTCGTAGCTCAGTTGGTTAGAGCGCCTGCGTTGCAGCCAGACGTGTCACATAATCCTCTGTGTAGTCCGACGGACTATACCAGCGGTTTTGTCCGTCTGCGATGCAGGCTATTGGTTAGAGCGCCCGACCGGTAATCTGGAAGGTCGTGGGTTTGAATCCTGTCGGAGGGACTCAGGCATTTTCTTTGTACATGTATTTCAGTTGATTTTGACGAAGTGTTCAGCCACAATCATACACAGTGGACCAACATGGACAAACTACAGCAGGCCACCTGCCACAAACTACACAAAGAGTAAGTTGCAGAAGATAATGAAATAATGTAAGGGTACGTTCAAGTGTTCTGCATGCATAGACCAAGCTCCTTCCCTGCCGTTTTGGGGGATGACACACGAAGCGAGCCTGGTGACTGTGTGCACGGCTCTTACATTTTATTAAACTGTTGTAAAGAAATTACGGTTGCATGAAAATTTTGATCGGTAAAATTGATAGCTAGGCTTCCACCCAAACCCATTTCGTGTCTGTCACGCATTCGTCATGGTGGTGGAGTGTAAAGATTGTGTAACGAATCCACAGAAAGTCTGCATAGGAGGCTACTCAGTATCTTTATTCTTCTTAGCTGTTTCCTTTTATTTGCTGTACTCTCGTTGGGAGAATTTGGTTCTGGGTCAGGACTTTCCTTCGTTTTACTTTGTATCCCAGGGAAGAATTTTTTCCTTTTCCTCTTCAAGAGACAGCTGATCGCTGTTTATCTTTATTCTTATCATTTGTTTACTTGATAAGCATTCATTAATTTCTTCTTTTCTTCGTTCAAGTTTGCGCGTCAACTTTGAACTCTAGCTCAGATACCTCATATTTCTTCACGCAAATCCTTTCATAACCTGTATGACCGCATGAAATCTTCGTTTTCCCTTCCTCGGGAGCGTGCTTTCCTTTTCCTTTCCATAACATCACGATCAAACTCAAACTGCGATGGTAAGCCATCCTTAAAGACTTGAAAACCTAAACACCATAAACTCTAATGCACAATAAATCCTTACAGTCATGCTTAGTTTCTAATTTTTTTATAAAACCACTAATTTGACCGTAAATACGAGAGTTGACCATTATTTTGTTTGGGTCGCCAGCTGATTGAAAATTTGGTGAAATAAACTTGTGTGATTGGGTAAGAAAAGGCTAAAATCGTTTTCAAACCCAAAAGTAATCATTTGTAATTATAGAAGACATTGCATTAAACCAGTTATAAAAGAATTTTGATATCATTGTTCAGGAGAACAAGTGTTGTTTACTTAAATCTTCTTTTTCAATTGTAATAAACAATTAAAAATGAGACTTAGCTTATGAAAACCCCGAACATAAGTATACATGACACAGTGGGTATATGTCATAAGTACAGATTCCCCTGAATGTCGTAGAATGCGAGGGACACTGCATGTATGTTAACCTCGTGTGTCATGTGTAGGGAGGCTTCGTCTTGCTCTGTGAATGTCAATATAACCAACAGTCAGCTCACGCAACACAGAAGGTAACTTGAAATATAGTCAAGCATAGGCGTACGGGTCGGCCCCCCCCCCCCCCCAAAATTTTGGGCAAATCAGATTTTTTGGGCAGCATGAGAAAATTTGGGCAAGGTAACTTGGGAGTATTTTTTGGGCAAATGGTTCACCCCCCCCCCCCCCCCCTAACAAAAAATTGCCCGTTCGCCTATGCAGTCAAGTGATGCATGCATGAAGCAGATCCTGTTAAACTGTTTTAAATGTTTTAAACCATGAATTTAACATTAGGTTAACGTCTGATTTGTGCTCAGAGTAAACGTTCTTTAAGAAAAATCTAAGGCTTTAAATTTACTTTAATTTCCTTTAATTTCCTGAACTAAACAAGCCACCACCGAAACTTTCACACTCTAAAATGCACCAACATTGTTACGCCTTTGGTCTCTGCATGCTTTTCTGTATAGACTTTGCACGATTACAATCGATCCTCTTACAGCTGATGTTTCTAATCATGTCTAATTACTTTCAATCATCTCTTATTCTTTCTCAATCTTGGCTCAGAGCCCACGATCCTTCTGGTCTGCGCCAGGGATCGGGGCCTCTGGCCTTCTCCAACACCGGAAGTCCGCGATTCACGGATCCATTGCCAAATCCGAAAAATCTGATTGGCTTAAAATTACAGAACGAATAATCTGCTTATTCTCGTGCCAGAGGCGAGGTTGTGATCACTGGCACAGACCAGAAAGATCGTGGACTATAAGGACGAGAACGATTCTTTTTTCTAATTGCTCATTTTTTCTGAATATAACTCATCTGTCTTATTTTTTTACATTAAGCATCTTTACTGAAGAACTGGTACTATAAACAAAAACAGACCACAAAGAATCTGATTGGAGGCGTATTAAATATACCGGTTTTCAGCGTTAAATCATTTGACTTTTTCGGCTCCCCTTCAGACCGTATCGGGATTTCAAAATTGTTTTTTATTATTCTTATTACTGTAGTTTCCTGGTCTCTTTATATACCAAAGTTAAAGTGTTATTTTTAAGTTATGCTTACTCTATGTGTGATGTCTATTTCAGCACCGTGACATCAGTGAGACTGTCAAAGGATTGCAAAAACGTCTTTTCGGTTTCTCAAGGTATATAACGTTCCCTGTACATATTATCGTCAGTAATGAAATTAAACCTGTGCACCTCGAGAAAAGATGGTGTAACCGTTGGCAACGGCGCAGGAAAGTAGCGAAAGCTGCTTAGGTCACGCGGGATTTGACATCTGTACATGGAGCGTTGTTGCACTTTTCCCGCGCTTTACAAGCACATGTAGCTGTTGAAGTGCGGGAAAGTTCCCGAAGTAAGACGCAAAACGTGTCCGCTTTTTCCCGCGCTTGTCATGGTAGTTAGCGTGAACAGTACAGTGTGACGTCACGTCCTTCAGCGGTCATACGCAGTTACTAAATGTTATTACTTCTATTGCTCTTCAGATACTCAACTTAAGATGTACTCGATAGAAACCAGGGAGCAAGTCAGAGGGATCAATCTATCGTCTATGGTAAGCTGACTTGCGTACTGACAAATTTCAGTGTGTTTTGTTCACCAGCTCCATTGAATTCATCCATGGTCACAAAAACAGACACTGGGCCAATACTTTTCTGTTCCTCTGTCCCAACACTGTACTAATGTTGGCATCGTTTCAGAACCAGAAAGCAAGCCTTTAGTTTCATAATTTGTAAATTTTATTTCTGTTTTCCTTTATCAACAGGCGCTTTCGTCATGTGCCATTATGCCAGATTCAAAAACCATCATAGTTGGATCTTGGGATAACAAGATGTGAGCATGCCCCTTTCGTTTCCGCTTTAATTATAAGCTTTATTTCAGGAAACATTTCACTTTCGAAAATTGTGATCTAAAATAATCTGTGTGGCGCATTAGAGCTCTACTCTGAGTAAACTTTACAAATTTCTTTCTCTAAAATGGCTCAGTTGTGAACTTAGATGTAATAATGAAAAGTAATTGTCTCGTTTTTATAGGGTAGAATATAATATGCGAAGTATAGTGTTTTGCCTTGTCGGCATCTCCTATCAAATAAAGATCTCAATAAGTACCAAAGAATTCGGCGGAGTTTGGGTAATCCAGTTGGATATTTTATTCGTTTCAGATACATCTACTCTGTGGAGTATGGAAGAGTTGTAGACACAAAGGCGGGGCATGATGATGCAAGTATGTGTTGGTTTTATAATGATTGTGTAAAAACATGTCGGATTTATTTTCTCACACGTTTAGCTGTGATTTACTGTAGCCTGTGACACGGTTGATAACGCAAATCATAATAGACAAATAGTTATGTAACAAGCGTTGTCAGGAAGCGCTATATTTGCATACTGATTGTTATCGTATTTATAATTTAGTTTCATGTTTGTGCTGGAATGATGGAATCCTAGTTACTGCTTCGTGGGATTCAACGGTCAAGGTAATCTTGATTGCCTTGGTGTACCATCTTTAATAGTTTTCTACACTGAACGTTGCATCAAAAAGTCGCAGTATTTGGAAAAGTAACTAGTATTATTTTCGCGCTAAAATGATAAAAATCCTGCCTCAAGGAATCCACCGAGCCCGCTATTTTCACGTATTAGCTGTCTACAGACGGACGTATAGTTGTGCATATTTTCTTTCGCGCGGCAATAAGAAATTTGAAGAAAAAGGTTAGTTTCTGTGCTTCTTTTGTGTGTGTGTGTGGAGCAGAGGTGGCCCGGGTTCTATTCCCAGACCCGGCGTCATATGTGGATTCCGTTTGTTGATGGTTCGTGTCCTTGCTCCGACGGTTTTTCCCCGGAATCTTTCGGTTTTCCTCCCCCCTCAAAATCCAACACTCCAAATTATTATTATTCGATATCCAGGCTCCTGAAGAGCCTTTCCGTTTAACGTGGGTAAACAATTGGGATTTATATTACATTTTACATTTGAAGTGTTTTATCTTATTCTCTTGAAGGTGTGGAAGTTCTTTCCTGAACCAGATGGCAAAAAACCGTCACCACCTGAAATTCTGGTAAAGTACACTTCTTGCCTTTTTGACCATAACACTGAGAAAACAGGCTCTCTTGTTTTGAAATTTATACAAGCCGCGAGACACGCTTCGCGCGCAAGCGGCAAAACTGCGACGCCCATATCTCACTCGCGCGAACCCAAAATGAGAACAGTTCGAAACCCAAGCGTGAGCTGTTTTCCTGTCATATATCTACGTCACTACCTCCGAATTTAAAGAACCATCCTTCAGAAAAGCGATAAAATTTCATTTGTCAGTTATTGGGGAAAGGAAGGACCCCTAGAAAATGGCGATGTTCCGAAAGGTAGTGAACTACAGTTACTGTATTAATTGGAGGTTTTCCTTCAATCCAAAGAAAATTTTCATTAATGTGTGTGAAGTCATGGTTAGATGTTGGATTATGTAATTAGCTTAGCTTTTCTCGCTTTTTTATCTTATCGATAATTCTCCTTTTTTTGGTTCTGTTTTCTTTCCAGGCTGAGCTCGAGCATGACACTGAGGTAAAACTGTCTTAAAGTTATCACTGTTCAGTCTAATTTAGATTACATCATGTCTATAACTGTTTTGCAGGTGAATTCTGTGGATCTCGATCCAACAAACACGCTTGTGGTTACAGGAACAATGGATGGTAGGTGTTTATATCAATAGTATTTATTTCCGCCAGCCGTAGCTAGCACCCTTATTGCCCCGCAAATCACGTTGCTGGTGTTTTGATCTTATTCAGGCAGGTACCACCAAAATTACGAGTCGATGGCCAGTTTATAACGAAATCCTGCCTCTTAGACGGGACTGAGCCCGCGGTGTTTGTTGCTGATGTTGCTAAGCAACGTAATTTATTTGTTTGCGCGATTGCTTTCGGAGCTCTCGTGCAAGTTTCTGATTGGATGAAATAATTCGAAAACTCTTCAAGTGTTTCAACGAAGTTTTGCCAAGGTAAAGTCTACATACGAGCCAGTATCCCATCAGGTCGGAGCTTATCCTGGTTTCTGTAGCATGCAGCGACCAGGAATATTTCTACTTTTGTTATTCTATCTCAGGGTTATCACCTGGGTGGAGAGATGCACTGTGAGAGTTTATAGGGAATTTAAGAAAATCACAACGGCAACGGCAACGGTAACATCGCTAAACAAAAGGTTTAATGAGCAGAACAATGGCTTCGCACGTGCGTTATAGTTCTTGGTACATTTCTTTGCCGTCCTCTGCAAAACAACAACGTGAAATGACCAAACTCTGCGTTGTCTGGACAACGTGAACCACGAAGGCTAAGGCCCGGTTCAAACGTGGAACTTTACATGAGCCGAATCTAATGCAGATGAGAAAAATCTATTGTTTTCCCTCATTTGCATTAGATTCGGCACATGTAAAGTTCGACGTTTGAACCGGGCCTAATTTTTTAAATTTCTATTTCGAATTTATCGCTGTGTTCCAGATTCAGTTTGAGTTAGTTTTGACAGTAAGAAACAGACTAAATGAGAGATTCGTAGGTAAGTTCATTTTTTAATCGACGTTGTTCTTGGCGTCGCCGTCGTGGTTTCTTAAACTTGTCTTGCCCAAGAACACAACGCAGTGCCCCCGGTCAGGACTCAAACCCGGACCGTCCGATCCAGAGTCCAGCGCACTAACCATTAGGACACCGCGCCTCCCACAAAACTAAACCTAGCACTTATTCCACGACTGTACGCAACCTCTCACTCCTTTTTGGCTCTTTTCTTTGCAATCCTTCTCGAACATGTTGGATATAAACGTGTTTATTTTTGTTGTACCCAGGAACTGTTATGCTCTGGAACATCGATCAACAGGCAGCAATCAGCCATCATCCAAGTAAGTGATTAGGGTTGTCATTAAAGGCCGTAACTCGCAGCACCTGTTACGACTGAGTATGCTTGATTTTCCACAAAGTAACAAGTTTGCTACGGGTGTGGAGAACGAGGCTACAGGTGATGCAATACTTAATGACAGCCCTATGAAAACTTTACCTCGCTCTCAATCAACTTGCTTGCTCTATACTTTCAATTACTTGTGAAATTTTTATGTTACAAGAGCTAGTCGTGGGCTCGTGTCCAAACCAAGACTAGTCGTCAATTCCGAGTCCGAATCATGCTTTAGCACTCGAGCTCATAAGCGAGGAATTTATCTAAATGTAACAATAATTTCTTTTCCTTTCAGTTCATAAAGAGACAGTAAATGCAGTTCTTTTCAGCCCAGGTTGGTCAGACATATAGAACTGTACATCAATTGTATATATTAATCTATTTCCAATAAAAGTTCTAAACCCTTCGATGTCAGTTGGAGAATCTGAAGATCTGGCAATTTCTTTGTTCTTAGAAATTAGTTGTTAGTCTTAAAGGAGCAGTATCACGCTATTTTTAGTAACACATCAACAATCCGTGGGACGCTTTTCGGTTAACAGAAGCTGCATGATAATGATAAAAAATCCTTTGAAAGACTATCGTAATGTACAGAAACTGTTTATAGATGTTTTTGTTGGCGGATGGCCAAGATCGAGATCGAGATTGATGCCAACTTGAAAACGTCGGGCCGACGTTTTCAAGTTTTCCCATTGCATCTCATGAAATCAGTACTAACATATTTGGCCTCGTTCTTCTGTTCTGAATTGATGTTATATGATTAGTGATTTAGAAACGTTATGAGTATTGACGAGGCGTTAGAAGTTTAAATTTAGCTAATTCTGATCAAAACCCGTGATAAACTCTGGGTTTTTCACTAATCTTAATTTTAGACGGACAGCGGATTCTCTCCTGTGGTGCCGACCACTTCATGAGAGTACTGGATGTCCATACGGGGACAGAAGTGTATTCTAAAGATGTCGGCGAGGAA
>OX393561.1:42433771-42533722 GCA_947652115.1 Blastomussa wellsi
CCGAAGTTTTCACGTTACCAGGCACCAGCCAATAGCGAAGCTCCATCTTTCTGTATATAAAAACACACGACGCACAATTCCTTGATTCGCTCCGACGAAGGGCTAACGCTCGAAACGTCAGCTCTTGAATCTCTTTACGGTGGCCAATTGACATTATCAACCCAGTTGATAAAACCAAATTATAGAGAAGATAAAGCATCGTCCATTCCGAAAAGCTTGGTTACCAATTATGGCATCGACCGTTCACGAAACGGAAATCAGGCGTTCGATAAGTTTGGGACTGACGACAAGAGGCGAGTGGAAAAGTGCCCGTTTTTCGCGTTGCTTCCCGAACTAACCCAGTGCACAAGAAAGGCTAATAAGGTTTTCCAATGGCTACAAAGCACTGGTAATCGTTGAGAATTTAGATTTGAATGGACACTTGAGGCAAAAGAATCATTTCCTTGTGTGAAAGTCAAGTTTATTTGTGAATCTTTATGCTCAGTCAGGAAAATCCAAACAGCTTTCGCCGACGGTGAGAAAATAGTGTATTTCGCGCCTCCTGGGCGTCATACAGGTAAAAAACGAACTAATAAACACGTATTTATGTTAAAGTAATCAGGCATTTTTTGCGTTTGGTAGATGTGCTGTGTGGGATGGTCAGATGGTACTCGCCGGTGGTGAATCCGGCTTCCTACAGATCTGGGACCTGATCAATGTTCAGGAGGTTTGCAGAATCACGGCTCATGAAGGTAAGACGTTACAATAACCGCTGTTGACGCTATTCTCTTCACTGCTCTTACACTATTACAAATCAGAGATCAATATCAGCTGTAGGGTAGTACGTAGCCCCGTGCGCTCAATTTTCCCCCGCTGAAGAGTCGCATGGTATTGTCCAAAACAAGAATGACCGATTCCCTCTGAGACTTGCGCCCAGGGAACCATGGTAGTTACATTCAACTTCACGCGCCAAGAATCGGAGATGTCGCGCGCATAATGAATACAACTCCCATGATTCCCTGCGCGTAAGTCTCGTAGATGGAATCGAGAATTGGTGACGTAGCTCGACAGAGATACTTATATTCAATAATTGTCTGTGAATGGTTGTTTCTTGGCAACAACTACTCCGGTACAAGGTAAAAGGCAAAACGCTCTCTGGTTTAAAATTTGTTTAAAACGAGCTTTCGACTGCCAACGCTATAGTCCACGCAAGAGCAGCCCTAGACTTCCCAACAAGTCGACCTCACAGAGCGCGAAAGCGAGCACCAACGAGAAGCGAACGACTCCGAGAAAGTCCAGATCAGTGGTCCTGGTTACCAGTAAACTGTTTTGTTGCCCATTTACTAATTTTTAACTTCAAATTATAATTTTAAAACATTTTCTTGTATCCCTCCAATTTTACCTATCCTTAAGGGGGCTTTTGAGAAAAACTTCTTTCACACAGACATGTCCAAAAATTGACAACACACCCTAAAACAGGGATTCGTGTAATGGGCATAATATTATCGAAATTATTGAAACACGAACGAGATGTTTGCATTAAACGCATGTTAAGCGCGTCGGAGGAACTATGAACTGGAGTTTACTGGTTACTAAACGGGAACAGACTTGACAGGCCATATGTGGTGACTGATTCTCACTTTTCGTATATTAAATAGGAGCTATTCGGTGCATTGATGTATCAAGTGATGGCTGTACCGTGGTGACGGGTGGAGAAGACGGTCAGGTGATCATGTGGAAACTGCATGTGTAACATCCACCTCTCATTGTCGGGGAGGACCTGGTGCAAAGAATGGTACCCAGTATGTCGCGGATCGTGACTACGGGGTTCGTCTTGGGACAAAGGCTGAAAGGAAGCCAGGGGCGTGTCGCAAACGGAATTATCTTGAAAGAGAAGCTGCGGGTTCTTAAAATGCCTCTAGGAAAAGTCTGTCCCAGTTGATGATACAGCAGCCATTTAGAAAGACGCCTCAGCTGGAGACTATTCTCGTATCCACGTTATTGCGGTTGAGATGCATTTGTAACGACCAAGTATGGCTGTAATGCCATTGAAAACAGAGTGAAAGAGGAATCTTCATTTTTAGTTTCAAGTTATTGTAGAGTAGTGGCCAAAATTTTACTCTATAAATATATTTCTGGGCTCACTTATGGGCTTTAATCACACGGCGGCCATATTGGCCAGAGACAATAGATTTTGTACCCCGAGCCTCGAGTTCAAATGTTTGGGAACGAGTTCCCGCGTGGCAAAACAAAAGTTTTCAATCCCTTGGGACTCAACATGGCCGCCCTGTGATTAAGGCCCATGTAGCGGCCCTAAAAATAAGAAATACAGAATCTCGAAGTTGTGTTATTTCGCGACCTTGTAAATTTAACAATTTGATAATTGTAATATTATTGTTATACCCTTATGCAAGGAAGAATCGATTTAGATAATGGTGTTTTATAATATTTATTTGGGACAGATTGTTTCCCTCAGTTGAGATTTACGAATAAGATATCCCGCAATTTCTTGTTGTTGATCGCCTTGTTGTATGAGGAATTCTGCCCTTCCCCCCACCCGACCCCACTTCTTTCTTGTCCCCAATTTCCCAGGGAATAAGTTTCATTTTGGTCAAAAAGTTGAAGTAGGTAATGTAGAAGATGTCAGCGAAATTTGCTTCCTCTTGTACTTAAAGTAAATTTGGTTAGAAATACACAATGCTGATCGGTGTTTTTGAAATTACATACATTCGTTTCCAAGTAACTACAAAAGGAATGAAAGGGGATCTAAGCAGGATAAATTGCGGCTTATTGTAAATTATTCCAGTGTACGCATTACGAACTTTATAATAAAAAATACTTGAATACATTTATTAGTTCTCTCAGTTGTACGTTTCAGTTGTTTGTTTTGTCAACTTTGCTGCACGGCTTCCACAGATCCAACGTACCTTCTGTAATTTATGACCCGCATAAATTATGTCATTCAATGACACTTCATCCGTTTTCGCTGAACAGTACAGAATGTTGCCCTATTTCCCGGACACCACTATTTCCGGACACTTCGACTTAACGATTCCGTATTTCGTTGAAACAATAAAACAAATCCGATCGATATGTTCCAAAGACTTATCGACTAGTCAGCTTTCGTTTGATGCCTTCGTGGCCAAGCCACGCTCCGTTTAGGCGAGCGTTTTCAGTACAGGTAGGTAAATTTTGTTTCTTAAATGCGATTTTCAGCGCGCGTCGAATTACCTATTTAAAGTTAAGCGGTCTGTTCTCGCAAAATACGATACAGATTAAACTTTTTTTGGACATAAGTAAAGCTTAAATGACTAGGTTTGTCAGCATATAAGAAATTTCTGTTTTCAGTTTCGTATCTTCGAACTTGACCACGAAAGAGTTTATTTGCATTTTTGGTGAGGTGTTCCTATTTCCGGACACCTGACGATAGCAAACTAGTTTCTGTTTTAAATGCAATGTTACTGAAGAGTTGTTGAAAGACAAGCGTTTTTATAACTCCCTTTCATAATTTCAACTCAACTGAAATAATTATTTGGAAAAAGCTGCTTGAGTGTTGTTTTCCTAGCCTCCTACGCAGGCGTTATTAGGGCATTGCGTTACCACTCAACCCCACTAACGCCTGCTAAACCACTACCAACATTCCTTTCCCATTGTCTCTCGCCAGACAAACTAACCAATCAGCATTGTCTGTAGGCATTCAAAACTATCGTTATAAAATTTCCCGCGAATCCGTTCTTCGCCGGCGCTGCTGGATACAATACTCTGGTGTATTTCGATGTTGAAACACCAAAATATTATTTATTGTGAATACAAGAGGTAAGCGTGCGAGTCTGATTCTGTCATAAGTTGGAAGGGTTAATATTTTGGGAAAGATGATCTCTCTCCCATGAACACAACAGTGGATCAGAAATATTTATTTCAACGCTATAAAATGCTACAACAGACTCCAACTAGAAAAACGCAAAGCGGAATTAATTTAGAAATCATCAAAGAGATCCACATCCGTGGTATTTACGAGCGAACAAATCGAAGGGATTCACCGCGCTGAATCATTCATTCGACAAACGTGCCACAGAACGATTTAAAACGTCCAGCGCTGCTGGGTTAAAAGGCTGGCTTGAAAATATGTTCAACTTCTCCTTTCAATAGTTCATTGGCCCTTTGATTTGAGGCCTCAATTTGCTTAAAAATTGGGTTTGAACAACCGACGATTATGAACGGCGCACACACTTCAAATAATATTTTTCTGAACACCAAAATCGCGTGGAAACTTTGACCCATAGGCTAGCTTTTCATTTGGCTGAACTTCAGTAATTCCTTGCTGGATTGTACGTCTTTTTGCGGAGCTGTGAGGAAAAATATGAAAACTGAAAATCAATGAGACTGTCGAACACACTGACGGCAAAGCTTGATAACAAACGACTTACCGCAGCCAGTTGATAAATTAAGGAGTGTATCTCTCTTCCCTTCAGTAAATAAGTTTCTCTTTGCAAATTCAGAACTTGCTTTCATCTAAAATGAATTTACCAGAGAAATCTCTGCCTTGGAGCAAAATCAATCGTCCCTGGCATCGCGGCAGGAGAAGCGTCTTGGGGATTTTAGTTGGTAAAATCTGATTGGCTAAGCGGCGGTCAAGGTGAAGGTCGGCTTTCCGGATTTTCGTAGGTAAAATCTGATTGGCGAAGCAGCGGAAAGGAATGTTGGCCTCGGTTAAGCAGACGTTAGTGGGGACAAGTGTAACGCAATCCCCTAATAACGGCTGCGTAGGAGACTATTGTTTTCCAAGTCCTGTCTGGTGTCTAATAAATCAGTCGCCAGTTGTCCTCGTCTTACCGTGATACAAATCAAATATGGCGGCTTGTTGGCCGGTTTCAAAACATTGATGACTTCTTCGCTAAATAATCGAAAGAAAAAGCTTGCAAAAAGTAATCTTTGAAATGAATGTTTCTTTCTTCAACTTTTATAAGATATATTTTGCCATAAGGGAGAAGAATGTTCCGAAGAAAAGCGGTCCGGAAATTGGGCATTCAATTCGACGAACTCTTTCCAAAATTACGAAGGATCTAAAGAGTATCAGGCGATGAAACTTCACGACCTACTTACTAGACGTGGAAGCTAACTTGTGGCTGAATTTCAGCTTGTTTGTGTTGTTTTGAGGTAAGATATTACGGTTTATGCAAAAAGTGTCCGGAAATAGGGCAACATACTGTACGTCAAATACACCGCGAATACAATGTCGTAGTCTTGTCCATATGAATTACTGGAAAATGGGGCAGATGCCAAACTTCAGGTGTGGCTGGTTCATCCGGCTCAACCCTTCGCAAGTGTCTTTTCTTGCCACAACTGTGGATAATCTGCGAGCGTTCTCTGTTCCAAGAGCACAGTCCTTCTTCAACTTGGTTTCTTTATTGTATAACCGAGCTAACGCAGTGTGACGATTTTCAGTCAATGGAGGGTTGTCTTCCTTCCATGATACACCCACTTTGTATCCCTTTCCAGTGTAACAAATCGATTTCTTAAGTTTCTTTAGAGAGCTTCTTCTCTTCAGTAACAATCATAGTTTCATGGCCCTCCAATCCACAGTTCTCTACCTCCTAAAATCTCCTCAAGATACGATCAATATCACAGTGAGACACTATCCACACTGACATTGGGCTCTCTGATCTGGTAAGCAAAGTGCGACTAATGTGTGTCCTTGCTCCAGTGCACTGCTTTCCTTCTGGAGATCTAACGCATTTCCACCCAAGGCGAGCAACTGGAGCTCCTTCCTCAAATTAAAACGTACGGGCGATGTAGCAGCTCTCTTAAGGTTTCACATGAATGGCCCTATACCCTTCGTGAAAACAATAGAACAAACAACAGTAACAGTGCCCCTAGCCCCTAAAACAAAAGTAACTGCTACCAGTAGAATTACAAGCTTCCGGAGCTGCTACACTACCGAAACGTAAATATGCTCTATAGAATAATGCACGTTCGCATTGTCCACAACTACTAACAAATCCATAAGCCCGTCTTGAGCAGGTTCCGCGAAGGTGAACGCAGCTGCCCTTGCGTGGTTTCCAGTTCACCATTAGTTCCTGTCGGTAAAAGAACAAACGATTGGTGTTTCCGCTCCTTTGTTTTAGTTCATTACCCGTGATATTTTTAATTTTTTCGAGCAGTCTGTTTTTAAAACAAAGGCCTTCCCTCCCTTTGTTTCAGTTCCTCATTCGTAATTGAATCCACCGATAGCGAGGCATAGAGGACACAAACAAAAGAAATTAATAAACATGAATTTTTTAGTCCCTTTTCTTGTGGCTTTGCTACCAAGGTCAACTTAAATATAGCGAAACTGGCCTGTTGAGCGACTCAGAGAGCGGTAGTATTTTAATACCGACAGGAACCGAGATTCCGGTAATTACGGGTTTGAGAAGAGCAGGTATTTGTTTGTCCCGCGACTATACTACTAGTAGTGTAACTATTTAATTTCCTAACGTGTTCCTGTATTTTGCTTGTAAGATCCGAGGATTGTTGTAGGTGATGCTCATCCACATACCCGAGGAGCGTTCCATAATTACAGCAGTTGCGGATTCCAAAACCTTTATCAGTAGGTTAATTATTGATCACTATGGCTGAGCGTTTCCGGAGTGTTTTGGGAGTTTTGTATTCCCTCTCAGAAAGATTGCTGTGGATAGAGGTTGGTTTGGATGCCTTCTCTTGAATATACTCTTTGTTTGGGTTTTTAATTGTTACCGATTGTATACGTCTGATGATGGTGTACGCTTATACCGAAATATATTGTCTAAAAAGCAGTGAAATACCAGGTAGGCGTTTGCGCGAAAATATGATATCTTAACGCAATGTGGCCCCCCTGCGAGTCTGCACATGAAATAAGATGACCCGCCCTCAACCCACAGAAACAGTTTTAATATAACTTAAATAAAACTCACCGAACTATTTAAAGCAAATAGCGAGTAGCCCTCCTTCCAGATCTAGTAGTTGTCACTATGATCTGAATATCATTCCCTTCCTCATCATCATCCTCTGAGCTCGAGCCAATGTCGGCAAGGACATAGTCTATATAAACGCTTTCATCATCAGAAGCAAGGTATAAGTATTCCTCTTCATTTTCACTACTGCAGAGTGGACTCCCTCTTCTTGTGTAAAACTCTGTATCTGTTGTTGAATAATGTGCCTTTGCACCTCCATTAGCCTTTCGTGCTTGTGTGATGCAGTGCGAAGCCCGCCAGAATGCTTCAAGGGTTATCATAACCGCTATTGTTTGCCTTACAAAGAGTTACAAAGGGAGACATCGCATTACAATCATTCTCTTGGTATGTCTTGCTTGACTTTTTCTTTCCTTCTTTCGTTTGTCTTTCTTAAGATCAAGTAATGTCAAATGCTGAGATAGTCTTTCACGCATCTCTCAGGCACATGCACCAAATTCTCTTGAGAATTTCGAGATACTGGTGCGTATGCTGCTTTCAGCTGCACCCTTTGCATGTAATCATCGACAAGCCTGTTGTTTGTTGGTGAAGGGAAATGGCCTCGCAACACGTTCAATTTCATCACAGCATTGTTCTCTTGTGCTGCAGAAGTTGCAGAGTATACCACTTTCACCAGCTTTCAAGGAACATCTCTCCAATGATACAGTGGCTATTCATAAATGAATATATCTTTTTAAAGTTTTGTATCCAGGAACAGAATGTTTTGAAGCATCTGTTTTAGCATTTGCATCCTTTATCAGTTACGATTTGTTGCAAAAGAGCTGACAATTTGATGCTGTAGTTGTATAGCACTGAAAGAAGTCTAGCAGGACCAGGTTCATCGTCAACCATGGCTGTCACCTCTCTAGCCATTTCCCAAGCATTCTTTTCCATTGCTCATACACCATGTTATGTTGGTTTGTTATGCCATCATTTTGATAATAAATAATATCTGACTTATTGTTGATTCCTTCAGTGTTGTTTCTTTTCTGTAGAAAGGAAATTGGAATGCTCAAAATACATGGCCCTCAGAAATGGTTGTAGAATTTTATGCAGCCCCCCATTTTCAGGTGCACAAAAAGGTATGGCCCCCACCACATTTACAGTGGGTCTTTAGACTATTGGGTCTTCGTTTTAGACCATTGGGTCTTCGTTTTAGACCATTGGGTCTTCGTTTTAGACCATGGGGTCTTCGTTTTTGACCAGTAGGCCTTCGTT
Organism: Blastomussa wellsi; assembly: GCA_947652115.1. Classification (NCBI taxonomy): domain Eukaryota; kingdom Metazoa; phylum Cnidaria; class Anthozoa; order Scleractinia; family Plerogyridae; genus Blastomussa; species Blastomussa wellsi. The sequence goes on from OX393561.1 coordinate 42,441,934, forward strand.
TTAGACCATTGGGTCTTCGTTGGAGACCATTGGGTCTTCGTTTTAGACTATTAAATCTTCGTTTTAGACCAGTGGGTCTTCATTTTAGACTACAGGGTCTTCGTTTTAGACAATTGGGTCTTCGTTTAAGACCAGTGGGTCTTCAGTCTTGGGTCTTCGGTCTTAGGTCTTCGTTTTCGACACATCCTCTTTTCTACACGCGGCATGTGAGTTTCAACATTTCAACCAAGCCTTAACCGAAAATTACAGTCAGACATTTTCTCAGATTTTTGTAGCCCGTTGCTGACCGGATTAATCGGATTCTACCGATTAAAACGCAACCCAATTATGCTTAGTAAAGCGTCTTGTTTATTCTTTTGCGAAAAGGTTGAAATATGAAATGGCTTCGTTCACCGCATCCGTAGTTTAGAAAGCACTTCACAGTACCTATATGAGTTTATTTATGAGCAGTGTCATATCCTTCTACCTGACGTTTTCGATTCCACTTACAGACGCACTGCACCAAATATCACATGAGCAGGAACATCATTTGTCTACATGCTCATTGCCAAATATGGTTTATCGATAATCTCGCACCCCATTGGCAGACATCTTTCTGAACCACGATTAGAGTTGCTTCCAGCTCCAGCAAACTGCATGCACTGGTGCGTGTTTGCTGATCGCAATAAATCGCGCCTTTCCTAGCGAAAGTGAAAAGGTTTTGGAATTTTATTGGTGTTTGTATAATAAATAGAATATTTCATGGCCGCTTGGAGATACGAAATTTCTCTTCTCGTGTTGAAACATATTTCACTCGTTCGCTGCGATCACTCGTGGAATATCTTCCAATACTCGAAGAGAAATTTCGTATCTCCGCGCGACCATGTGATATGCTCTATGTTTTACATCCGAGTTTGTCATTTGTCGTCAAAATCACTGACCCAATGCAAATATTCGAATTGTCATTTATCCTTTATATAAAATGCTGATGCGCAACTGACCAACTATATAAACGCAAACAATTTTTAAAAAATATATCTATTAATGCCATTGGGTATTTTTTATTATTATCTTTTTATGTTCATGTTCATGTTCCAGTGTCTTTCCTTTGGAGATCAGTTAAGGGCGCTTCTCTTGCTTTGCCGGAATGCGGTCTCCTTGTGAATTATGAGTTCTAAGGGGATAAATTCAAGGTGGGCCAATGGGTGTCCGGCAAGAGTGGTCAGAGCGAAGTGCTTTGACAAGGTAGTGGGTTGATCAAGTGGTTGTTTTCGTAGGGCTTTTTCAATGGCACGTCTGTGTTCTCCAAAACGATCGCTTGCTTGTCGCTTTGTTTCACCGATGTACTGTAGCCTGGATTTAGTATACTGGATCATGTATATTAGGTTAGATGAAGAACATGTTATATGCTGCCGTATGTGACGCTGTACGTCCATCTGAAGAGAATAAGGTGTAAAACTTGGTTCCTTCTTTAATGAAAGCCAAGGGCAAGCTTTGCACCGACTTCTGTTAAATTGGAAAACTCCAAGTAAATCGTCAAATTATTTTTTTTTCAGTTATACTTTGTATTTGACTTTTTTAACTGCCCCAGTGTGTTTAGCACTCAGCTTTGTAAATTGTACTGTAGGCAGTTTGTTTTAATTTTCTTGTCGATTTACAGTTGAGTCTAGAATATTTCTAAAATCAGAGCTTTTCAGACTGTTAACCTGGCCTAGCGCGTTGTCAATCCAGCGGGAGTATTTGTGACGCGTATGCCTTATGAACGGCTTGCAGCTCTAGAATTCCCGCCAGTATTCTCGCCAATTTCTCTTCGTTTACTGTAAGGCCATGGCAGACAGTAGTGGTCCTTCGTCTTCTTTTCCAGCGACACCAGGTCCGCAGTCATCCATAGATGAATTAGTTTCAGGATTATTGGAAAACCCTCATTTTAAAAGCGTGCTCGAAAGAACGACTAGAAAAACACATCCGAGCCCTTCGGCTGCACAAGCAAACCAACCGGCAACTGGGAGCACGACATCACGACCTGTGTTTCAGACACCAGTGGAAGAATTTCGGTCGCTTTTTAGGACCTCATCATCACAAAGACAGAATACTTCCCTGCCTAGGTTTAGGCGTTTCTATCAACGACCAAGAGGGCGTGCCTATGCGATCCGAGCAGGATCTCACACCGCAACATCTACAAATGTGAGTGCAAGAGTTGACAAGTAGACTTCGTTTTGCAGGGAGGTTGTACTGCTTAACAACCCACATGATCAAACCGTACTTTGGTGGAGTCGAAAAGCAGATGGATCAATTTCCTATGTAATCAAAACGCATGCGCGCCACAGTCCCGCTGGATTGACAACGCGTGCTCATAACGTATATTTCTGTCGCTGGTCATAACGTGAATAATGTCGCATAGTTTATGACGTATATTTATGTTAATATAATTTGGTTTTATTAACTGGGTTGATAATGTCAATTGGCCAACGTAAAGAGATTCAAGAGCTGACGTTTCGAGCGTTAGCCCTTCGTCGGAGCGAATCAAGGAATTGTGCGTCGTGTGTTTTTATATACAGAAAGATGGAGCTTCGCTATTGGCTGGTGCCTGGTAACGTGAAAACTTCGGAATAAATTAGTTGAATGAAAAGCGTTCGTTGAGGATTAAGAGTGCCGATTTGAAAAATAAATTTTTGTTCTAGAGTTTTACGGCTTTCCGTGTTTCCTTGGTGAAGGGAAAGGCCGCAGACTGCCATATGTTGCTTAGAATGATTAGGGAGATTGAAGTGTCTCGCGACCGGTTTCGATGCATTTTTGTCGTCTTTCTCTACGTCACGAAGGTGTTCTCGGAATCGGTCGCCAAGTCGTCTCCCTGTTTCGCCGATGTATAACTTTTTGCAAAGAGTGCAAGTTATACAGTAGATGGCATTGGCTAAGGTACAGGTGAAATGATCAGTGATTTTGATAGATCGCTTGGGTCCCGATATTTTGTCAACGTTGTGAATGAAAGGGCATGTTTTGCATCGTGCGCGAGCGCATTTAAAAGTTCCGGGTTGATCACTAGTTTGGAATGCACTTCTGACTAAAAAGTTACCTATGTTTTTGTCGCGTTTAAATGAAATTAATGGAGGTTGCGAAAAGATTCTACCAGTGTCGGAATCATTTTGAAGTAATTTAAAGTTTTGAGAATGATGGATTTAACTGCGTGGTTGTGAGGGTAAAATGTGAGGGTGAATGGAATTCTATCGTTGTTTTCTCTCTGTGACGTTTGTAGTGCTGACTGTCGATCAATTTGCTGGGCGCGATGATGGCCTGCTTGAACAACAGAAGCAGGATAGCCGCGTTTGTCGAAGAAATTGCACATTTCCTCTGATTTTAAGGAAAAATCAGAGTCGTCACTACAAAGACGGCGAAGTCTAAGAAACTGAGAATAAGGAATGGAATTCTTGGCATGTGATGGATGTGAAGATGAATACAACAAATAGCTATGAGAATCTGTGGGTTTGTAGTGCACACTGGTGCATAAACTGTTGCCTTCGATATAAACTTTGATATCCAGGAATGCTAAGGAAGTATCGGAAATTTCCCAGGTATATTTAAGGGCAGGATGAAACGAATTAACAGCGGTTATAAATTGATTAAGATCCTCTCTGGTAGAAGAGGTAGCGCCGATACAGTCGTCAATAGCGACGATAGAGTTCAGGTTTTGGGCCGTTGTATTGATTGAAAAATTGGTGTTCAATGTAGCCTTCGAAAACTCGGATTGGCGTAGCTGGGTCCCATTTTGGTACCCATGGCCACGCCATTGATTTGTTTGTAATAATTGTTCGCGAATGAAAAGCAGTTCAGTGTTAACACTAACTCAGCCAGGCGGAGTAATGTTTCCGAGCTTGGTTCCTTAACAGTGCGTAAATAAAAAAAATGTTTGAGGGCTAGAAGACCTTCGCCATTTGGGATGACGGTGTAAAGAGATGTAATATCCATAGTGAGAATAAGTTTGTCTTCGCCCAGGAAATTGAAATCGCGAAAAATTTGAAGTGCGTGTTGACTGTCTTTAACGTGATGACGGTAAAGATCTAAATAGCTGGAAATGAGTTCGGCAGGGCAACTACAGGCAGAGACGATAGGTCGACCTGGGTTGTTAGGTTTGTGAATTTTAGGTAAAAAGTAAATACACGAGGTTCTGGGAGTGGTAATGATGAGATTGGTAGCAGTAGCCGGCAATTCTTGTTCGACTATAAGGTCGTTAATAGTGCTCTTGACAATTTGTTGGTTAGTGGAGGTGAGATCTTTATCGACTTTACCATAAAAAGAGGTGTCAGAAAGTTGCCGCAAGGCTTCTTTTTGGTAGAGGTCGGCCCGCCAAACAACTAAAGCGCCGCCTTTGTCGGCCGCTTTGATAATTATGTCTTTGCGCTTACTTAGGTTTTATAGAGCCGTCCTCTCTTCCGAAGAAAGGTTGGAAAATTTGGTGTACGATTGAAATTAAGTTTGTTGATGTCGTGACGGCATTTTTTAATGAAAAAATCTAAAGAGGCAAACTGGCCCTCTTGGGGAGTCCACTTAGATTTTCGAGTCTGAAGCGACTCGAAAGTATCTTTGTCCGAGGTGTTAGAATCATCCTCTTTGTCATGGAAAAAGGCTTTCAGTTGAACGCGGCGAAGGAATTTTTCAACATCTTGCTTAACTGAGAATTCGTCCGGTTTTATGGATATAGGAACAAAATTCAAGCCCTTACTTACTGAGGACGGATTTCTCTGAGTCGGAGAGCGGAAGATTTTCTGGAATAGTAACCACGGTGTTAAGGTTTTCAAGTGATGAGTCACAAGTAATTTGAGGACCTGGCGCGAATAGATTGTACTAAAATAGTTTGGACAGTTCAGAGCGATAATGTAGAATTTGTTTGTCGAGGTCATCGCGTTTTTGGCACATAGCTCTGATAGTAATCCTCATAATGTTACGTGAAAAAGAATTTTGAGCACACTGAATTTGGCGACGATATTGATTAGAATGAGAGAGAGAAGATGCATGAAAATTGGAGCGAAAACCCTTCGAAATAACTTTAGAATGAAGGCAACGGCCGATGAAGTTGATGTGACTACAAAACCTGGTTTTAGCGAAGATGAGAATGGCTAAACGGAAAGCTAGTTTATTACTAATTCGGGGGAAAAGGGAAAAGATAACTTACGATTAACTTACGACATATGGCAGTCTGCGGCCTTTCCCTTCACCAAGGAAACACGGAAAGCCGTAAAACTCTAGAACAAAAATTTATTTTTCAAATCGGCACTCTTAATCCTCACGGTATCAACGAACGCTTTTCATTCAACTAATTTATTCCGAAGTTTTCACGTTACCAGGCACCAGCCAATAGCGAAGCTCCATCTTTCTGTATATAAAAACACACGACGCACAATTCCTTGATTCGCTCCGACGAAGGGCTAACGCTCGAAACGTCAGCTCTTGAATCTCTTTACGGTGGCCAATTGACATTATCAACCCAGTTGATAAAACCAAATTATATTGTTATACTTCCCACCGACGCAGCACCACAGTTTCTTTAGAAACTTACTCCCTCTATATTTATGTTACATTTACAACATTATTTTTTTTTTGTAGTCTTGATAACAATAATTATGGTCTGGTACGAATATTAGCGTTTTCGTCTACATTTATATATTTATCTTTTTGTCATAAATGGCGTTCCATAGCGAAAGGCGAGCAGCGAGTCATTGAAGGAAAATAAAAAGCCGATGACGTCAGGGTTACGACGTCACGGTATTTGAGGCGATTATCACATGACTGACTGACTTCTCGAATGACACCTTTCGCAAAATGGCGGATAACTTAGGGGTTTCAGCGGAGCCCTCTGCCCAAATGGAACCCGATACAAGTGAAAATGCTCCTTTATTGCAGGAACAAGAGAATCCTAACATAGATCCAGGACCACCTCCTCCATTTATAGCTGGTAAGTGAATTTCACAGCTAAGTTAACTTTAATTTCGCTTTTTCAGCGAACGTCCAAAACTCCGACGAATCTCTTTCCTGTTTATTCTCGATGTGTGTTGCGAAATCCGTGTCGTTTACCGTTTCAGATCTCTGTTTCGTTTACGTAAAATGTTTGTAACCGAATCAAGAAAAGTATGAATATTTTAAACTGCACAAATACTTCTCCGATTTGTATAAGAATCGCGGTGTAATTTGTAGGTTTTGTTATGGATGGAAACGACATAATTTCCTACTCAAATAATGTTTAACAATTGACTTCCAGCTACTATTTCATGGATTCGGTGGTAATCGTGTTTTCGTAGCGTTCTTTAATCTAAAACAAAAGCAAAGAAATCACGCTTAAATGATTACAAGCTATTACAATTTGCAAGAAAATGATAACATTTTTAATATATTCATGCGGAAGAAATCTTACCATCACTGTTTCGTGATGATACCCATCATGACATTAGGGACTTTAAGCAAAGACAACGGGGACGGCGACGGCGACCGGAAACCCGAGAAAAGACTGGGGAGACGACGCGGTTTTGGCGCGAAGTTAGAACAAGTTAAGCTATCAAAACAAGACGCGGACCACAACGCCAAGCACATTCGCACCAAGACTAAAAAGAAGTATTTTTCTTAATTATGCCTTCGCTAAAAGAGGTGCGAGACATACTCCTGATAAGTCATTTTCAAGGATTGATAAACGATGAAGAACTTTTGCTGTTATACGATTTAAACAGGTCAACAAATCTGGATCTTCCGTACGAATATTACGACTCTTTCGAATTGGATTTGCTGGAAAACGACGAGTGTTTGTCGGAATTTCGATTTCGCAAGCAGGATATTCCCCTTTTAGCCGACGTACTGGAGGTTCCTGATGTGATAACATGCTACCAAAGAAGTGTTTGTACTGGTTTGGAGGCCCTTTGCGTTGTTCTCAGGAGACTGGCATACCCTTGTCGATATGCCGATATGATAGCCAGATTTGCAAAACCTGTTCCAGTCTTATGTATGATCAACAACTATATGATCGACTTCATATATCAGACGCACAGTCACAGAATTCTCCAGTGGAACGACACGCTACTGAATCGCCGTGCTCTTTACACGTACGCAAATGCCATCACAGCCCAAGGCTCTCCTTTGGAGAACTGTTTTGGGTTTATTGATGGGACTGTTAGGCCGATTAGTAAGCCAGGAGAAAATCAAAAGATAGTCTATAATGGCCATAAAAGAGTGCACGCTATTAAATTCCAGTCTGTAGCACTTCCAAATGGAATGATTGGAAATATGTTTGGACCAGTCGGTAAGTTCCAAGACGTTTACGCCTTTGTCTCCATTTCTTTTACTTTTATTTTTTAATGTTTTTGGGCTATTTTGTTTGTAGTTTAGAAATATTTGGCAAAAATTGTGGAGCGATTTCTGAACGCTTTAGAACGAGATATATAGAAATAAAAGGAATTTAGTGAGATATGCAAATATGTGGTGGGGTATTCTAGAATCTAGCCAAAATTATTTTAAACCAGTTTGATTTTTCATCTCTCTCGTCTCACATTTACTTGGGTAGCACATGTTAAACAAAGGAAAATAAACTTCACAATTGTTTTAATAATGTACCCAAGAACAGTTACAGTATTTTGCTCTGTTATTCTGCGAAGGGGTGGGCGTGGGTGAGGGAGGGGAGAAGAGGGCAAACTTTAGAATAGTATAAAATACCAAGGTAATTGTTTCTTTTATTATATCTATTTTGTTATAAGAGGGGAAGCGCCATGATGCTTCAATGCTACATGATTCACACCTTCTTGACGATCTGCAGCAGTTTGCATTCACACCTGGACCTGTTATGCACCCGATGTGTCTATATGGAGATCCGGCATATCCTTTAAGACTGCATCTCCAGGCTCCATTCCGAAACCGGCATCTTACACCACAAATGGAACTGTTCAACAAATCTATGAGCCCTTTAAGAGTCTCTGTTGAGTGGCTATTTAATGATATAGTCAACTACTTTAAATTTATTGATTTCAAAAAAAACCTCAAGATAGGTCTGTCAGCTGTTGGGAAAATGTACATAGTTTGTGCTTTACTCAGAAACGCCCTAACATGTTTGTATGGCAATACAACTTCTGAATTCTACGACCTCGACCCCCCTTTCTTGCAGGATTACTTTGCCTAGACTAAGATGGTATGTACGAGTCCCACATTTTGTCATTTCAACACATTAAAAGCAAAATATTCTGTTATTCAAATTGTTTGGGGCATTTATAGAAAATGTTTACACTATTTTAAGACACAACTGTAAACATAAAGAAGTAATAATAAAGTGCCTTTTCATCTGAGAGCAGAAATTCCTTGTTTGACGTTCCCTAGTGATTTTTTTTTTCAGTTTGACCCCTTCCTCCTCCAATCCCTCCAGAAATCAAGATCAAAATTACCATTAAAAAATTCTCTTTTTGACATTTCTCCCCCCTTAACATTCTAATGATCTTTCACAGAATGGGTATATGTCTATGTATTGTTGTCGTTTAATTTTACCTTTGGTACAATATTGCTTTTCCCTTTGTTCTTTATTCACTTGTTGTATGTGACCATGCACCAGAACAAAGGAAAATGTCAAATTACAAGTGCCGAGGTAAAAATAAACAACAGTATCTTCTTTCTGGAAGTGCAAATAGTATTTGAAGTCTGGACTGCACCTGCATATTTTAAAACATAACATCAACTTTATTCACAACATTGTTAATTGGCAAATGGCTTTTACACATCAGAAATCTTTTGTAGTTCCAAAGACAACAAGGCATGTACAAGTGTAACAATATGAACATAGAAAAGTTAAGTCATGCCACAGGGCTCCATAAATTGTAAGATACAACAAAGAATGTCCTAAACCAAGAAAAACTGAGGTTAGGTACAATCTATTGCACTCACGGCTGTTTTAACTTAAATAATTTGTGGTCAACGAAGCACAATATAACCAATGATACAAACACTGTTTTGGACAACAGTTTTGACAAAATATAAACACAACCGGAACAATGGCTACATACTTAAAAAGCCATATGCATATAGGCCCTGTAATAGTGTGTCATGTGATGGTTTATCCATCCTTTAGTGACCAGCTTTAGAAACAAACCCTTGCAGCACTGTTAATAGCTGCTGCTGTGTCTGCTGCTGCTGCTGCATCATGGCCATTTGCATCTGGCTAAGTTGTTGCAGCTGCTCACTTTGCTGTTTCTGTAGATTAGCAAACATCACTTGCTGGCCCTCTTGCTGACGGATCAGTTGCTGGGTCATTTCCTCCTGTTGCTTTGTTTGGGCATGCTGCTCCTGTTTTTTCAGCTCCAACTCTTCTTGTCTGATTTTGAATTCTTCTTCAGACCTCTCCTTAAGATATGTGATGGTGTCTGCTCCAGATCGTCTTGCTTTTTTTTCCTTCTTTACATCATCGCTTGCCTCTCTCTTCCTGGTTTCTCCAACTTTTTCCAGAGCCTTAGCTCGCATGTCTTCAGCCTGCCTTCTCTCTTTCTCCAAGTTGACTTTTCTTTCCTCAGACATCATTTGCAGATCCCTCTCTGCAGCCTCGGCTTTCTCACAAATTTCCTCCATCGCTATATCAAACTCTGAGGGCTCATCAACGGTGATACCACTTGCTTTAGTTTCTTCTGCAACTTTTTTCTTGTATTTCTTTATAAGAACTTGGTTTATGCGATCTCTTACAGACCTCAAAGAAACTGTGAATCGAGGCATGGATGCTGCATTTAGGTTTATGGCAATTTGTTCCCACAGTTTAGCTCTTTCTCTACTTCCCTTTGGCTGGCTATAAGGATCGACAGCCAAGACTTCTCGTACCAAAAGAATGTCGTGTTCTTTGGTCCAGTACATTGGAGAAGTCCTTAAAAAAGGATGTTAAAAGTAAACTTAAATTTCACAGTACAAAACACAGGTAGACTTAAAAAAATTAAATAATATTACATCTTAACAACTCATATGCCCATTTTTAGAGCTTTTAGTCGGTTAAAATCAAGCCGTTGCAGCTATTTTAATTTACAAATAAGGCAAAAGTTCACACAATCAATATAACTTTGCATGCTATTTCACGACGGCAAACTCAAATTAGTGAAAACACTAATTTTCATCTTCTGAAACTTTTCACTAACTTAGACGAGTAACACAAGCCCAAGAGACCATTCTTGACAAGGCTGCCCAAATCATTTTATATTTCCTGAATATACCTGGCATCCTTTATACACAGCGGTGCGAAACGAAAAAATCTCGGTAGATGTTCTGTTGAACGACACGACAAATGCGTTGATTGATAAACTCAAATAAGCTGTTAATCTTGGCCGTGTTAAAACGCCTAAATAAGCATTATTTATTCCGTCGGTCGATATCTGCCGTTCTAACTTTTTTTACCGATTTGGTCTTACTGAGCTGTTTGACTTTCATGTCATTTTTCGACTGAAATCAGTCGTAAGGGGAGTTTATTTACGTGAATGAAGCTCGCAATCTTTCTACTCACATGTTTACTTTGTCGATTGGCTTTGACACCGCCGTCTGAACGTTTCTGTGAACAAAAATACGCATCATGACAGTGAGAAGTCTCAAATATTCATAGCAAACAAGCGATAAAAGTAATTTGAGATTGCATAAAAGGACTGCTCGCGTTAATTTAGTAAAGAAGACAAAAACAGTACTCACGTTTTCACACAACGCGAAAATGGCTCAATTCACGTCGGGGCCGAACGCAGAACGTCAAAAATTTTCCCGCCTGTCATGCGCAGTTGAGTTTAGGGTTTTTCCCGGAACGCCCGGCGTCCCCGTCGCCGTCCCCGTTGTCTTTGCTTAAAGTCCCTATTAGCTTCGTACAAATTACACATGTCATGAACCGGTTAGATAATGTTACTTGTACATTTGATACATTACTTGTTAAAACAGTCATCATAGGGATATTAGAAATAACTGTATCATTTTGAATATTGAGGTTTGGTATTTTCAGTGATACTCAAAGTTGACTTTGTTTTGAAGAAAAGCAGATATTTGATCTGGGTACTGAACCATGAACTGTATTTATTCATCTTCAAAAGCTGATCATTATTTAACTTGCTACATCCTTAGCTATGCTCTGTATAATTTGTAAATTTACTCGCTTCAAGTTTAATACCATTATTGTACAATCAGAATGAGTTTTCTGCAATGTGTGGGGATTCTTGCATAAAAGCAATGGATTCCCACTCAGTGAAGGTCATGAAATAGTGAAGGTAGAACTCGTGTTGTTTGTCTGCAAAAAAGTACTCAGATTTGTGAGAAGAGTGTTTGAAGGATTCCACTCTGAGGATACATGAATATGCCTGGGATAAACATGTTACACGATAACTGACAGAGAGTTCTCACAAGCAACGATCATCAAGAATATAGGCCTTGGAAATGACAAAGAATGTTATGCAATACAAAACAAATTCAGAAAAAAATATGGAAATTATCGCGACCTTTCCAAAATCAGAATCTGGCAAGTTGTGAAATATCAACAGTAACATTTTGGATGAGATTTTGTCATAGTCAAAAATTATGATCTTACTATCTGTCACTTGCACGCCAATTCACATTGATTCTGCATCTAATTCATCATTAGTTTTTGGTGCTAATGCATAAAATAAATGAACCAATTTTTCCATGGTCTACACACTTATGGACCATAGAAATGATGCCATTAAATGTCCAAAACTTTGCAGTGAAATATGCCCTAGGATTTCAAATCTCATGGATAACAATTTTTCCGTTCCGTGTCCAAAGATTATGGAAATCCACCAGTAACTATTTTTTGGTTGCGTAAAAATTTATGGGAACCTGTTTTCAATAACAATGACAGCAATTTCCTGACTGCAAGTCACAGTTTCAGACTTTTATTTATTTACTGTCATGCTATAGTTTCACAAGATCTGTCTGACAAGTTAAAGGGCCCTAGTCAGCCTCCGCCATTTTTGATGCCTTCGAAATTATGAAAAGGGTAGGGTGAAGCGTAATCTTATAGGTTATGTTACTGGAGGTGTTTAGACTACCTTCAGCAAGTTTCTAAGTCAAATCTTTCGTTTCGACAAGCTCCACGTAAAATATTGTACTGGAATTGGATGAACTCTTGCATGTAAACAATAACAAAGGTGTGGCTGACTAGGGTCCTTTAAGATGAATCAGAAGGGAAATGCCAGAAGACAAAAGAGACAGATTTTAATTAAAGGGGTACTGTCACCATTTTTAGCATGATTTTGGAATCTCAAAAACATACATTGATCTTTTGAAGCTGAGCAATAATGGCTTTATTTTGTAGAGCAGTGTTCGACAAATGATTGCAACCCATTAGGAAGTGAGGATGTCTAATGATGGCGAGGATGGAAACGGATTGCGATATGGATTTTTGAAAAAGCGTCAGGATGTTCAAGGTTCAAATTTGGCTCGAAAATCGTTGAAATTTTTGCAATTTGCTGCAGTGTGGACTTTCTTCAAGAAATTGCTTTTAATCATTTAGTTAGAGCTAATTAAGTTCTTATTACATAAATTTAGCGACCATTTTGTGAATTTATAACAGTTTTAGGCAAATATAATGTGACAGTGTCCCTTTAAAAACAGACAAGCAAAAGTTGTACGAGTTTGACAATCATCATGTTTCTACTTTGAAGTCATTGTTGAAGGAACACCTTTGAAGCTCCTTATTAAACTTATTCTTTTGAACCATTTTTCTTTGCTCCAGAAGCCACATTACGTATCAGAAATCCAATTTGTTCAGGAAACCAAAACTGACTGAAAACATGTGGGCTACAATTAACGTACAATGCACTTTGGGAACAATACAAGATGGCGACCGAGTGGATGCTAAATAACAATTATTCCATGAGACCGCGTTGGATATGAAGTGATAAAATAACCAACGAGCGCATAGCGCGAGTTGGTTATAATCACTTCATATCCAGCAAGGGCGAATGGGATAATTGTTTTAGTAAATTCTCAAACTGGATTTTGCCACCGATTTTTATTTCCACAATTTTACAAAGCGTAAAATAAAAACTTGGTGCACTATTTTCCATATGACGTAAAACTCCGACTATTGGCTCATAGTCGGAGTTTTTTAGCCAATCAAAAAGCTAGAAATGCAATAGTCGGAGCTGAGAATATACTAAAAGCTGATAAACAACGTTTTAGTTTGAATATCTCAGACTCATAACAAAAGAATTGCTCCACTAGTTGACAACTGCAGTAGAAAAAAGCTCATATCAAGTGAATTTTGACCGGTAAGGTTAAATATGTCAATGGGAAACGATTTTTTGGTTCCATCATTTCACGAGCACAGTAACGGTACAAGACTGGAAACACTTGTGAAACCACTTGACTAATAGCTTGTGGTTTCACATGAGTGTTAACAGTATATGATGTTATTTTTATGGTCAATAAGAATGTAGATCATGGAAAGTATGGTCAAGTGATGAAATACATGCCTAACGCTTCTTCTGTAAACCTGAAAATTCAAGTTAGGCCTGGTTCACACTAGGGACATAACAACATAATGACAAGGTCACGCAATTGCACTAAAGAACTCACATTGATGTTTAATGTCGCCAGTGTGAACAACACAACATAACGACATAAGGAAAAAACTGAAGATCTTATCTTTATGTCATTATGTCCATGTCATTGTGTCATTATGTCGCTAGTGTGAATGAGGCGTTACTCAGCTTGTCAGGTACATGTGCTGTACACATGCATATGCAGTGTTTATTTTCAGTAGAAACAAATTACATACTGTAAATTAAAAAAACTTTCAGATTAAGCATTCTTTCCTAAGTTATCAAGCTTTGTTCAAAGCTATGGTTGCTGCTTTGGGAATTTGTTAACAACCTTAGCTACCTTTTTTTTGTAGTTTTTGTTATATGAACTAGAGTTAAATCTGAACAGTCTTGTGGTAAGGTGGGATTGCTTTCTATTTGTAATACTCAAGATTTTCATTTTTTCCTCTTTGCATTTATCTTAGGTCCACCCCCTCAGATTCCTGGAACACCTCCACCAGCATACTCAGAAATGCCGCCCCCGTACACTCCACCTATTTCGATGAACACAGAACCATCTGTGATCTGCAGAGTGTGTCAACAGCTTATCTACATCAGAGGACGGGAACACCAGCGTGTAGTGAAGTGTGGTAACTGTCAAGAGGCCACGGTAAGAAACTGAGTTTGGCTTCATCAAGTGTGCAACAAGTGAAGTTTCCTGAACTCAGATTTTAGATTGAGTCTGCAAAAAATCCTTTTCATATGTGTAATTTGTGCAGGCTGGAAAGAAGTTTTTGCTGACCTTCCTTCTAAAATCTCTTTCAATTGGTTTTGCAAATATCTGCTTGTAAATTATTTATAATGGCATGATATTCAATTAATTAAATTAAAGCTAGTTCCAGTCCAATTCCAAGAATACGAATATGGCCTATTGTTATGCTCATGTAAATTTGTATTCACTTCTGTGGAAAATTGGCTGCATGTTTTCCATTGATGTTGGAGAGTGATTTTAACAAACTTGATGACTGCATGATAACACACCTGTTGAACTCTTGGGATGGCTGTATTAGAACCCCAAGAAGCAGTTGTTAAAGGAGCTACGTCACAATATTTTGAGTTATTTTTTGCGATGAACCAAATTACCCTTAAAACGTAGGAAATCAAAAAAAAGTAGTTTACTAGGGAAGAAAAATACCAAAGAAGTGATACTAAACCAAAAAGGAACAAGGATGATTAAGGATGGAGAAGATTGAAACGGATTACAAATGGTGATTTTGAAAAATTTAGGCTAAATTTTTCAAAATGCATGAACCGCGACTTAGCTCCGTGAACAAGAACACATTCTTAACTTGTTAAGTCACAAAACTAAATGTTTTTCTCTCAGCCAATTAAACCTCCTCCTGCTGGCAAGAAATACATCCGTTGTCCATGTAATGCACTGCTGACATGTAAGATCTCCTCTGTGAGAATATCTTGCCCACGGGTAAATTGGTGAGTTGATTATACTTTCAACCCAATAGCTTCTAATAATGATCATAAAGAATTATAGATGCCATTTCAGTACCAATTTTGGCCTGGACTAGGTCAAAACTGTGCTCTGATTATTTGGGATCAAATTAGATCTCTAAGGTGATTATTGGGCTGAAGTTAGACTCACACTTTGGTTACCATAGCTACAGGATAGGGATGTACCAGCTATTTTAGATTGACAGTTTTGAAAGAAAGGCAATTTATTACTTAAATTTTTGGGGTATGTGGCAGGTGAACTTGGTGTTGTAGTGGTGAGGGAGAGATTATAGTGTACCTGAGTTTTTGGGTGTTGCTAAAGTGGCAGAGGGAAATTGTGTAGGAGGCCTTGAACATAACTGTACAAGACAGTGGGGAGACTGTCTTTTTGGGGGAATGACATAGCATTTGATTTTTCTTTTTAGCAAGCGAATAATCAATCTTGCTCCAACTCCACCTGTACCCCCCACAGCTACAGTACCTTCCATGAGCAGAGCCCAGTTCAGAGTCACTTGCGGTCACTGCAATGAGGTGTTTGTGGTACGTTCGAACTCTTCACACTGCCAGTAACAACTTGAAAATCATACTGGTCGGTTGTACTGATGATTGCTAGATGTGTTCTTAAATATAGTGTTCTGGAGTTTCCGTAGGCATTTGTGCATGAATCAAACCTCTGTAACAACTACAGGCTCTGGCTAAACATTTATACCCCTTGTCGTTTGACCTCTTACAGTGGCTAACTGTCATAAGCAGCCACATGCTTGGTCTCTGCACATGAGCCTTCTATCATAATGTTGTTTTTCAGTGGAAATTCAACTGTGTTCTATTGGAAATCCATTGTTTTCTTTATTACTATTGGCTATTAGTAGAAACTCAACTGTGTTCTATTGAAAATGCTAGAATCTGCTGTGTTCTCCCGCTGTTTTCTGTTCACTGATGGAAAACAATTGCACATGTTGTGTTCTTTGGTTGCACCATAAATTGCTAGCTTTTGGAGTGCAATAATTTGTAGTTTCTGTTAATTTAAATAAAAACAATTAGACTACTTGCTCTTGTTTTTCTATGAGCAGTAGTCAACTCAGCTGCATCTGGTTGACTATTCGTTCATAGAAAACTCGGGCTTGTAGTCTCATATTGTTGAATTGAACATGATCATGTGTGTGTCACTCTAAAAAGGGACATTCAACAAGTCTTTATTTCGGGCTTAAAACTGTATAAAATTGTAGGTTTTGGACTGAAATAATTTTTAGCCTCTACTAAAAAAATAAGACTACCCTTAGCACTTGCACCAGAGCAAATATAAGTCCAGGACTTATTGTTGGAACTTTATAGATCTATGGATTATTTTTTCTGTTTCTGTTACTGCTAACTCCAAGTTTTATGCAAGTAAAGTTACTCATTGTAGATGAAACAAGACCTTTTACATATCAATAACAATTTAAAACAATTCTTCCAACCTTATCTACATGTAAAATATATACCAACCAAATATCTACATGTAAGTTTGGTAAATCCTAACACAAATTGTACGCTTCCTCCAGTTTCACACGACAAGCCACCTTGCCAGGTGTCCCCACTGCAGAAGAATGTAAGTATAGTATCAGGCACTCTTGTTTCCATCCTCATCATCATTGAACTAAAACCAAACACTGAAGCTTACAGAAACTCATTTTATTTTAGAACCATTAAGTAATGGAACTCATTGCCTAGCAATATTATAGACATAGCTAAAACTCCATAATTTAAGGCTAGCGCTTGTGAACATGTAGTTCACATTAATCCAATTTTAACTAGTATATTTTTACATGTAATATTAATTGAATGTATTTTTTATTTATTTTTATAATATGTATATTTTTTATATTTGTCAGGTTATTGTTATTATTTATTATTAATTTTTCCCCTTCCCTTTTTAATTTTTGATATAACTCCTGCTGTGATTGGTATCCCCCTTCACAGGGCTACCCCTTATGTAGATGTAGATCATTATTTAAAAACCTGTTTAATCCCGAGTCTATTTAACACTCTGTGTTTTCACTGCAAATCAATGTTTTTATATCTCAGCTCTTCAGTGGGACATCACTTTGCCAAAACACGTGCCACCATATTTGCAGTCATTGGGTTCATCTTCCTAGCAGCAGGTGTTGGGGTGACTGTGGGGACATACGACATAGCAAAATCTTCTGGAGGTAAATGTCTTATCACAAACCTTCTGACCCCCCCCCCCCCCCCCTTGACGCAAATCAGGCTCCTCTTTTAAGGATTACATTTAGTATTGTAAACATGTAATGTTGTTCATCCCAAGTCCTAAAGCTTGTGAACAGCACTTCTCTTTGGGATTGTTTCAGTGAGAACGTCAGTGGTAAGTGAGGACGTCACAAAAACTAAATTTTGAAATTATGGGATTTACCAAGATATTCTGAAAGAACATGATGAAGAATGCCCACTTGCCAAAAATCAGCATCTTATTGCAATTTGGGGGTGAGATATTGGCCCCCTAATGCTTCAGTGACTCCATACAAATCCTTGTAGTTTTTTGTCTTGGTTCTAAACCATTTAGAACAGAGACAAAATTACAAGGATTTCTATGGAGTCACTGAAGCATGAAAGGGCCAATATCTCACCCCCAAATTGAAATAAGATGCTGATTTTTGGCAAGTGGGCATTCTTTATCATGTACTTTCTGAAGATCTTAATGAATCCCATAATTTCTAAAATTTAAATATTTGAGACGTCATACTTTACTACTCTATGCCATTGCTTCAAATGGTGATTCCATTTCACCAATTTTTTTTATCCCTGATCCCAGAATTTCAGTAGCTAGGTGAGCCCTGATCTAAAAAAAAGCTACCATGATTTCATTGTTGTTTTCTATATTAATTAGCCATTTTCTAAATGAGCTGGGGACTGGGAACAAATATTTAAAACCAATTAAATCGAAAAATTAAGCATTTCACCAGAAAAAGCCTTTCCAATATTAGTAGGTTTGCTAAATTTGAGTGTTGTTAGGTTAGCCCAAAGACAGGACACTTTTGAAAATCTTATATTACAGAGAGCTTTGTATGGATTGGAGGAACAGGCATCTCTCCATTCCATACTAAACTCTCTTGTTTCGGGGATTTTTGAAGACCCACTAATGGCTTCCCCTTACTCCAATCACACTCGAATTTCACAACCTGACTAAGGCTTGGATGCTCTTTCGTGTGGTACAATTCACTTTCAACCCAACCGATTTTAGCCATTTTTACCCAGTCCTCTGCTCGTTTTGAAAATGGCTAATTGCTGGTTGCTTATTCTCCTCAGGTATATATGTGGTGTGGATTGGAGCATTTGTGGCTGGCATTCTTAACTTGATCAGAAGTTGCTATTACTGCACAATGACAGTCAGCTCAATTGAAGGAGAGCCATAAAAACTGTCCTTGCATGCAATTTTTTAACTTGTAAAGACATCAGTGTTATACCATAATGTCATTTATTATACAAACAGCAGTGAAATACCAGGTGAGCATTCACGCAAAAACTTGATATCTTCACACATGAAGATGACATGTTATCTTCACATGTGAAGATATCTCCATTGCTATGGTTATGTAATAAATCACATCCTTTGCAGCCAAATTGAAAAGGCCTGGAAGTTCATTGGTGTTTATATAATAAATAGAATATTACATGGCTGCCTGGAGATATGAAATTTCTCTTATGTTGAAAACATCTTCCAACACTCTGAGAGAAATGTATCTCTGCACAGCCATGTAATATTCCCTATGTATCTTATAGATTTAATGGAACACCAGGGCTCAAAAAAGGCCCGACTAATGGTAAGCGCCCTTAGATTCTAGCCAATCAAATCCTGTGTTCCCTGGGCCACTTGTTCCTTGTGCACAGCCTAGAGGAACAAGTGGCTCTGGGGACAATAATGCATTCATAATATTGGGCAAGGGGTCAGGCACAGGCCCAGATGTCTGCCTGACAAGCATACAACTGCCCTGGAATCAAGAGCAAGCTGGAACTGAGAGAGAGGTCTGCAAGCCAGCTTGCCTGCTGATAAGAGCAGCAGGGTTACGTATGGTAAGAGTAACCTCAAAATTTCAGAGGATTGTTTCAGGACCGTCAATATTTTTCCCGTGAAAGGACATGTGACGGACTAAGTTGCCAGTTTGATTGGACGAAACAGTGGTCATGTCAGACATCATATTAAAGAACTATTCACGAGACATGATTGGAACATTATTGTCGAAAATTATTATAATGTTATTGGTGTATTGGTTAATGCTTTTTTATAGATTTTAGAGATTTTAACTTTTAATGATGTGCATGAAGAAGTGTTCCCAAGGCCCTGCCAGGGGAAATTCCGACAAGTGGCTTCGTTGAAAAGGTAGCAACGGCACATCGATTGAAATCACAACAACAGAAATTCTTGCTCACCAAAATTCTGCAGTGAAATAGACTAAACCTCAACACAGTACTTTTTAAATTCATAGACGAGCAACACCAACCCCCCCCCCCCCCCCCTCCTCAACCCCTCCTCCCATGGCAGGGCCTCGTTACAGGTTTTAGCAATATTATCATCGGCTAAATTAAATTTTTTATTCAGTTTTGACTTCTTACTGGTCGGGTTTCCAACTATTTACTTCTCAGCTATATACAGAATCAACACGTCTCAAGCAATTTATTGCTTTTCCTGCCTCAGCTGTCAGACTAATTTGGCAGTTCATGGGCAGAAAAGGAAGAATGAACCTTTGAAATGTTAAAACTTAATCAATAACCATGTAATGCTTAACTGTAATGAGATTGTTAACAACAGATAGGCTAAACATTAGGGAACCCACTGATATTGTGGCTTTTATCTGTTTAGATTTTCATACAAATTTAGATATTAATAAAAGCAGTTTAAAAGCTACATTGTCAAATGTACAGTTGAAGTTAAGTTCATACAGTTCAGTGACTCCCTCCCCCCCCCCCCCCCCAATCCCCCTCCCTACCTTTTGGGAACAAGTTAAGGACCTAAAATTAAAAACATTCCCCCTTCTCCTGGAGGTGTGCATGTTATAAATATGAAAATTAACCATTGCACTTGCAAATTTCATTCAATGGGAAATAGCTTGATAATGTAGAGTTCGTTTTTCCTGAAATAGTATGGTATAAACAGTAAAACAATGGACATAAAATCAATACATATGCATTTAAAATGAAATTGATGCGGACAAGTTAAACTTCCTGTCTGGGCAAAACTGCTTCTGGATTCTTAGAGAAGAAAATAGAGGGTCTGCATGAGGGTGCTGGATTCTCAGCTATTTCTCAGCTGCCAGTTAAAATTTGAGCCATTTCTCAGCTATTGGTGGTTTTCACTGTCACGCAATCAAAAACTAAATTCGAAACAATTCAACTACAGAACTAAGAATTTCAGATAGTGTAGACGATAAATAAATAAAAAAAATTCTCCAAGTCTCAGGTATATGCGGTGTGCTGTTCGCGAGTTATTTGCCGAAACGTTCCACGCCGTTTTACAAAATTCAGTATGGAGACGCCATATTTTTGTCCTTCCGAGGGACACAAATATGGCCGCCGTGATGCCCGAGAAATCATCTGGAACTCAGCTGTGCTATAATAGCGACCACTTTTGGCTTGTGAGTTATTATACTTCAACATAAACATCACTTATTATGTGTGAAATGTTCAAACCGCTGAAAATCGAAAGGATAGGCGTTTTCTAAACAAAACAGCTGTGACACGGCAATCAGCTTGATGTCACATACGGCCAAGAACTCAAATATTTTATATGTCTAAAAATTGTAGCCAACAATACAAAAAAGCTGATTTATCTTGTGTAATTTTACACTGAATAATTCACATACTGTAACGTCCGTAACATTAGCTGTAACATCCGTAACGTTAAAGTTAACGTAACATTTTAAAATTGCGAAAGCCAGCTTAGATGAAATGAAACTTTTTGGTTCATACAACTACTATACTACAGATATTTGGAGCAGTTAATGTAATAAGCCCTGACACTGCACAGGAATTTTCAATTAATGCCAGTGTACTGGATTATGTGGTTGTTTTTAATTATGTAATATAATTTGGTTTTATCAACTGGGTTGATAATGTCAATTGGCCACCATAAAGAGATTCAAGAGCTAACGTTTCGAGCGTTAGCGCTCCGACGAAGGGCTAACGCTCGAAACGTCAGCTCTTGAATCTCTTTACGGTGGCCAATTGACATTATCAACCCAGTTGATAAAACCTAAAACCAAATTATATTGTTATACTTCCCACCGACGCAGCACCACAGTTTCTTTAGAAACTTACCCCCTCTATTTAATTATGTAACCTCCGTAACGGTGTGTTTTTGCCTTATTTTAAAATACAGGCCATTCAAGTGAAAAAAATTATAACTCAATCAATATGTCAGAAGGCACAAACATGATTATCAATGTAACATTGGACAATCCCTTCCCAGCCTTTGCCTGTGCTAGATTAAAGTTTCAAAAATGACTCCGAATGTAACGTCCGTAACTGTGGCATTGCTTCTCGTCCCCAGAGGCCGCGATCCTTTTGGTCAGCACCAAGAATCGCGACCTCTCATTCTTTTATTCTTTTCATTCTTTTATTTCTTTTATTTTCTAATAATTATTTTAACAAATTGGACATGCCCACAGGTAGCTAGCTAATCTAGGTGGGTCATGTCTTAACTAAAAAGAAAAAGGTAAGTATAGAAGTTAACAGAAATCTGGGAAAGTCCAACACCGGAAGTCCGCGATTCACGAACTTCCCGTCACTCTGCGCATGCACAAAGTCAAATCTGATTGGCTGAAAGCTACAAAACAAGTTCTCTATGCATGCTCACAATTTGGTTGCGGTCAGAGATTTCGATTCCTTGGTGTTGACCAAACGAATAGCTTGCGGAGTGTTTTTGCGAGGAAGAGCAGATAATTTTTAATTTTTGAAACAGAAAGTCTGTTAAATTTTAATAGCGCGGTTGAAAGCTCCAAGAGCTCCTTGTTTTTGGAGTCCGCGATATGTTGAAACCGCGGTTTCATCAGGTGAATCACATGATTTGTTGAGTCGGCGCAGTGAGATGAATGACGTCATTTTAATCATTTTGTTTCAGCCTCGTGGTAAAAACGTTGTAGTGACGTTTTTCGGGGAAGAGGGAGAAGGGTTGGTTTGCCAACAAAGAACTTTTCCATATTTTCCCCATTTCTTCGTGTCTAAAAAGAGAAGTTACTGTGAAAAGAGGTTCTAAAGTGACTATGTCGTTTGCTTTGGATCACGATTACTGTTCAGCGATGCCTTCTGACAAAGATTCCAAGACCGAAACGTCGTCGGATGCAGACTCGACGAGCCCCCAAGCGAAGAGAAAGGAAGCTTTGTGTCCAATAGTAGATCCTGACATGGCGATCGATGAAACTGCAAGTTTTAATGCAAGATCAAGTTCGTTATCTCCCGCTCACAGTATGGACAGTGGAGTAGACGCTGGCGTGGAGGATTTCTTGGTCGATTTTTCTTCATCTTGGGCAGATGAAGACTTCGGTTTAAACGAGGAAGATCTAAAAGATTTAGAAGATCTTTTGAACTTGAACGAGAACATTCAAGCAAACGAACTATCCACTGCGAATTCAAGTGTCGCCAAAACTTGCCCTCCCACAAAACCTAATATTCAGTTTGGTAAAGGCAGCAGAATATCTGAGGAAGATGAGAAAGCCATTGCGGAAAGAAACCGGAAAAACGCCATTGCTGCTCGGGAGAATAGACAAAAGAAGAAAAAATACGTTGAAGGGCTTGAGAGCGATGTTGCTACACTGAAAGAAGAGAATAAGACTTTAAAAACCCGCAATGAAAGTATGACAAGCTTGATCAAAAAACTTTCAGATGAGGTGAAATATCTCCGAAGCGTTCTGGCGAATGAGAGCACAATTTCGCTTCTTCTAAAGAGCGTGGCCGCTACTCCGGGTATTTCGCTGTCTTCTTCGCTCGTGCAGTCGTCCAGTAGTGAAGAACCCCTCAAAGAAAACGAGCAGGGAAATGGAGAGAGTCAGTGTGTGACGAGAAGCAAGAAAAGGCGATCAGATGAGGCAATGGGCGCTGTTCCTTGCAAGAAAACCCGCTCAAGTTCAAGTACTCCGGGTGGTGTCTGCCTTCATGTGAGCCACGGCAAAGTGTCCTTGGAGTTGTGTGCGAAGTGTGAAAGAAAGGCAACACAAAGTGGATTCCTGTAAAATTGCAAACAAAATGTCGGTATTACAGGCCAAGTATAATATTTCTACTTTTGCCTAACTGAAGCTTTAATGCAGTGGAACAAGTCATAAACAGGGAGTGAACCCAACTTTGAAAGGTTTTGTGACAAAAATTCAAGACAGAAAATGGTGAAAACAGCAAGAGAAGGAATCTGCGGTATAAGAATGTAATGTACATGAATTTTGAGCAGCACGCACTCGTCGTTTTTCTTTTTCCTTTGCAGGTGCTGAACAAGATTGGAACCAATCCACTCCAACTCCATTTAGTGGACGACAACACAACAGACTTCTAAACCTAAATGGTAAAGTATCAAAATCCTAGGATTTAAAAGCTTGGCCTTTAATTAAGTTTAGACACGTTTTGATGTCCATTGTACCTGTATTCCTGTGTTGTATTATTAAAGTGAATGTGTTGAAATTCACTTGGATTCAAAAAAGAGAAAAGTTCTCCTGCCATTGGACGCAAAACCAAATTTCCTGTATGAATGTAATGAGCAGAATACCTTTCATGTTTGAACAGTTTGTTGGGTGCAAGGATGGTTGTGCTTTTAAAATGCTCTCACTCATCACTTTAGTTTCAATTTTGCCATTGGATTTCATTACAGTTACGCTCTTGGAGTTTGTTTAAAGCACTACAGTTTTTAACCATTTTGCGATTTTGATTTTTACAGCTTTGCTGGTTTATTTCCGCTACTTTTTACAAAGAAAAAGAACTGCTAATACAGGCTGTTACATTATTTTGTATTAAAATAATTAGTTTCTAAATCTAGCTGAAGAAACCTTTGATCACAAAGCACTACCATCCACAGCATTCACCTTACCTATGATAAAACTTGTCTAAATAATCAAAAGGTCAAGCTTTTGTTCGTCAATCTGGAAGACATTGTAACTGACAAACAGTCATTTTTCCTTTCATGCTTCTTAAAGCTGCATCCTCTGCTACAGGCTTTGGAGAGCCCCTTCTGGACTACTGTATGTAGGTAATAATATCTAAACTTAGTTACCTGTAATGAGCGAAGAGAATGCGATGGAGACTGACAAGGTGGATCCGAAGCCATGAAATTGTATTTCAAAATTTTGAGATAATGCTACATTAGATGAGGCTTCACTTTATCTGATCACAATTTTGAAGGAATAATTTCCGATGCTTATATTATTCAACCTGAATTTGTAAAGTTTATGTTGATTTTGTGTGCCACTTGTTGAACAACAAAAAGAATATCATTTTGTACATAAACAGATAAAAAAGAATCTTGAGTGATCCAACTTTAGCTGAGTTGCCTTTTTCTTAGACATGGCACAAAAAATATCAAAAAAATAAAAATAGAAAAGTACTGTATTTATAAATGTATATAACTTGAATATTAGAATAAAAGAGAGCCTTATTTTACTTTGCAATGTTGTTTACTGGCATAATAATATTACAGTACGGCTACTCAGAGAGGGCCACTCGGAAGAAAAATCTACACAACAGCTCTATGAAATGCTTGTGAATGAAAATAAATCTGTTTTACTCTGCTATTAACTGTACTGTATACAGATCCCGTCCTTCATAACAAAGTATCATAACCGGTATTTTAAATTTTACTTAAGCAATACACCACACTTTCTATGGGTTTATAGGGGTAATAACCCACGCGGGATGTTTGGGAGAACACGAGAAAAGTTTGTAAATCCCGAGCCGCAGGCGAGTGATTTCCAAACTTTTCTAGTGTTCTCCCAAACATCCCGCGTGGGTTATTACCCCTATAAACCCATAGAAAGTGTGGTCTGTTGCTTTTATATAATAATTCAGAAGATGCACGATTTTTCCATGGCTTTACCGGCACAATAAACCATAGCTGATTGACCAATCAGAGTGCGTGCATTGATTTTGTTATTATATAATTGAAAATATACAGTACCGTTCAAAAGTAAGTTGCCACCTCGTTTGGCTGCTTGAAACTCCTTATTAGTGAGACCGTTAAAGCCCTAACCACAAAACAGTTGCTATGGATGACTTCTAACTATTATATCTTGGCTTCCCTAGTTATTTTTTTGCCATGCTTGTTCTATTAGAGGCTGCTTTCACTTCGGCAGTTGTGACCGTATTTAGAAAGTTGCATAAGAGGAACATAGAAACAGAAACTCAAAAACTTGAACGACAATGGGTGGAGTACATTCAGATGTAAAATCTGTGGTGTGGATTTGTGGAAATTTGTGTTAAAAAGCTGATGTCATGAAACAGAACACAGAGACAAGTTTTAATTGTTTCTGTGTTCTGTTCATATGACTTTCCAAGTATGGTTAAAGTGCACCTAACCCCAGAATATTTTTTTCAGTAAAATAAACCTTTGCTTTTGTTCGAAAGGCATTGCACCTTTCGTTTCTCCTTTTTACCAAATTCTGACTATTTATAGCATTCAAAAGTTACGAAAAACTGTGCATCATTTGTTTCACGACTGAGTCATAAGGGGCGTGGGTCTATTCCTGATATGACGTCAGAAACTGATTTGCATGCATGTTTACAAAGACTTGATGCAATGCAAATCAGTTTGTGATGTCATATCAGGAATAGACCCATGCCACTTATTACTACGTTTCAAGGCCACAACTTGGACTCAGGTCGAGCTAAAACCATGAAACTTCGTCAAATGATCATTGACCATTCTCATTGTGATCTTTTTTGTGGAGAGGTCAGTTAATCGATTAGCATGCTGTTTCACATAATTTGTATGATACAATGTGTTACTGGTCTTGTGACATCCTGGCCCCAGTTCAAATGGAGAATGCTATTCAGTGGACAAGTTGTGACAAAACAAACTTTGTTACCCAATGTGATTTATCCGGCAGATAGCGCTGTCCATCATTTGAATGACAAGGTAGAATATTCTGACTACAATTTTCATTTTTCAAGGATAAGGAAAACCAGCAAAATATTATGGACTTGTACAAAACGATCTGCTAATGCAACTTAATTTTGATGACTTTGGCCATTTTGTCCCCTGACGCATGCTTGTCAGGCCATTCTATTTGGTTACTAACTCTTGGGAATGAGCGCGAGAGGGAAGGGAATGAGGTTGAGAACTGAAAACTGTCTGTAGATATGGTTGTCCTGCTGTACAGCCATTTGTCTTGTGTTGTACACTACTTGACTGATACATATTTTATTGAGAAAGTACCTTCTCTGGGAGTGGGGGTGCGGGGGTGGGTTGGGAGTCTGAACCTCCTCCTCCTCTTCCTACTTCCTTACCCTCCCACCTCTTTTATTGGCTCCCGTCTAACTTTTTGGCCATTTTACCTTGGGAATCCTGTTTTCTGCCTTATTTCCTCCTGTATCCCGTATCACCTGTCCCTCTCCACTTCTCTTGAATGACTGGAGGGGATGTGAAAAGTGTGTGTTTGTCCAAGGGGTGTGGAGGAGAGGAGGTTAGGCAGTCTGAACCCCCTGTACCTTGTACTCCTGGCGTCTGCCTCTTTGTGGTTCCAGATTTTTCAGTATTTTTATTGTAAAAGATTAAGAGTATTGTGACATTTTTCCTTGTTCCCACCTTCTTGGGAATCTGTTCTTGTCAGGAGCCCAATTCTCAGATTAGAGTGCATGACCACACAATTTAAAAGTTAAAGCTTTGAGGATGGCTTCTGTTCAGTCACCAACAGCTATCCATTGTACAATTTGCCCTGGACCATTGATGATCCAAAAATCAACCGATAATCATATCATTTCTGTTAGTTAAAGCATTGGCAGGTACAAAATGTAGGTCACTAGTCAGAGGTAGGAAAAACTCAACAATTACAGAATTACAAACTTATGAGCACCGGCCAGGGCCCCTGCATTCTGTAATTGTGGAGTTTTTCTTTTTTTTCCTACCTCTGTCCTGTGACCTGTGTTAACTGGTGGTTAGAACATTCATCAGTACTTATATCTGGGGGGCTTACAATTGGATCTAGTTTTTGATGACAGGTAGCTAGATGGGCCTAAAACCGTGTGGTCTATAAGTGGCAGTTGACAGGTTTTTTTGGAGCCAATGCAGTGGTGTGGCACGCTGGCTGTGTGTGAGGTGGTGGGTGACTCAAATTACGGGAAATATACTTCCATCGAATTTCACCAAGAAATGTCTGTCTGAGAGTCCCCCTTGTTGATATGACTGATGAACGGCTAAGTACTGATGACAGATGAATGTTTCGGAAGTCTTGCATGTACAAGAAAAGGAAGGGATGGGTCCAGATGCGACAGATGCTGATTTGGACAGACTCGCTTGAAATTATATACCCTGTTCAGGGCTGAGGAGCCAAAACACATACCCTACCCAGCGACGAGTCCCCTATATATAATTTTATTAGAGACCAAATTGCAAACAGGTGAGTACCCCTCGCATATGGCGTTGTATGTTTCGTGCTAAATACATAAACTACCTTTTAGCCGCGAGGGATTGTGGGTATTAGCAAGCAAGATGGCGGGTATTTCACCCGACAATGTGGAGCCCGTTTTGTTGTTTTGTGATACATTTAGCCATCCAGAAAATGAGGTAAGTAATAAAACCGTTGAAAAATCTCAAGGGGATACCTTATTTAAAATTTGTCGTGATACTCTGCAGCCACAACCACAGTCAGAACCAAACTTGTCGTGTCTATCATTTTTTACGGTGTACACCTTTAAGTTTAAACGTTAATTTATTTTTGGAGAGAACAGTGAAGATTATATAACTGGGAAAATACCGCGTGATAATTTTATAGATTGGATATATAAAGCTAAAGCTTGATTACCCACAGGGAGTGAGGTGTAGAATTGCAGAAAAACTATAAATTCAGTCATGAAAGAATGAGGAATGATATCAGTGCGTTTCATGGTTATTAATGAGATGTAAATAGGCATTCAGTTTTCTGCAATCCCACACCTTAGCGAGTTCCCCAAGGCTCAGTTTTGGGAGCACAACTTTTTCTTCTGTGTGTCAACGATATTGATTGCCCACGACACACAAACATTCTTCATCGCAATAATGTTGAACTACATAATGTGCACCACTGGTTAGTATCTAACAAGCTAATACTTGATCTTAAACAATCAAATTTTGTAATTTTTTGCCCTTATCAGAAATGCCTTCCCTTTCTTCCTAAAATAGACATTATCCACCGCCATTTGAACAAATACCTTAACTTAACGTGGAATGGAAAGATTGTGATATATCTGGGAGTGCTAATTGATTATATACCATCATGGAAAAACCACATTGATTCTATAATGTTCACTGAAACTTAGCAAAACTATTGGATTACTGGTGTCAAATAATTAAGGCATTTTGTTCCGTTCCATGCTCTCTTTAGTATATACAACTGCCTTGCTCCTTATTTACGATATGGCTTATTTGCTTGCATGGGGCCAAGCTGGCAAAACTCAGTTAAATATAAGCTATTTATCCTCTAAAACGTGCTCTAGATCTGTTTCATGTGTTTTGCTGACAGGTATGATCACGCCGTTCCTCTGTTTCTTCATGCTCAGACTTTGCCAATACACTTTGTATTATAAATTTCAAGCTGAAACAATGCACGATGTACAAAAGTAATGATGTTATCCATTCACAATTAAAGGATTTAGTTATCCCTACCGTAAAGATTCATGCATACAATATGAAATCATCAGCTTCTAACAAGTTTTATATTCAAAAATCAAAACTTGAAAAAATCGTTTTCAAGAATTGGTGCAAAACTGAGGAATGAAATGCCAACTAAGCTCCGAACACTACCAAAACTCATATTTAAAAGGAAAATTTGTATGATATTGTTCAATACATTGGAATCTGAAGACTCTTATGAAGCAGAAAATACTCTAAGTAGCTACTTTTTTGTTCTTTTGGCCTTAATATTTTTTTTCAGTTTTGTCTAAGTAATTTATCTACCTCTCATAACCTACTACATTGGGCCAACCTCAATAGACATTTTACATGCTGTGTGGGGATTGGGCACTGGAGGTATTTTTCTGCAACCTTGTTATAGAAAAAGGTGATAGCCCTGGACTTTAATGGTTTAGCATTAATTGGTGAATGAATTGTATACCTCCAGTGCCCAATCCCTATGTGGCATATAACAGGTCTATTAATTACATCATTCTGTTTTCATATGTAATTTCCATTTATTGGCATTTTTTTCTTTTTTACTGTGTAAATCTTTAGTGTGTATTTTCTTTTCTTCTCTGATTATCCTGGCCCACCTCGATTAGCGCTGCTACCTGCGGAGCCAGGCGATTGAAACTATTGGCAACATAATAAATATATTGTTGTTGTTTGTTATAAACTTTGAATTTGAAATTAAAAAAGCAACGAACTGTAGTTATCACTTTTTTTACGACTGTTGCATTAGCTTATTGCTCACCCAGACAGTACATTTACATTATTCAATGTCACCATTTAGGAAATGCATCTTGACTTAGTGAGCTTTCCAAGACCAGTTTGTGTGAAAGAAGTAAGGGTTATACCAGCCGGTCACAGAGTCCATGCCGCTGTCAGTGAAAGAGAGAAAATGGGGTATGTAATTTAAATGATTAGACTGTGGTATTATGGATGACCTGCCATTGTGGTGAGCTACAGACTGGCAGGTAAATTAAAAAGGTAAACAGTGTTCTAAAGTGCTCCAAAAACTATTCCTATCCCAAGACTTCAATTTTTTCTCAAAGTCAAGGGCTACATATAGTTTCAGAGTATAATTTTCAGTTGGAACATGTATGTTGCATTTGTTTAATTTACCTACCGATCAACTGCAAGTCTGCAGTCTACACTGTACGTATATCACGCACACCTCTGTGTTTGCCTTCTTTTCATTATCTGGCCTTTACAAAATATTATTTATAACCAATTTACTGGAAACTTTGTTAGTATATGCAACTACTAGCCTGCATTATTTACCACTAACATCTCACAACCACAGACACCTTGTATGCCTATGTCAAAAGCGTGAGATCTTTATCAGGGTTTTCAAAGATGACCCAATCATATTCAAAGTTGTCAGAAGATTCCCGAGGTCATTCTTAACACTTTCTAAAATCTGAGCATTTCGGTTAAGTATCGTCATTTACTTGAACATTTTCTTCCTTGAATTGCTTCAAGTTTTCATACTTTTTAGAAGTTTTGTTGGTATTTGTGAATATGTGAGTCTTCCGGTGTAACAATTAAATTATTGTTGCGAATCTGTAATTTTTTCTAGGGAGACACATCCACCTTCTTTTAAGCTGGACTTGTTTATTCGAAATCTTGACAGACCTTCAGATGTAGTGTTTGAAAGGCTTGGACAGTAAGTCATTGTGATTCTGGCTTTTAATTTGATGAATAAAACAACTGATAACAAAATAATTTAAAAGTAACTTAAAAATGTTTATTCAATTTTTTGTAGACTAGAGTACAAGGAACCAAATAACTTTCAGCTGGTTACATATTCCAAGGTAGGGTTTAAAACATAAAGAAAAATTATCCTTAAGTTTCTAAAATACACCTGTGGGAAACCAACTTTGTGAAACGTTAAAGTAGTTCAAAGTGCGTCACGGTTTCAATCTTTAAAGAGAAAAATATTCTTGCAAACGTGAATGTCAAGGGACTATCCATGTCTCTTGATTGGCCATTTGTTAGCACCAATCTCTTGAGTTATCATCGTTTGCCAGGTTTAAGGTGACTAATTTATAATCTAAGCAGTTTGAAAATTTAATCTATGGAGAGATGTCCCTCTTCTTCCTTTGTAAATTTGTTTGAAACTTGTTGTACAGAATTTCTCAAAGGCCCTCTGTTTCTCTTTATTTTTTTCTGTCAAAAGGGTGCAACAGATGTTGTGGTTCTACGTGGGTGGTATAATAGAATCACTATCAGTTTGTATGGTTTGTTCACGGATGTGAATCAGCGTCCACAAGAACCACGCCCAGAACCAAGAGCAGAACGACCCCCAGTTATTGTTGAAACAAGGGCTCCTGAAAGAGATGCCGAGAGGCTGAACAGAGAAGCTGAAAAAACATCCCTTGAAAGGGTCCCTGAGAAGGCTGAAAGAACTCATGACAGAGGCCCAGAAAGGCCCATAAGACGAGAGAGGAGTGCAGAAAGAGGCCCTTTTGATTCAGCCACCAGTGAAAGGGGTACAGATGAAAGGGGTCCTGAGAGATCTTCAGAATCAAGAGACAAAAGGGAAGAGCAGCTGCCTGTAAGAGAGGAAAGGAAGCTTGGAAAAGACAAGGAAAGAACTCCTGTGAAGTCACCCTCGAGATTGAGATCTCCTCCAAAATCACCAGAGAGTGTTACAGCAACTATTGGTGAGAGCACTGCTGCCAAGCCAACCACCCCACCAGGGTCCCCAAGGGAAGAAGTATGTGAACTCATGTATCTGGTTTTATGCATTATGCTAAATATCACAGTGGTCCTTTAAGTGTGTTGTAAGCTAAACTAGCAACTAAAAGTAGCATTTTATTTGTGTTACATTATCGTTCTAATGCAAGAATGTTTCCTTAGCAACCAGTTGGTGAAGAGTCTGGTAACCAGTCTGCTGATGAATTGTTTGAGCCACTTACGCCTGACAGATCTCCATCGAACTTGTTCATGTCTGATGAAGAGGAGGCAGAAGAACCAGTAAGTAACATTGGAATGCTGTTTTGTTGTTTATACATGTTTAAACTCATCAACAATAGATGAGCGTGGGCGCTGGTGTCTCAAGGTTGGTGGAGCCGGGCCAAGCTAGCGAGGAAGGAGGTAACCATGGCAACCCGGAAGCGGCCACCACCCACCAAGAGGCACCGTCACACTGAAGGACTCAGTGGAATACTTACCGACCACACAAGGCTGGAACCAACCCACGGGCGGGTGGGAAGGGCGAAAATAGCAAACTGGCGAGCGTGAAGGCTAGCTAAACTGACACGTGCAAGCACCAGACTGCGTGTAAGGGACACCAAGTGCCCCTGCTAGAGCTTGGGCCACCCCAAGCTTTGGGCGCCCGCGAATCAGCTGCGAATGTAACTCGTGTGAGCACGAGGCTGCGTGTAGGGGTCACAAGGTGTCCCTGCGAAGAGCTTGGGCGTCCCCAAAGCTTGGGCGCCCGCGTACAGCAACGACTGCGTGTAGGCGTCACGTATTATCCTGAATGTCGCTGGAACTGCAGGACAAGCTTTCTGCATCCACTAGGAGAGCATTGCTTTGAGGTTAACTTTGCCTAAATTACATTTAGCCACATAAAATGAATTGTGTTCCGGAAAAAAGTTTATAGATTGACATTTTGAATATTTAGAAGACTGTTAAAGGGGCATTGTCACAGGGATTTTTGCAGTTTTTTGGGTCAATTGTGCCAAAATCACTGATTTGTACCTGTAATTGTGCACAAAATGCTCCAACTGACTCACCAAGATGAATTCAGATGAAATTTTAGCAAGGAAAGCAGACCATAATCAGGGTTGTCAATATATAAGCGCCGGTGACCGGCGATATCGCCAGCTACTTAAACGTTTTTGCCAGGCTACAATTTGGTGGAGATAAGCGGGAAGAAAAACAGGCATTACAAAAACGCTTAACAAATGGGACCCCAGTGCCGTCTACTTTCAAAATATCTCCGCATACTTCAAATCTTATTGACAACCCTGCATAATATTTTTTGGCAATTTTTGCAATGCATAACTTGAAGGAGAACTGAAGGCAAAAATTGACAATTTTTTTCTTGTAGTTCTGACCATGTACAATTATAATGTTTTAAAGTTTAAAGTTTTCTGTCTTTTTTCGACCTCAAAAGACCCATTTTTAGCGTGATTTTATGTCATTGGCATGATGTCCTTATCGATATTTTCCTTTGCTCTACCATGGTGTACTGTTGTGCTGCTGGATGCTCGAATAATTCTCAGTGTTCCCCATATCATACGTCACAGCATGCCACTCACATACATTTTGAGCCTGCAATTCAAAAGGCCCAAAAGGCCCAAAAAGCTGGAAAACCTCATCTTCAAACATAATTTTCTCCCCAAAATGAAGAAACGGGAGTAAATTACTACCCAAACTAAACTTTACCTACTGTATGTTAGGCTTTCTAAAGAATGTGTTTCAGAAATACACCGTAATGATTTTTGCCTTCAGTTCCCCTTTAAAACTTTGAAAAAAATGGCAAAGTTTTTCAAATTACAATCCATTTCCATCCTTGTCATCTGTGACAGGATACAAGAATCAATAGTTCAATATAGCACTATAGCAATACAACAAAATTAGACCATTATTATTAGGTTTCCCTTGTTGCATTGACAGATTTAAACTTTTTAAAGATACCCTTTAACAGCGTGACAATGCCTCTTTAATACAGGGTAAGAAATTCTCCATGCTGTGGTAACAGGGTCCAAAATTAACTTTTTTATGCAGGCGCCAAGTGGCGACTGAACATTTTTGTCAGTCGCCAAATGAAAAAATCTGGTCGCCAAAAAGTGGTTCATAAAATTTTTGTCTCACAGCAAAACACGAAAGCATTGAGTTCTGAAAAATGTTTCTTTAAGACTCGTATGTGTAAAGAAATTAAAATATCGTGTAGCTTACATTTCAGTTGAAAAGGAGTTTTCGTTGAATAGATAGCTCTCGTAGTTTGAAGACTGACCAGTTGTATGAAGCCTTCAAGAAGCCATGCAGGAACAAGTGGCCACATTGCTCGTTCCAGGCCACTTCCGAACAAAATTGCGCCCACGGTACGGCTTTTAGACGGAACCGCTGAAAATATGGCGGCCGCTAAATGTCGATCAAAGTGCGTGGTTTACAACGGTTGTTGAAGGTTATCTAATGGGAATCTTACCTTTAGTTTTAATCTTAATTACTTTCTGTGGAGATTAAAAACTTTGACTAGACAAGCGGTAAGTTTCAATTTAATTCCGTGAGGGCTCGTTCAAAACATTGACACAATGCTAAAAGTTAGTCGCCTTTTGGCGACTAGCTCTGAGATTCTGGTCGCCAACACTCAATTTTCAGTCGCATTGGCGACCAGCTGGTCACAATTTCGGACCCTGGGTAATGGCTGTTATTGCAGTTAATAGTTAGTGTTAATTTTTTCATTTGTTTTCACAGGATGGTTATGAAGAGATCCTCAGTGATGAAGAGGTAGGTACATTGTATGTCTGATGACACTTATTAAATGATGAACTTGTTTAGAACAGTGAACAAAAATATATACTAGGAAACTATTGATATTATTATTAATTATCTAGTATACAAACTAAACTTATCACTTGCGTGGCGTACGTTTTGCTAGCCTTTGAGTTTGCCCAGCCAGCATTTCTGCCGGAGTTTTATCTAGCTCTTCCCCCCCCCCCCCCCCCCCCAATCCGTCCCCTTTGTTTCCACTGAATTTCAGTGTGACGGGTGCCTGCTCTGTCTGTTCCTTTGTGTGGGGGCTCATGGCTGGGTCGCAGTACCGTGCCAGCCATGGGGGCTTATTCATTCTAGGGGCTGGCTGCCAAAAGTGGAAGCCCTTGGACATTCCAGGCACCCAACCTCCACTAAGCGATGCAGTTGTTAATGTTTGATTTTAAGTACATTTAATTAAAAATTAGCTTTTCATCCTCCAAAGTAGGTCACTTTATAATTAAGCTGTGTATGTATTTTGACATTTACTGCCGCCATGTATGATCATCCGTCCTTGTTGCGCCATTGGACACATAAGGCGTCAAGGCTGCTGTGCATAGGAACAAATAATGATGGGCTGCATGCAAGAACGTCCCCTAGAATTTTGGCTCAAAATGAACCTTGCCAAAGCAGCTCCAAATTTCGCTTGCTGGTTTGCTTATAGGTGTAAAACACTATTCTTTGTTTATTTTCTCTGGTTCTTGCTTTGTTTTCGAGATATAATACCCAGTTTGAGCTAAACGTTGCTAGTGCCAGGCCCCTTTTTACCAGTGAGTGCTAATTATTAAAATTCAAAACTAGCACTAACATAGCCACAAGATACTAGCGTTAGTCCTAACATGAACACGTAGGGTTTCCCCGCTAATACATAATGTGCTATTTTTCTTGTGTATAATAGGATATGGATGACGGAACTCTAGAGGATGCTGTGAGTATTAAAAATAGCCTTTCTTAGTAATTGGTGTTGACTAGAAATTCATTGGCAAACTTCTGTTTGCCAAATATAAACTTTGCTATTAGCAGGGTTTTGGTTCTAAATGGATTTCATTAGGAA
This sequence comes from Blastomussa wellsi, assembly GCA_947652115.1. Lineage (NCBI taxonomy): Eukaryota > Metazoa > Cnidaria > Anthozoa > Scleractinia > Plerogyridae > Blastomussa > Blastomussa wellsi. Next base: position 42,477,299 of record OX393561.1, read on the forward strand.
GCACTCTTTTTGAAGTGTAGTATTGTTCAAATGTTCTTGTTGATTCAGGAAGTTTACCCTTGATCAATTTCATATTATGTGTTACATACTTGATTTCCTGTTATTATTTTTTTCAGGATGTTCAGTTTGGGGATTTGGATCTTTACAGTGAAGATGCTTGGATGTCAGTGTCTGTTAGTTTCAACCCTTACCAATGTGACTTGTCACCCTTGACTGTGAGTTCTTGGTTTTTGTTTCAGTTTTTTATTGGTTTGTGTTTCACATAATTTTAGCCAATTTCTACCCTGATCAACTGGTCATTAAATTACTTAATTATTCCTGGAATGTAATGATACATACATATTTTTTATTTAAACTTGAATTTAAGTGCAGCTAATTACAAGCTAGTACCGGTATCTTATAGAAAAGGAAAAACAACAACAAACAAAAAGGCTACAAAATAAAAGTACATAAATATGATGGCTTTAGGCTGTAAAAAACTTGTGAATCAAACAAACTTAGAAAAGCCAAGAAGGGGCTTTGGGTGTACAAAATTGGAGACGATTAAATCAGATTGCATTTGGATAAATTTTTAAAATTGCCGGCCCAATAGTTTTCAAGGTTATCTCTTTTTGTATTTCTTTATTTTGCTTGAAAATAATCCTTTTTTTAGGTTGCAGTGAATGCCAGAAAAATCTACTTGACTGTGCAGCATTTGTGTTACATGGCAACCCCTAGAGTCTGGTGGCTCGCATGTATACGATATAGGTGTCTTCTGTAATATTGACCTATCTATCAACTTACCTCCCCAGGCATTTACTCCTCCAGATTGCACTGAGTACGAAAAGGCCTTGTTGAAAGCAAGGGAGGATTCTGGTAAGTAGCTTGGAAACCACTACCATTTAATTGTAATGTACAAGTCAAATCAAAGCTTCAACATCCCCACCCGGGCAACCCCCCACCCGGACATTTGAATTTTTGGGAAATCTTGTGTTAAAATTACTCCCTCCCTAGGTCAAAAAGCCATTCAAATGCCCCATCATAGGCCCATTTCAGGTGATCAGGTGATCAAATACCCCAGCCCCAGGAAAAGTAGTCACTGAGTGACCAGATTACCATTTTTAATTGACTTTAAGTTTTTATTAGTAGCTGCTATTTACATGTACTATGCATGTGAAGCCGAGTCTGCAGACATGTTTTTAATAGACAACACGAAAGAGAACCCATAACAAAGTTGGCAATTTTGATGTCGAATAGATCTTTTTACCGATATGGAAGCCAGTTTTTGATTTGTATTGTTTTGAAAGACATTATGGGATGCCCAGGGGGCAAATTATTAAATGTGTTGCACCCTGGACATCCCATAATTATAGTTAATTGAAACAATAGAATTCAAAATGGCTGTCATATTGGTAAAAAGGTCTATTATTAAGCCTTTAATATAAAAGAAACGTTTTGCTGATGTATATCAGATACATGTATGACACTAGTCTTCTACTAGTACCGGTACTTTGTATAAATGTGAGCTTCTACTCCTTTGCCTTTTGACCAAGCCATCATAAAGTCGGAATCTTTTCTTTAAAATCCTCCGCCATGATTTATCAAAAAAATCCTCACCCCCAGGAAGGCAAAGGCATCATACCCTAGGTATGCCCAGTGAGGACAAATGGACATGGTTTTACTTGCTTCAAAATTCAGCTTTTATTTTCTCTTGGCATTTGTAGTTTCAAGGTTTTTTCCTTATCACTGATCAGCTTGTTCTTTTGAATTGACTGTTTTTTGGTTTTGTTTAGATTCAGCAGATGAGCAACAAGTTAACTTGGTAAGAAAAATTAAATTATATGCCAGACTACTAGTTCTATCCTAGCTATATCCACTATAATATGTTATTGAGTGATTGAAGAATGATGGATGGACTTTAATGATGGCAGTTGATGTGTTTATTTGCTGTTTCGTCTTATTCACTGTAGGGGCAGGCATTGTTTGAACATGTGGAGATGTGCTGCACTTCTGAGAGGAATTTAAAGTGAGTGGAATGTTGGTTTATGTCTCTAGAGTACAACACTTTCTTTTTTAAAATGCCAGTAAGTTCAAGACATAAGCTGTTTTCGTTGTTTTACTTTCAACAGCTGGATTGAGCAAATTGAAGAAATACCTAAGCTTCTCATTCCAGGATTGGTATGTCAGTTAGCTTTATTTGGAATTACAGTAAATAAATCTGGTGTTTTATAACCTTGTTAACATTCTCTTTATCTTGCAGGCTTATCTTTCAAGGGCTGAGCAGAAAGGTTTGTTTTTCATTTAAATTTATTATTTTTGTTGTGAAACATTTTCTAGAAAGAAGGCATTTTTCACTTCTTTTTACATATACCAATCCAATCACAATTTGAAATGAAGGTTTTGACATTTTTCAACTTTGCTTTTCTCTTCAGTAGCTAATCGCTGCCGTGGTTGTGGCAGAAATTTATTTTTACATGTTTATTGAAAGTTCAGATGTTTGATTGTCCATATTAATTTTAATGTTTCCATAGGTGTGATGAGAAAGCTGATTGAATGGATTACATATTCCTTGGACATTGAGATGGCCCAGAAACTTCCAATAGCGGTAAATTGAAGTTCTAAAATCACTTTGGTTGATGTTGATATTTATTATTTTCAGTGGCTGTGTTGAACATGCCATTATGGGCATTGTCATGATATTTTGGTGTCATTTTGAAATGCTGAGTGACATATGTTTTTGCATCAATGGAAATGCAAAAATAATGGTGAAGTTAAGTTATCTGTGACTATATCACTACAATGAAACCGTTTTTTGCTGGTTGTCACTTTGGATGGCAAGGATGGAAATGGATTGAAACTTGAGCCATCCCTTGAAAACATCTCCAGAAATTCATTATGGTTTGCTCTCGCAGCCACAATTCGTTTGATACATGTATCTTCCTGTTAGTCCATCAGGAGCATTTTGGGCATGAGTTAAAGTACCAGGTAATGATTTTAGCAACGAATGAAGCTGAAAACAGCAAATCCCTTGTGACAGTTCCCCATTAAAGTGAGTTTCATGTTGCAAAGAATCCCAAGTCTTGACTCCATGTTCTTCATTGTTTGGTAAATGTATAATGTAATGACTTTTAATGGCTTGATTGTTGTTTCTCCTCAGGCCAATATTCGGTTGATAAAGGCAGGACTCAAGCTTGTTGGTGGAATGTGCTCTTGCGGATCAGATGTGGTTTCAGTTCTTATAGTAAGATTTTTTAAGTTTTGATTTTTCCTTCAAGTTTTATTCCTCTTGACTAAACGTACTTTGAGTGAGAGGTGCTGTTTTCATTACATTAGGGCCATATAAGGATTTTTCCCTTTTATCTTTGCAGGAAGCTGGAGTTCAAGAAGCTCTTGGTAAACTTCTCACTACAGAACACATGTCATCTTCAATGAAACTGCTGACACTGCAAGGTTAGCATTTGTATTTTTGCCTGTCTATTTTAATGGTCAGAGCTGAGGTTTTGTGTCAAGAACACTTTTGTAAGGCAAAGTTATTTTAGACACAGAAAAGGTTTGCATCTTAGCTCACCTTTAAAAGCCTCAATTCTTAATAAATCAAGGCAAGCAAACGTTTTTTTGCATAGCAGTGTAATTGTAAGGTGCATAGCAATGTAACATGGATTCCTTTGGCAATTTTCATTCTCATATTTTTTGTTATTGGAAATTTAGCTATTGACAACACTACAGATTCTTATATTGGAATGGAGCACTTTCTTGGCTGGGATGCAGATGACAAGGTGTACTGTTTGATCATCATTAAAAGTTTATTTCAATTTGTAATAACTGTAATTATAGAACTACACAGATGTTATTTAATATGATATACCATTTATGCCAACTCTCCTCCAGGGCTTATCTGGAAGTCTCCCAGATACATCTCCCAGTTTCCCATACAGATCACCAGATCTGTTATACAGAAAAAATATACATAAAATATGAGTCTTCACTCTTACTTTGGCCAATTTTGAGAGGAAATTTTGAACTATTTTATGCTTTTTTGTGGATGAATTGGCAGTGCTCTGTTTTGAGAACTGAGAAAAGGTATCTTGATAGAAAATTGGCAGTCTCCTTGATTCCAGATGTTTTAGTTTGGTATTTGATATGCTTGCCTGTGAAAATTACTGAATTTGATAATTCAAAGCTAATAAATTAATTATGATGTATTGTTTTATCTGTGTAGGAGAAAGAGAATACTGATGGAACAGATGTCAAACAAGAATCCAAAAGTTACCAACAGCTTGTTGATTTTCTTCTGGCAGATCAGGTAATATTTTTCAGATCTTAAAATAACATAGAAAAATAGATCCAAGAAGTTCAAAAGTCTATCATGTCACTTTTTGCCACAATTGCGAAACATCTTTCAACAGTTATTCCTGGGCTTACATTTGTTATGAATGATGATTAACATCATTGTTTTAATAGTCGTAAGTTTAGTAAGTTTCCTTTCCTTATTGGTTTGTTGTAGCTACTCAACTTGTAGTTTAGTGTTGGTTGTACATATTCATGGTGAAACTGTAGTATAGTTTGTGAAGATTCATCATGTTTGGTTATGTCCATCTCCTGTTAATTTTCTGTTCAAATCAGACTGTACGTGTGGTAGAAGCTGCCTCTGCCCTGGCTCGAAAAGTCCATTTGTATGAATCACTTGCACTGCTTCAGAAAACAGTCGACAAGTAAGTGATCAATGATGCACTTATCTATTGTTTGTTTTGTAGAAAATGGTTTTGTTCATTCTGTGTTTATCTTTGTCTGTCTGTTCCTCCATCTCTCTATCTGCCTGTCCATCCATTGTTTCCTTAATCACATCCTGCCACAATTAATGGCCTAATTTATGTCCTCACTAAAACAACTGTGTTTATTTTCGAAAGATATCTCAAGGGAGTCAAGTCTGAAATATTGATAATCTCCTGAATTTGCTTTTTGTGCAGAATTGTTGAAACAACTCCTCACCCCAGACATCCAGATGCTGAAACAGACTCAGCTGGTGAGGGGACGGATACCAAGGAAACAGCTGATGTATTGTCACCTGATCGTAATGTTGCCATGGATACACCAGGGACGGTACCTGGAGAACAAGATCAAACTCTTGAAACTGAGAACATAGAGATAATTGCAAGCATCCTTGAGGAGATCTGTACATTCCTAAACCAGGCCCAACACTTGATAGTAAGTAGTCGATTTTTAAGCCCTTTACATTGCTGAGATCCTTCATAAGATTACTCATTGCTGTGAGAATGTATTGAAGTTTTGTCAAAGTGTTTGTGAGTAGTAGGCAGGATGGATGGAGTAGTAGGCAGTAGAGACCACAAGCGTATTTGGGCACCATTGTGTTTTCAATAGCATTGACAGCTTCATTCGTGAGGCCACTTTTCGCATATAATTTTCAAGGCATCCCTAGGCTACAGTTCCAGTGACCTCAATGCTCAGCAGGCAAGGTCCAATCTAATCCCGGTTATATACATCTGTGTCAAAATCCTTGTTCTGGACTCCCAGCAGACTCAACAAATTACTAGAAGTGCATTTCGATTGCACTTTAATCTAATTGGCTTACCAATTCCACTGTGAACTGCTGGGACTTCCTTCAGCCAATCGGAGCAAATCTCAGCTCATTAAACAATCATATGGCTTTTCTTAACAGACCTATCATGGTGCATACCCAAATCCTGGTACACAAGAGCAAGAATTTCAGGTCTGGTTTGAAGACATAAATAACCAGGATTTACAAATTTCGTCTGCAATGCAGGCTAGGTCCATTTCTGCACCATTCAATTCACATTAAACAGCATGTATTATTTTGTTATTAACTTTGTACTCAAGTGAAGTAGGCAACAGATATTTCATTATAGGCTGCAAAATTGCTGGCTGTGTGGGCCAGTCAGCTTGAGTGGAGTTTTTGGCTGGCCAGTTCTGCAGGTAAAGTTGTTGTAATTATTAGCAAGGTCCTTTGGTGATGACAGTATTTTCCATGTTATCAGGTGCAGTGTCCTGTAAAGGCATTTCCCACCTCGGCCAAGATCACAGGATTTGATATAACCCCCAAGGATCCTTACCCTGTAATGTTCCATTTCTTCAAGGCTCGGTAAGTTTCAGTGCCGTACCTAGCCAATTATCATGCATGGCATGCATGGCTCATGACTAGTTTCTGGAACTTCAAATCTAGACCTAAAGTGTTTGATCTTAGTCAGGGCCGTCACTCAGTCTTCCGGGTGCTTGACAAATGGCAAACTGGTGAAATGCTGGGAGAGGGAACCTGCTGTCCATGTGGCAAAATTCTCTGTGTGTGTTGGGGGGGGGGGGGGGGGGGGCGAGGGCAAGGTGGGGGCCTAATGAAGCAGTGAATATGCCTGTTGTGTGGGTAACACAACAGGGTTTTGGTACTTAAAAACGTAAATGCAGTTTGAAGAAATTTTCTCGGTATTGAGTAAATTTTCCTACTTTTCAAATGAATTTTTATAGGTTTGTTAAATTATTTATTGTAGTGAACTCTCAGTTATCCTGTGGGAGGAGTTTGTATTGAAACAAGTTTATCTTTCAGTCGCCTACTGGAGTCCATTCTGGTTGTGATGTCCTCAACTGCTGGCTGTCATCCTTCAGTGTTTGCTCCAATCCGAGACTTTTTCTTTACCTTGCTGCAGTCACAGACAGGTACTGACAGTACACTGTGTGATTCTCTTCGGCTAGTCAACTTTATGATTATAATAATACATAGCTACAATTATCTTTTTTTGCAATTTGCAGGTTTGTTGTTTCTTTCATCACATCCTGACACAATCAATGGCCTAATTCGTGTCCTCACTCAAACAACCGTAAGTATTTTCCCCACTTGAATGGATATGATTGATATAAACTTTTAGATGGTAGTGTGAAGGTTGTTGTTTGTTTTCTTCCACACTTCAGCAGTCTTCTTTGTTTTAGTTAGTGAATTGGATTCTGATTCTTATTTCAGGAAGCTGACATTCACCACAGTGATGCACCACCACTGAATGTAAGTAGTTTAAAATGGATTGCTAGAATTGTTGTTGTTAAACTTTGATTTTTAAGTTGGTTTCAGGGCTCATTTACAACTTAGTGAGTTGTCGCATGAAATTGGTGATAGTTTGATTTGCATGGCAGTCACTGAAAGGGATAGACGAGAGGGACCTTCCTGACCATGACCAGATTGAGTTGTCTTGCACGAAGCATGGACTCATTGGAGCCTCAAAGGGTAGCCCTTTCATTTCAGTGACTACAGACCCCTCGAGACTCCAACGATTCCACACTTCCTGTAAGGCAACTCAGTGTGTCCAGGTCCCTCTAGTCTATCCCTTTCAGTTACTACCGATTTGAACTTTTGCATACTTACATGGTAGGAGATCTTTAAGTGCAGGAAGTGAACCAAAATAACCTTTTAAGCAACCCAACAAATTCCTCCCAACTTTTTATTGTCATACATAATCCCTTCACTGCACAAGCTAGTATTACATGTACTAGCTGGATGTATTGATCTGTGTTCAGTAAGTTTACGTTTCATGTGTTTTGTGCTCCTAGGAGATCCTTAGAGATACCACAGTAGCAGACTCATGCACTCCTCAACACCTTGGACTTCTATTGATTTATCATTTGCAGGTAAAACTGATAACACTACCACTGTCCACAGTGAAGTTGATTAATATACAGATTTAGCCAAGCCTAAAAGCAGAGCTCCATAGTTTTTGCTGATTCTTAACAATTTGAGAAAATGATCTAAATCAGTGAAAATTCTAGCGTGCGCAATTCCTCGAAAAAGATTTCGTTACCAAATAAAATCAGAATTGTCAACTCCAATCACATAAATTCTGGCAAGGATGGCCATGAAAAACTACAAGATACAATGGAAAACCATTACTTGGTCAGTGGTCAACTTAAAAAAAACCATGTGATCTCGATGAGTCCTAACCTGAGTCTGTGATATGGTCATGTGATACTGGTCAGTGGATACCTTGTTTTGACAGCTGTCAATCAATCATACAAAAGTCGTTTTGAAAGTTCTTTATGGCAGCAGACCTGGGTAATGCTATTTCTCGCCATAAAACGCGGGTTGCCACCGGCATCTCATTCCCAGGCTTTATCCATCGGCTTTATGGGTTTACTAATTTCTATAGGTGTGGATGCTCCACTCATGCACGGGAGCTTCGCAATTAATTAACAGTTAGGTTATCCACTCTCAATTTCTATGGGCGATAGTTAATTTAGGTTGCAAGCAAAAGGAAAAGCCCATTCCGAGGGTGTTCAATACATTTTCAATTTTAGATTTCATTGTCGAATGCTAGTACAATTCTGCTTATGATGATAATAATTGTAAAAGGCGCAGCATATAACAATGCTATTTCTCACATGATTGTTTTGTTACAGACTCTTCAGGCTGTAGATCAGTTGCTGACGTCTTTATCTCCAGGTAAGTGACAATTTTTATCTGGTTTGTAAGATGATATGTAGAATTATTATGCAGTACATCTTATAGCATGAACAGTGGGTAGAGAAAGACAATACAATTAGTGGTGATATCTTGCGGTGGAGTAGATTGTAAAGTTTTGAAACTTTAGGAAGCTTTCCTAGGTTTTAATCCTAATTTTTAACTGTTGTTTGCTTCATTTGATCCCTGAAAAGATCTTAATTTACTTAGTTTATTGAGCATTCAATCACATGGGTAAAATTTGACCTGTTGTTGTTTTTTTGTACATGTGTAATGCTGTGAATATTTTTGCACCAGCACTGATTGTAGCTTTATCTTTAAGGTTTGCTACCAAATGACATGGATGGTGCAGACACATTGTCAACATTACATACACTCTACTCAATGACTTTTACTGCTATTGGTGAGTGATATGTACTCTGCTTTTAGCTTGTCATGTGTAGGTTCAGTACTGAGGAACATTACAGCCTTTTTCTATTACCACCTAGTGTGTTATTACTACATCAAGGCTGTTGCTTCATCCACTGTTTGCTTCTCACGGGAATTCCAGCTTGGCTTTCAGATCAGACAAGAGGCTCTCATTTTGCTTGCCCATGGCATGCTGTTTTTAGTTTGCTGTTTTAGGACCTGGACTTGTGATGCCCTTCTTGACTATTATGCCGCCGGCTACTCTGTTCATAGCAATCAGCTTGTGACCAAAAAGCTCACTTATAACAGCCGCCTACTCTACCAGTCGATGACACCTACTTCAAAACATTTTGAAATCCCTGTTCTACCTTTAATAAGTCAGTACTTTCAGGGGGCTGAAATGTGTATCTAATGTTAACATGTGTTGATCATTACACTAAATTAATTACTTTAACTGGGATTTACAGTGCTATGCACCTAACTGTTGCCATTTAGGAGGATTTTTGATTAACTTTTGACAACTTTTTAACATATTGTTTCAACTTCTGTTGTCAAGTGCCTAATTGAAATGCAACAACTTTCTGTTTGTATGTAGATTGAAGCCTGTGAAATTCCCATGAGAGTGAATGGTAAATTTGACAGTATAACACCTCTGCTTTCGACAGTTGTCACATTTTGAGCGGCTGATTCAAACAGAAGCCAGCAAAAAGTTGAAAGTTGTCATAAAGTTAAAATTTAATCAAAAACTTTCTCAAGTGGCAATGACCCAAACAAAAGAACCGAATCAATTGTTCATTTGTATATTTATCAGGTAAAGCTGCAGTGGTGTCTGTTCTTAGTTTAGACACAAATCTTCGATCCCTTCTACCATTTGTGGAATCCACAGGTTGGTGTCATTCTGTCTTTGTACACAGCTGTTAATCTCAAAATTCTCCTTACTCATCCCATAGATTCCCTTTCATGTTAGTTGTGAGAATTTCCTATTAGACCAACTGAAGACAGTACAAGTAATATTCTCTAGTAGTTGATTTTGTTCTCGTTACCCCTATTAATGTACTGGTTTATGCTTATTTCATTGTGCAGAGAAACAAAAGATTTCACACTATAGTTAGTCTTTTCTACATAAGAATTGCAAAGAAAGCTGCAAGGAAACTTAAGACTTTTGCATGCATTATTTCTCAAAAACTAAAACAATACCAAACTGATGAAATGTGTTGATATCGTCTGTTGTTTGTTTAGGAGATGCAAAAGATGATGCTAAACTAAAGAAGTGTGTGTCCACAAGATACGCCACTGTTTTGATTCTTTTGACAGTGAAATGTGAGTATCATGGAGACAATTGGCAACAAATTTTTCATGTACATGCAATTTCCCAATACCAAGGTCACTAGTAAAATTGATTGATGTAAATGACGTGGCTCATTGAGATTCTCTGTAGCTCGGTAGAACACCCCACCAGTGTCTGGGAGGTCACGAGTTTGTCCCACGCTTGTGACAAAAGTACACATTAAATTTTCATCTTTATCAATTAATTTAACCTTTTATAACTCTGTTATACTAGTTCTTAATTTATTGTATATGTTGTGGTTTAATATTATCTTTGGTTTAAATTTTTTCCTTTGGTTTTGGCTATGGCATTGTATAATAAACAGCTTGAAACAATTAATGGTAGAAATTAAACCGGGGATAAAACTGAATCACAACATAATTATCTGTAGTTGTTGTTTAGTAGGTTTTCAATCAGTATAATTATTTTGCTTGTACATGTAATGTATTTTAGATTTCAGATTTTTATTTTTAGATTTTACTTTTTGTCAATATTAAATTTTATAAATGTGTTTGTTTGAATGAAGCTCCTTGGTGCTGCATATATAAATTACTTGCTGGCCTGCTTACTTACTTACTTACTTGTCTGCTGTTTTAGTGTCTGAAAATGTCGAAATGTTTTCCAAACTGGCTCCCAGACTCCTAGCTGTCACAGCCAGAGGTAATAGTTCATCTGTATACTATATAATAAAAATTATTTATAATAATTATTAATCTGAACTTTATAACTAGTCTGCAAATGCATAGCCAACATTTTGGTAGTATGATTTGTATGGAACAGAACAGCTTCTAATACCTGATTCACACCATAGCTTAAACACGCTTTAAAATTGTTTTGTTCATAAAAGTTACTAACTGATGATTATTGATTTCAAATGTGGCAAAATGAAAGAACACATTAGAACTTACTTGAATCCTATGTAAAATTCAGTCTTCTGTTGCTCATTTTCATTTTGTCTAACCTGGTTTAACTAAACAAGTTTTGTTGGTGTGAATGGGGTATTAGTTTATTTTATTGGACGTGTCTTTTGTTTTCCACCCTTTATACTTCTTGTCAGTTGATTTTTCGTCTCTTAGTAATAAATTGTAAATTTTTAATTATTTTCTCTCAGTGGATGCAGATTCCTCAATCACTGAACTGGGCCACTGGCTGGTTGCACTGAAGGATACCAAGTTTGATATGTCAAGCATTACCAAATTAGTAGAATTTGTGAAAAGGTAACCGTTTTAAACTGTTGAATTCAGTGTCAATTTTTTGCAAATTGGGTCCCAACTGCATCTTGTAGTCAATTATTTAAAGGGGCACTGTCACAGGGATTTTGCTGTTTTCAGGTCAATTCTGCCGAAATCATTGTCTGCGCCTCTAATTTGCCCCTGCTGAATTAACAAGAAGAGTTTGAATGAAATTTTAGTAGGGGGAGCGAACCATAATATTTTTGGCGATTTTTTCATTACATTTCCATCCTTGTCATCCGTAATAGTTTGCAAGAATTTATAGTCACAATGTAGTACAATAGTCTTTGACAACAAAACTGGACCATTATTGTTGGGTTTGCATTGATGCATAGACAGTTTTGAGTCTTTTCAAGTGATGCTACAATAGCATGACAATTCCCCTTTAAGGCGCTGTCCAGGGCTCATATGAGGACCACTTTATCCAGGGTTCTGTGCACAAACCAGTCAGTCACCATCCCTCTCACTTATATATTGTTTCTCATTTGTTTGTTTTTAGTCATTTAAGTGATATAAGCACCACTCCGAGCACAGCGTGTGGAGTGCTAATGGCCCTTAGAGTTCTCAGATATCTCGGCTGCCCAACTGACATTTTAAACACTGCTGAAGGTTGGTTTGAATATGGTGGTTTGGATGAATTGGTTTGTGAAATATCAAGAATGAATTTGGTGAAACTGAAATACTGGTAAAGAAAATTATTAGAAATGGTGAAAATTGACTAGTAAGAACTTAGAGTATAAACATCCAACTAATGTAAAGTGTTGGACATCAAGAGTTGTATATTATTTCAATCACGGGAGACAGTTTTTCATCACATTTCCAAACACCGAGAAGAGAGTTGAAAATACGACGCGCAGCAGAGTATTTTTGACGAACTTCAAGGTGTTTGGAAATGTGACGAAAGACAGTGTTTGATTTATTTTTTCAATCAAAACTAAAACTACGGAGAAAATGAAGAAATAAAATCGTAAAATCTATGCTAGTTAAGATCACATTTCCAAACCACGGTTACGGTTCTGATTTCCTTTGTTTTAACGTGATGAATTATTAATGAGTTTGAGAAGTTTAAATAACGTGTTGGTTCAGTACAGTGTAGCAGCTTTCTTGAAGAAGTTAAAATACAATATTATAACAACTGCAATAATAGTTAAACAAAAATAATTATATTTCAATGTCATTTGGAAACGGATGTATTGAAGTGAGACATTAAGTCGCTTACTGGTAAACCTCATTTAAGTTGAAAGTAAATTATATTCATTGACACTTTGGAATATTTATTCAATTATTTGTCTGTGCAATCCAAATCCAAGAGCAATCTTTAATTAAATTTATTCTCTGTGAATGTAAATAAGAAGCACAAAGTTTTAAAACAAGGTATGCACAGTGAAAATATGTATGCTTAACTTTCAATTAATTCTTCCTTACAGTGGTGCAGAAAGACCTAAACCAAAACTTAGCCTGTATTGAGTTGTTCTCTGCAAATGCCATGGACATCTTCATCAACACGTTTCAAAAACTTGGGGAGTTTCTAGTACGGCCCTGGAGACAGGGGCAGCCCCTTCATACTGGGCCACCCCTAGTAATGGTTTCCATGGTAACACCTCTTCTAGCACTGGTGAAGACTCTATTGATAGAGCTGCTCAACAGTGGAAAATATCAGTTCAAAGATACAAGACTGATGAAGTCGCTGATGGTGCTTCATACAGTGATGTGCACGGCACCCATGACGGGGCAGCTCAGCAGTCTTGCTCATAAGGTATGGAATAAAATGTGTTTTGGGGTGGGGTGGGTGGAGCGTCAACTCGGCAAGTCTTGCTGGGGGGGGGGGGGGGGTTAGATTTTCTCTGCTAAGTAAATGTTTTATAATGTACTGTACAGTAAAATGGGAAATAATAATTGCAATGAATTTCCAATTTAAGCAGTTGGAATAAAGAAGCTTTGAAGCCACACATCAGGATTCTTTATTCCAATTGGCAAGAAAATTGCTTAAATTGGAAATTCACTGCGATGATCATAAACATTTTGTCACGTATTGTACATTCACAGTTCATATATGAATTATTTAATACACATTTTATCATACTGTACATTGTTATTTATTTATCAATCAATCAATCTTTATTTAAACACGAAATCTTATCATAAAAATGGTCTTCCTAGGAGTCGTGTAAAAAATTACAAAGAACAAATTAACTATATCATCAGAATAACATTACATTAACTAACAAACTAATGAACTAACCTTCAGTAAAAACCTATGTAATAAAAATTTCTCTAATATACAGTGCACTAAAAATCATCTTTCCCAATTAGTGCGGTTTTAAACAGTTTTAAACTAGGTAGGTGTCTGATTTCCGATGGGATCTTGTTCCACAGGACAGACCCTCTGTAGTGCAGGCTACCTTTTGCGTATTCCGTTCTTGGTCTGGAGACATAGTAATTTATCTCAGAGTTTCTAAGATTGTGTGCGTGTACGGTTGATGTGCCAAACATGGCATGACATGCCAAAAATCTATGTACTCAAGGTTTTGTGCGCATTCTCCTCCAGATTAAAAATACTTGCAGGTGGCTGTTGAGCACAAACTTTGCCGTGTTGAGTAAGCAGCTTTGTAAATGGTATTCTCTATTAACATTTAAAATTTCCGGTTTGTCATTCTGAAGTGAATCAGGTGCTATTTTTATTTCAGGAATATATTCACTGTGTGGGCTGTGTGTATTGCCGATGTATTGCTTAATTGTTTGTTTGTTCGTTTTTCCCCGGAAGATCCAGAGTGAAATTGTTGATGTGTTCATGACATTCACAAGACCTGTCATTCAATCAGCTGATCATGAGGAAGGTAATTAACTAAAGAAATCAAGGGGAAACTAAAAAAAGTTCATCCTTAGTGGCTCTACTGAGCTCTTCCATTCTGTTGACCTGTGGACCTGCGTGATGAGTTTGTTAGGAAAGGTTACAGGGAGAGTTAGAATAATACACATGGTTGTTATATGAACCTGTTTCTCGCCATTGTTTTGTTTGTCTTTTCTGTATGGTTTCAATAGAAATATGTTGTTTTTCTGTTGTCAATTTTGTTTTTACAGCAATAAATGACAGTATTTGGTCCTTAATGCTGAAAGAACTTCTCGAGTATACAACATCAGCTCCTCAGGTTAGTTGGCAATTTTTTGAAACTAAGGGGGTGTGTACATGATACTGGCGCCTAGAAAATGATACTGGTGCGACTAGAAAAAGTCAAACCGTGTTTACATAAACCGTTTTTATTGGGGTGTGAGTTTTATACTGCCGTAAACTCTGTTGTAAAAAAGGAATATGAAACGAGGGTCAAACCGTGTTTTCGTACCGGAATGAAACCTCGCTCCGGTGATCGAAGGAAGCTTAAACCCGGATTGAACTCGCGCCTGTATGACATTTTATGGTGGCCTGAGTTGTGCGTGACATTATGAAAACGATTGCAGAGCCACGAGAGGGAACCGGGGTGAACTCACGCCAGTACGAAAGTTGCCTCGGTATCGTGTACATGTAAACAACCCTCTAACAAAAATAGACTGCAGATGGGTCTTTGCAAGTTTTGTTTTCAGACTGGCAGGTATTTTTTAATATCAATTCTTAGAGCGTTTGCCCTTTGTCTTTTTTATGGCCAGCCAAAGTTGCTCTTTTACTTAGTATTTGGTGTATATTTTGGTTTACAAGATTTTACATCTTCATATTATGTCATTTATTTGCTTTTTTCATTTTCTTTGTTTGCACCAACAGGCTTTTCTAGGAGGACTTGTTCTACTGTCAGAACTGTTACCCATACCATTACCGATTCGTTCTTTAGAGGTTTGTTAATTAGAACCATCTGCAATCTAGTACCAGTTTCAGTGTTTGTTACTGCGTGTCTGAATATAATCACTTGTAATTACTGTAAATTTGTGCTGTTTACTAACTAAAAAAGAGTTTTAACTTAAGGTGATGTTAGACAGGACGATTTTTACCGTTAACATCTTCCTCGTGTAACATACCGTTACCGCACGTTATGGAAGTTAACTCGTGTAACGTGGATGCCTTAAAAATCGTCTCGTGTGACATCGCGTTTAGGGTGCTGGTCAGAGTCGTGCAATGTCGGTTTTTTGGCGGGAAAGAGCTGGAAGCTGACGGAAGCGGCTACATTATAGCGGGAAAACTTTGGATCCCTTAATGGACGCGGCACATCATGGCGGGAAAATAGCGCCACATACCTATGGGCCACTCAACAATTAGACCATGAGCCCAAGAACTCTATAAGCAAAATAGTCAACCAGGCACAGTGGGAGAACCAATCAGATTTTCGGTTTTCTAATAGATCACAGCTGCAAATAGGCTACGAATAGCCTGCTAATATGTGACGACTTTCTTTACGTACTGCCTGACTCTTATAGTGCGATGGCTTTGTTTGTTTGCCTGCTTTTGATAGAACATGTCTCTGGAAGAAGCGAACCAGGTGATGAATCACCGGCGACTCTGGAGTGCACACCTCAATCCACTTAGCACTGAGTTGCAGGGAATACTTAAGGATCTGGCAGGTAGAGTGCCTTTACATAGGCATAGAGTTCTCTGTAGAAGACCTCACTGGAGTTCATAAATGGCAGTCTTACAGTAAAGTGAAGCTTTATGTCAACAGGGTGGCCCATTGGTTTCCATTTGGGCCCTGTGACTTAAAAGAACTGTTTACAACCTCCCTTTGGATATAAAACCATTCTTCGTAGCTAAACAATGTTTGAGTTCTTGGTCAATGAATCGGTCAATGTGACATACAGTCATTGTAAGGTAGCTTTGGTAATACGCAGAACCTTTGGCTTTTAGTCTTTTTTATTCCACGTGGTAATACAAAGCAGTTGTGGTCGAGCGCCATATACCAAGTCAATAGCAAGTCCCGAAGACTCAAGTACGTCACAAAGAACACAACACTTCACACAATAGAACGACACAATAGTGCATATATTGACTTGATATATGGAGCATCACCCATCAGTTGGCAAAAACTACATGAATGTAAGCGAAATTAAACTGTTTTATGGTAGGGTTCTCACCTCTCTGTTTGTTATAATTTACAGGATCAGCATGCCACAACCTTCAGCAAGTGATGAGGAGAGTTTGTTCACAGCTGTCAGACCTATCTGCACCTACTGCCTTCAATATCGTCAGGTAGTAAGGCTGTGCAGGTTTTCAGGTGTTTCCTTGTACAAGCGATAACAAAAGAGGTTACTTTTTAGAGCACGAGTCAACGGCGAGTGATATGCAGTTGTTATAATTCAGTTATTTCTGTGGAGTAATTAGAACAAAAAACAGTACGGGATGCTTTGAAAACAAGAAAAAAGCTACTCGCCGTCCGTTCGAGTTATTAGTGATTTAATTGTGTAAACTTTTTTCAGAACACTTCTGGAAACACTGGACAGTGAGGTGAGCAAAGCAAGTGGAGAAGAAAACAGGTGAGGAACTCCAAAAGAAATGCCAGCACACTGCATTTTCATCTTGCTATGCCTTTTATTCCCATGACGTATAATTCAGTAAGAAACGATTTGTGAAATGGCATGCAAACGCCATGTCATAACTTTTGCTTACCTTGAGTTTTGACATTTTGTTATCGCCTAGCTGTACCGGTGGAGGCGTGCGTATCATGACCCCGTTGCTTACCTTGAGTTTTGTTTTATTGTTATCGCCTAGCTGTATCGGTGGAGGCGTGCGTATCATGACCCTTTTGTTTACTGTGTGTTTGTTATTTTGTTATCGCCTAGCTGTACCGGTGGAGGCGTGCGTATCATGACCCCGTTGCTTACTGTGTGTTTGTTATTTTGTTATCGCCTAGCTGTACCGGTGGAGGCGTGCGTATCATGACCCTTTTGCTTACTGTGTGTTTGTTATTTTGTTATCGCCTAGCTGTACCGGTGGAGGCGTGCGTATCATGACCCTTTTTCTTACTGTGTGTTTGTTATTTTGTTATCGCCTAGCTGTACCGGTGGAGGCGTGCGTATCATGACCCTTTTGCTTACTGTGTGTTTGTTATTTTGTTATCGCCTAGCTGTACCGGTGGAGGCGTGCGTATCATGACCCTTTTGCTTACTGTGTGTTTGTTATTTTGTTATCGCCTAGCTGTACCGGTGGAGGCGTGCGTATCATGACCCTTTTGCTTACTGTGTGTTTGTTATTTTGTTATCGCCTAGCTGTACCGGTGGAGGCGTGCGTATCATGACCCTTTTGCTTACTGTGTGTTTGTTATTTTGTTATCGCCTAGCTGTACCGGTGGAGGCGTGCGTATCATGACCCTTTTGCTTACTGTGTGTTTGTTATTTTGTTATCGCCTAGCTGTACCGGTGGAGGCGTGCGTATCATGACCCTGTTGCTTACCTTGAGTTTTGTTATTTTGTTATCGCCTAGCTGTACCGGTGGAGGCGTGCGTATCATGACCCTTTTGCTTACTGTGTGTTTGTTATTTTGTTATCGCCTAGCTGTACCGGTGGAGGCGTGCGTATCATGACCCTATTGGCTTATCTGTCATCCCAGCCGGCTGTTAAAGTGTCTCTACTTCAACTATTAAAAACAAGGTAGATGATTGGCATCTCTAGAGTATTTTCACACACGTGAAAAGCGGCCATATTGGATTGCTGAAACAAAAGATGATATTTTCATAACAATAGAGTTCAATTCCTGGAGGATTGTTTTGGGGCACCAATATGGCCGCCGTTTCTTTGTTTTGGGACACCAACATGGCCGCTGTGACGTCATGTAAAAACACTGTTATTAAACTTCTATCAGAATAACAGTAGATAGTCCTATATGCAAGGTAAGAGACACTGAGCGTGAGGAATTTTTCGCATATATTGTGTATTCCGATGCCCCTAGTGAGCAGTCTTTTTCTTTTCCTAGCGCCCGACGCGAAAACACGAATGCGTATACGCGTCGGATTTCAAGAACAAACACTGACTGCTGGCAGTCTAAGTTCGAGCAGTCTAAGTACTGTAAATTTGCAAAGGTTAACGGTAAAAATTGAGTCAAGTCAGTTTTCCACAGATTACGATTCCCGTTATCCACCTTTGAACACCCGGGCCCAGTTTATCAGTGATCAGTCACTCATATTATGACAGTTTTGGTGGTTGTTTTGATTATAAACTTTCATAGCAACGGAAGTAAGTGAACTTATATAATATGCATGCCATTTTATGTTCACAGTGGCAATGCAAAGAATGATGACCTCCTGTTTCCTAGTCTCCTGCCGTCCATGCTGTCATGTTTGAAGGGTTCCTCAGAAAATCAGATGGTGTCCAGATCTCAGTACTGTGTTGTGGTACGGAACCTTTGTTTGCTGCTTTAGTATACTTTTTGTAGATTTTAATAAGCAATTCAGTCTAAAAAAGTAGTCGTAACTCCTTGCTACATTCATCATCAGATGAAAGCCGTGTAGCAAACGGTATCCCATAAGAGCAAAACATGATTTGGATGACTTGCCAGTGCTTACTAACATAAGCTGTTTTATTTTTGTAATTGCCTTTTAGTCCATCGTACAGTCCTTGTGTGATCCCACAGTGAGCCTGATGCCGTTTGAAACTCCATTCACCGACCAACATGTAAGTTATTTGAACTTTTTGTGCCGTAGTGCTGAGACCATTTTAACGCGAACATTGTACTACTTCAATGCTACGTAAGCTTTTCAGTCAGATGGTCTTAATAACGCCTGCTGCTACAACCTAAAATCATGGCCTACGTCATTTTGTCCGGTATATCTTTTACGAAAAATGCGGCCCCCTCAATGTTTTTTATTTAGACCGTAAAGGCGTAAAACCTGATTTCTGCATCGAGTGCTTGCAGTAATAATTGTGTCATTAATTTGTTTTTCTTTTTGTAGTTGGCAAATACTCTTCCCGACAAGGAGATGCTGGAAGTGATTTGTGCAGCATTACTAGAACACATTGGATCGGAGAAGCAATCATTTGCCACCATATTACTTGCGCTGAGAACCTTGTTAACTCTCACGGAACATAACTACGGCGTCTACCATCAGAAAATGTACGTAAACGTACTTTAAAGCAATCATCGTTCCTCGTAAACCCACCCCCACCCCACCCTTAACAAATGTTTTTTGCAATAAAGTCACAAGTCACTGAGAAACATGCGCTAGGAGTGGAGTGGATAAGGGAACTGCCACAGGGGGTTTGCTGTTTTCAGCTTCAATTGTTGCTAAAATCATTACCTGGTACCTTTACTTGTGCTCAAAATGCTCCTGGTGGACTCACAGCACGACAATCGAACGAATTGTGGCTCAGAGAGAAAACCATAATAAATTTCTGGGGATATTTTCAAGGAATGGCTCTAGAATTTGAAAAAAAACTGGCTAGTTTTTTCAAGTTTCAATCCACTTCCATTCTTTCCATCCTAAGTGATAGCTGGCAATAAACGATTTCAGTGTTGTGACGTAGTCCTAGGTAACAAAACTACACCATTATTTTGGGTTTACATTGATGCAGGAACATATTTCAGCATTTTAAAATGACGTCGAAATACCGTGAGAGTGCGCCTTTAATGCTGGCTTCTCCACGCTTCCCGCTTCTTTTTTATTAACAGTGTTTGGGACCCAGTTTAGTGGTCACACTAGAGAGGTTACTTGCGCCATGTTTTTGCCATTCTGATTATTTGCCATTCGGTTTGTTGCGTTTTGTTCTTAGAGCTCTGGAGAACAATAATGAAGTGTTCTACCGACTCCTGCAGAGACTGTCCTCCTCATTTGAGTAAGTTATTTTGGGCAAAGTGTGTTACCTTTGTAAAATCTATTGAATTGCATTTTCGATTATAGCATTCCATGATGTTGGTGTAAAACATTCCGTGAGACATTCATTAAAATCTCCCCCTTCCTCCCCAGCTCCTCGAATCGTAGTAGAAATATTTTTTCTAAAGTGATATTTATACAAAGGAACACGAATCAAGCTTATATGCATACACCATTTCCATCCTCGCCATCGTTAGTCATCTTCACTTCCTTTTGGGCTCCTAACATTTATCAAGCAGTGTTCTGCAAACACAAACCGTTATTGGTGCGCATCTTACTTTTAAGCCTTGTATTTTCAAGTTTAATCAGTTTAGTCCGTTTCCATCCTCACCATCGTTGGTGCCTGTCGATTGTCGAATACTGTTCTATATAATACAGCTACTGTACTATTGTCGGGTTTCCAACAATGTTGTTATGTTTTCATCGTTCGTTCACTTTGGAACATTTAGACTAAATTTTTCAAAATCGTCATTACCAATCCGTTTCAATCTTCATCATAAGCCATCCTTGTTCCTTTTTGGTTTAGTATCACTCCTTTGGTGTTTTTCTTCATTAGCAAACTACTATTTTTAGGTTTCCTAACTTTTAAGGGTAAGTTAGGTTGTCGAAGAAATAACTCAAAATATCGTAACGTAGCTCCTTCAAATGATAATGTTTGTGTTTGCCCAGGAATAGCATCCCAGGTCCGGATCACCTGTCCACACTGTCGACAACCATTGAACTGCTACAGCTGCTGCTACCCGAGGACTCTGCTGAGGTGATTCCAGATCAGGAAGATGACGCCATGGAAGAAGAACCACTGAAACGAACAACTGAGATCAGCATCAGTGCTGCTCAAATGGGAAGCTTCCTTAAATTTGACAGCGAGGATGGTCCCCTAAAAACGCTGGAAAAGCGGCTCGAGGTTTGTGGTCTCTTTCTTGGTAGTCTTCCATTTGTTGTTGTTGTTGTTGGGTCTTCTTAAATGGCCCTAGTCAGCCTCCGACATTGTCGATGCCATCGAAATTATTACATTTGTATGAGTAAGCGTAATCTTATTTTATTACTGTAAGTTTTAGAACTCAAAGTGTTTAAATTACATTTAGCAAGTTTCTAAGTGATCTCTTTCGTTTCGACACTCTTCGCATAAAATATAATACTTAAAAACTCTCGCATGTAAACAATAACAAAGTCGTGGCTGACTAGGGCCCTTTGAAACATTGTAAAACGGCTCGTGATTTGTGTTCTTCTTCTTGGAAGTCTGCTATTTGTTGTTGTTGTTGTAAAAGCAAACAAAGTCAACGGCAATTATCGTCTTCGCCAACTCTGATATTAAAGGGGAAATATTTCTTGTGCGCAGTACTGCTTAGTGGTTTTGATAGTTGACTGTTATTTCATGAGAACGCATTGGATACGAGATGAGAGATAACCAATGAGGCGTGGATTGCCGAGTTGGCTATAAGCGCGGGTGGAATAATTGTTTTGTTAAAACCACACAGAAAATTGCAATATTTGAGGTCCCCGGCTGTTCTCGTTGACGTGTATGCTTATCATATTTGTAGATCATGGTTTATATTAGCTCTTATGTCATGATCGCTAAACCAATGAAAACTCTTGAATTGCATTATCCAATGATCATGGTTTTAATAAAAGTTATTATAAGCAAGCGATCAGGAAAACTTAAAGCGTTATTCGAACAACGTTCTAACAGAAACAATTAAGACTCTGTGATGTGTAAGATGCGAAGAGAAAATGAAGATAAAACTCAAATCAGTCGGCCGGGGTCAACAAGTACCAATTTGTAACGAAATCCCACCTCACGTCATGTTGCTAAGCAACGTGACGTGTTTGCTTACGGGATTACGTTCGGTGTATACCATATTCGCTTTTTTGATTGGATAAAATAAGTTGGAACTCCTCGAGCCCTTCAGCGAACTTGTTCCCCGACTGAAATTGCCATTTTGTGAACGACACCAAATCACAGGACAACCGAAGTAAGAATGACTATTTCACATTCGAAACGACTGCTATTTCGTCTGGTTCGAGTTTCCGTATCAAGGGATAACCCGTCTTTGGTATGAAAATGGAACGGTTGCTATTTTGGAAGAATGAATTTATCCGTTTATTTATTTGTCTACAATAATGGATGAGTAGACGGATTATCGAATTAAAAGTATTAATCGTGCTATCTTTGTATTAGACATATTATCCGTCTTAGACGGATGAGTCGAGTTATCGCCTATCTCGGACGCTGGTTAGCAGTCTCTAGCTACAGTGTGAACAGCGTAATTGGAGGTGGAATCTTTTATGTGGTTTATAGTTTTAATGAAAGTTAACAAAGTTTGTGTTGCCAAAAATTGCCGAATGGCAACCTTTGCTTTCGGTAACGCCCCCCGGTCCCCACGCACATCTCAAGCTCTTTAGAACCCAATTTCAAACTTTTTGGCCGTCATGAAATTTCCAACGTAAACATCAGTGGTCTAAAATTTAAAAACAATCTTAACTAATGCCACTGCGTTTAAATTATGCCATTCATTTCTTGACAGGGCCATTATGTGTGGTCGATGCATGTAAAGTTCTGCAAAGTTCCTGTTGAATGTAGTTCATATTGTTTATTCTTTGTTTATTGATACTTTTGTTCTTTAGGAAAGTTGTAAGGAAGACGAGGCCCTGGAGCCGTTGTTAGATGCGGTTCGAGTTTTGACAGTAATGCTGCGCAAAACGGAAGGCGAAACCGAGAAAGAACCAGGTAGTAGAGAGAGCTTGGCGTTATACGGCAAACGCGAGCTTGCCTTTCCTTTTGTTACCCTTTCATTGAAATCTCGTATTCAGTCGGGAACAAGTGCCAGTTTGTGACGAAACCCCGTCTTCGAGACGGCACTGAGCCCACGGGGTTCGTCTCTGAAGTTGCTTAGCAACATGATGTGTTTGCTTAGCAACATGACGTGTTTGCTAGCACTTGTTCCTCCGACTCTGTTCACGACGAATACAAACCTACTCATTTCTCTGTACAAAGGCCTAAGAGCAGAAATGGAATTTTTGCCAGTCCGTTTGCGGGAAATCAAATGTCATGATTAATCTCTCTAGCTCCGCTAAATTGGATGTCTCTGGATAAATATTGAATTTAACAGGGTAGAGTGAAAAGCTTATCCCAAACATTCTACAGTGTGTTGAATGATATTTAGTCATTGTTTTGACGATGTAGAATAATTCATCCAAATGGAAGGAAAGGAAGTGTGCTAAACTAAAGAAGAAAACACCGAACAACACCTAAGAGATAGTAATGGAGTCATTCTTGGGAAGATCGAACCGGATTGTGAACAGCCAACCTGCGCGGCATTACACTTAGGCCTTAGAAACCAGAGGCCAAACGTGAGTCCTGTTATTGTTTTCTAACTTATATGGTTCTCTTTTGTGTTTTGTATATACAGAAGAAGTCACGGAGCCTCAGCTGCCTTCTCCGCTTCCGCTTCAGACGCTGTTTATCAACAGACTTGCTTTCCTTGTTGGCGAAGTGGAGGACGGGAGGGTCAGTCCAACACTGTGGTACTCCACCCCTCCCCCTGATGATATCGACCCGGAAGCTGACCTGGTATGCATACATAATCATTATTCCAACTTGCACTGTATGAAAAAAATGTACGGTGACCAGCAGCGAGAATTTGTTTGTCAAATTCTGAATTCCAAGGGTTGTTGGGCCTCTCAAAGTGCCTCTCTTCACCCGTGGAATTCAAAGCAACTAATAATGATTTCTTTTTTGTACAGATAAAAAGCAGTGTTGATTCACTGACAGAAAAATTCTGTCCCGACTTTGACCTCAAGGCCGAGTTGGAAAAGGGACTGGTGCCCTCACCCCCAGGCTCCCCGACACGCAAGAAAGGTTACAGGTGCGATGCCTAAACCAAGTTCTTTGAAAGTCTGAAAATGTTCCCTTGTAGATTATATTAGAAGTCATTTGTTGATTTGTTGTTCTTTTAGGAACAAGAGGAAGTACGATCCGTTGATATCTGGTCAGCGAAAGGATTATAAAAAAACAAAAACAGGTTTGTTGTAGATCCGGCGTTTATCGGGGTACGAGGCTTAATCGTACTATTTTACCAACATGAATACCTTGGAGCTACAACTTGCGCATATGTAATTTTCTTGTAGCACCTTCAGGACCCATGCGTGGAGGCGGCCGCGGCACGAGAGGCATGCCGCGAGGAGGAAGAGGTAATCCACGCATGAATGACGTGTTTCGATCACGTAAGCAGAACACGAGCCGTCCACCCTCCATGCACGTGGATGATTTCATGGCCATGGAGCATGCTAAGACCCAGGACTCACCGCCGCCTATCAGGAGAACTGGTCCCAAGGTACATTTAACGACGACTTTGTATAACCATTCTCGGGATTTTAGGGTCTATTGAAAATATAGGCCTAACTAAATTCCTACACCTTACTTCCTATGCTTGACTTTTGTGCAATTTTTCAGGGTCCTCCACCTGGTAGGTCGATGGATCATGGTTTAGGAAACTTCATGGGGAACCAGGGTCGTTGGACAGCCATGCCAGGGGGACCTCTTCGAAAAGGTACCACCGCCTTATGAATATCAGTGCTGTGTTGTGTCGTTATAAGTCGTACGAAGCCGATATTTTATTTCTTGTTCTTCAAGGTCCTGGGATGGAGAATCAAGGAGGGATGCGCGGGGCTGGGCCCGACTGGGGAAGTCCTCGGCAGCACCCAATTGGAGCCTTCCCTGGACAAAGGAACTTCCAGAGAGGGTAAATCAGAAGTTACTATATACTTGTACAAGTGAACTGCGAGTTTATAATGGCCATTACGAGTTGGTTATCTAACAGCTACCAGTATTCATGTTTTTTGACAGAACTGACTGCAGGGTTCGTACGGGTCCTGGAAAACCTGGAAAGTCCTTGAATTTTATTATGGCATTTTCCAGGACTGGAAAGTCCTGGTAAAAGATTACAGGTCCTGGAAAGTCCTGGAAATCTGTTAAACTCAAGAAATGAATTGTTCTGAACTAACTTTATAAGGAATGCGAGGCTTACAGTTGGGAGAATTTATATTGGGATCTTGGACGAAAAAGGGTTTAATGTGAATTTTGGAGTCCTGGAAAATTTGATGTGAGTCCTGGAAAAGGCCTGGAAAAGTCCTTGAAATTTGTCTTTGAAAAGGGGTACGAACCCTGTGACTGGTGTTAACTTTGCACTTAAGGAACTTTGACTTGACTGTCGCCAATAACCTATCTTTTACAGGAAATAGCCGTTTTAAGAAAACAAGAACAATAAACAATCAAACTAACCAACAAATAAAATAAGCAGCAAGGAAATTGTTCCTCAGGGATAGCGACTCCTTGCTGGTTTCCCTGTATCACGGGTAATCAGTTATTATTGTTGTAAAATCTTTACTGGGGTTGACAACTCGAACAAAGTCGTCCCGAAGTCGTCCTCAAACTTCTCGAGAAGAAAACTCCCCAAAAATCTTGGGTCTTCCGATTCCCGGTAAACTTTCCAGATTCCCGGAAGAATTTTGTTTTTCCGTTCCGAAACAGGCCTTCTTAGAGTTGACACCCCCCGTATGTTTCACACACTTAAATTATTTTCTTTTTTCTCCCCTTCAGACCTGATTGGGGATCTCAGACTCCTCAGCCGTACAGAGGTAACAATCCTTTTCTCATGCTATTTCGATCACGTATTATCACTTGCGTAATCTCTAGTTTGCATTTGTGCAACCAGATTGTGATACAAAATTAAAAGACAATTTGCGGGTTGGTCAGATCAGATGGTTTAAGTTGAATATGGAAGGTAGCGTATAGGTGAGGAGGATCAAGTTTATCGTCGACAATCTTGATCTCATCTTGATGTAACACC
This sequence comes from Blastomussa wellsi, assembly GCA_947652115.1. Lineage (NCBI taxonomy): Eukaryota > Metazoa > Cnidaria > Anthozoa > Scleractinia > Plerogyridae > Blastomussa > Blastomussa wellsi. Next base: position 42,503,344 of record OX393561.1, read on the forward strand.
AAATTCTTACAATTGACGTTGAAAGAGATGCATGGTGATTACATTTAGTATCGAGAATTGACATTTCGAGTTTGTCTGGTATTCAGGTGGTGGAGGAATGAGAGATACCTACAATCGACCGCAGCAGATGCGAGGCTACTGGGACGCGCCTAAATCAAAAGACGACTCAAGGTACGAAATTCCGATGGCTTGATAAAGTCGACACATTTCCTAGAAGGTGGCCAATTCATCAAGGGATACCTTCACCCCCCTGGTTACTCTTGGGGCCCCAACACAGTAGCTCGCCAAAATGACGCATCCCCCCGTGCAATATTCAAATCGCTTTCATCACAATCAGAATTGCTTGCGGAAGGGGAGGGGGTATTCATTAACAAGCTTTCTTTCAGAACTAGGTTAGGAAAGCGTGTTTTGCGCCTGGTATAAAATGTTTCTATCAATAGCACATATATTTACACGACGTCTTCATCTGATTAGACCTACCAGAATTCCTGTATTAGTTAAAGTGTGTTATCCCAGTGGGTTGTAATTGCTCTAATTGTCACGAAAAAGACAAAAACTAAAGGTTCTGCAGTTGCAGTCAAATATTTGCCTCATTAGCATAAGCGATTCAGTTTCTGATGGAACTACAAAAAAAATCAGTTCTGAATATCGAAAGTTCATAGCACGATTAACTCTGCCAATGAATTTCAGCTCGATGTATTGAATACGTTTTGTCTGACGCGAGTTTAAAAACTCAAAATTTTACAAAGAATGTATGAAAGACAATTTCTCCTTGAATGGTACCCGCGCAGAGCTAAAATTTTCACCATATACTAAATTTCACTAGCTCTTTAACTGCTTGGAATCCATTCATATCTAACATGTTGCCTTCTGTACGCCAAGCCGTGTGCTAATGAGCTAAAATGTAAACAATGACATCAGCATGAATCCCCCAATTGAGACTCATTCTGTCACCGTTTTGTTTTATTTCGCTTTTAGCTCCGAACTAATCCGATTCATTTCTAGGTTCATGCCCCCACCGAGTGTTGGAGGATACCGTCCTGGCGCAGGGCGAGGTTACCCAGGCAGGCATATGAGGTCATTTACACGCTAAATGCTGCTTTGTGATTGGTTAATTGACACAGACGAAGTAACCAAGGTCTTCTGTTAATACTGGATATTGATATAAAGAGGAGAAAAAAAGCAGTACGAAGCAAACTGTTTGTTAAGTTTATTGTAAATAAGGACAATACGAAGCCGTACAATGTTGGATTAAATATGTCAATCGAGTCATTAAAATATTTTGAACTAGCAAAATCCCCATATCTGTCATTAAATTTACAAAACAAGAAACGATAATGTTGCCCCTGTATCATATCCCTGGGATTTGTTCCCTGTGAATCTCTGTCCTTCCCTGGGTGCCAGCGGGTTTTTTGCCCAAGTAAAAACTGAAAGCGCGACACAGCGACTGAACTAACATAGCAGTAACTTGATATTTAAGTCACCATATGTGGTTCAATTTCACCCTTGGTTTAAATTTAATTTTCCTTTGTTGTTTCGTATGATAATGCGTTTGGAACAAACGAACCTTGACAAATCTGTACAGTGCGTATATTCAAAAAGCGTATATTTAAAACGTGGAAGTTGATAGCAAAGTGACTCAGCTATTTTCCCCTATATAATCTTAAATGTTACTTCGAATCGTATTATTTTTCTAGAACAGAGCGGAACCTAAATGTCGCAGAAACAGGTTTAATCCTTTTCTGTCTTCATGGATGACCCGTTTAGTTCGAACATGGAGACCTTGAGACATCCGGAGTTCGTCTCCACGATTCCAAAACCGCCCTGTTCAGAGACGACTCCTCGCTCTGAGAACGAGGCAGGACGGCGGCTTGCCCGATACCCGCGGGACTCGGACTCCAGCTTCGGGGCTTCGACCCGCGGGAACAGCGTATGTGACTGAGGATGGCGTCTTCTTCGGTGGGAGACGAGCAGCTCAGATTTACCTGCAAAGAGGAAAATTTTTCCCTTGTGTAAGCAACACGTTTTTATTTCTTGTTACAGACAGTAAATCGGATCGGTGACCCTCGAGAACAGTCAAAAACAAATTTCTAAAATCTTTGTTTTACGATACGATGCGGGAACCTTTTGAGAATATAAAAGAAAGTCGTTAACTAGTTTTAGGGGACGTTGTCTTAACAAACCACCAAATTCTCCCAACGAAAGAGAGATATGACGATCAGCATGTCTATTTCGAGCCATTTGAATAACGAATATTGTTATGTATAACTTGGGAGAAGTTGAAATACCACCCGTGTGTTTTTTAACGACCTTTGTATTCCCTGCCAAGTTTACGATTAGCCTGTTCCAAGCTCTCAGATTTTGGACACGCGAAGAAAAGATACGCGAGCGAAGCGAGCGGTAGATTTAAGAGGTGGGGTGAAGACGCGTCTTCACCCAACCTCTTCGCTCTTCCGCTCGCTTCGCTCGTGTATCTTTTCTTCGCGTGCCCAACTATCTGAGAGCCTGGAACAGGCTAGTGTATGATATTGGAAATATCATTATTATCTCGCCCGCTTAGGGAATATTAGGAATACCTCAAATTTTTGAAGATCGTTCTATACAAGGTTTGAGGATTATTGTCCTTAGGCATAAGTTTTTACTGTTAAAAAAATCCGATAATTGTGACTAATGAGCAATGCTTCCGTAACGTGAAAAGCTAAAGGATTTCGTTTTCTTTTTGTATGAAGCGTCGGCGCGGACTTTACCTGAGGAAAGTATTTCTTGCACGCGATGTATTTTTCAAGTATTTATAATCGGCCTGGAGGTAATTCAAGCGGTTTGATCCACATATATTCGCCAGTTGTGAGTGGTGCTCCGGCTCCTTTTTAAAATAACAATCTATTTAGCTATGAAATTTGTAACCAGCGATCAGGCATTCTTTATATTATTTCTCGACGCTAATAATATAAAAGAACGCCTGATCACAGGTTACGGAATTTGGCGAACGGCCATCGACAGCTTTCGGCCATTGAAACGTTTTTGATGGTTTGTTTGCGGGGAAATTTCCCCTGACTATGGGCTGTAAAAATTTTAAAACGTGCTCCTGAAATTTTTATTTTTTCATTTGTTCCGAAAGAAAGATGAATACGTGACGTAACACGCAGCGAATGACCCAACGACCGGAAGTAGAAACCTTTTAACAATAGAAAGCCCACGTAAAAGTTTTTGTAGGCATTAAACAAACTGCAAAGGAAATTGTACCGTACCTTATCGTTTAAGCAGTGCAGTGTATCTTTCCGCACGTGCAGGTATCGCTTGTTGCAATTGCTGCAGTACCTTTCAGCAATTTCATCTTGATATTTCAAGCTTCTCAGCCATTCTAGGATTTCCTTCCTCTCTGGGTCTTCACTTTGCAGTTCTTCTCTCTTTTGCGCTTTCAGTGATTTGGTCTCGCACATCAGCTCGGACACTTTGGATTTCAAATCTTCGATTTGATTTTGAAGAGTAGCTTCCTTGAAAACCATGTGAACGCGATGCGAGTCGAGCCGTGATTCCATTTCCTGTTTGAGCTCGCGGATCATGGCCTCGCTCTCCTGTTGCTGTTTAGCCATGGATTTGCGTAATTCCGCTATGCAGTTATGCTCGGATTCTTCATTTTTACTCACTTTCAACCCACATCCTTTGATACATTCGGTCGTCTGGAACTTGCACGCTTTAGAATGCGCTTCCAGATCGCGTCTGGTCAGCTCTTCCTCACAGCCTTCGTTCGAACACGAAACCAAAACAAAACCACACTCTTCTTTCAAATGCGTTTTGAGCGTGTCTAGCCGCACCAAAGCTTTACAACCTCGCGATTCGTTATCGCACCGTATTTTTAATGCGTCCAAATCATTTTTCATGTACCTGAAAATCGGCTTCAAGTCGCTCGGCCACAGAGGCAAGCGGTCTTCTGGACAAGTATTGTAGTGAGTCAGCCACGCGTGGATACACGATGAACAAAACGCGTGCTCGCATGGTGCTTGCAGTGGTTCTTCTAAAACATCGCGGCAAATTGAACATAGAAGTCCCTCATTTACTTTCCCTGAAAATCTTTCGATGTCAAATCCCATTGTTCTGTCCACTCGGTTTAAAGTAAGATCACTGTTTCTCCTTTGTTAATACTGTCCGTCGATGAACACTGATCTGTATTTAACAGTCACCAGACGCTCGAAGTGGGCCAATATTTCGGCAGGCTTGGGCAGTCACGACTTGTCCGCAATCAACTGGTTTCTTGTTTTGCTTTGCTTTAAATGTAATTCTTAAATTGGCAAATAGAAACAGGTTACGATCAACTGTGAATTTTCTAGATAAATAAGGCAACTCGTTGCTAACGTGACATCGCAATACACCGTGAGGCGCTAATCACATAAAACATGTTATATGGTTTACAAACGCCTTCACAGTTATGCTATATCATGCATGACGCACGACAGCTCCAACAGCGCACGTTTTCTTGGTTTCTGTTCCTTCAAATAAATACTGTTTCTTCTTCAAAAAAGATAAGATCCTTGAATCTTGCGGTTATCCAAGCATTCAATGATTGCCAGTAAAATTAGAAATTCGACTGGTAGATCAAGCGTTGTTTGTGCTCGTGATATCCGACGTAGTTTCGCTTTAAATGACGCGGACACACAATACGTCAAGAGATGTGAAGCCCTAAGCTTGAAAACACGACATGTGGCCGGCGTTGCGGGATATTTACATTTACCGTGCGTGCGTGTACTTATCTGCCTGATAGGTCGGTCTGCACTCCACAAGTAGTCGGCTATAAAAACCCCGAATTAAATTTCGCTTTGACATATATTTTTGCTGTAATTGGTTGTGGGGTCAAATTAGGCGTCTTTTAGGCGGCTTATTGGAACATCTGCTTTGCTAAAGTTGCAGCATAAATATACATAGGGAGACATGGAGCCGTGTCAAACTTATAAATAAAGTGTGTTTGAATATTTGCATATTTTATTCAATCCAATTGCTTAAGGATCAAATGTGTCCTCATTACTCATGCTTCAGTTTAAAGCATATAAAAATTTCTTTTAAAATATTCGCTACTTAGCAAAGAAAATATTCCTTCATACTCTTGCTGACGCTCAACTTTGTTTACAAGGCAAATTATAAAGCGTTCTTGTCCAACAAAACAAAAGAAACCGATTAAGCGGGATAATTTATTGTTGATACAAACTACCCTATTGAATTAAAGAACCCCTTTTCTTTGAAAACGTTGTACTCTACAGGAGTGACTGTACAAAAACAAATCATGCCTCCCTTCATATGGACGTGCTATGCCTTAACACTTTCAAAACGGAAATAAACCAATATCGGTAACAAAGAAGCAACTCCATATAACTTGCTCGCTCTACGATGTTCGACGAGTTTCATGATATATTAGAGATTCAAAAGGACTGCATTCTTAAAATAGCTCGGCCAATTAACAGGATGAAATTGAAACTCTAGTCCGCTTTGCGGTTTGTGGAGGCTTTTAATCTTTGTAAACAATTTTCGCTAAATTGTCATTAGACGTTTGTTGAACTGGGTAAACAGATGAGAAGACATGGCGTTAATGCTTGATTGAAACACTCGTCTGAGGGTCGCCGAAAACTCCGCAAACACTTTATGCATTTCCTTTCTGTTGGAAGGAAATGCTCGAGTGGTTTGTATTGTCGTGTTGGAGACGAGTTCGTGCCCTACTCGCGTGGTGTTCGCGTTATACTCGCGCGATGTGCGAGTGATAGAGTGTTTTCACGTGACGTCACGGCGTGTGGTATGGTATGGTAGGGTAGGTATACTTTAATTCAAAGAAACGCTAGCCCCAACAACACTCAGCTGGTTTCCATGGAGGGCGTGTTTGTACAGACATAAAAAGAGAAAAGAGACTAGAACTAATAATATAAGATTAATAATATCGTAGGTCTAAGATCATAAAAATTCAACTACTATATTGGTATCCCAGAACAAAGAAACGGCGGCCATATTGGTGTCCCAAAACAATCCTCCGGGAATTGAAGTCCATTGTTATGAAAATATATTTTATTTCAGCAATCCAGTATGGCCGCTTGTTACGTGAGTGAAAATACTCTTTACACACAATCTCGTCTCCAGAGCCCGCTTTACTTTTGATCAGCACCAGGAACTGATCTTCTAATATAGGCGCAAGGCCACATGTACAACGACAAACCAATGAATAGTGCCGGATCTTGTGTAGACCTGGATCAGTTAAAATATTAAGATACTAAGTAAAAAAACGGTAGAATGATCCCCACAGCAAGGAGAAGAAATTAAAACGGAAATAAAATCGAATGAAAATAAGTAAACTTATATCTGCCCGATATAAGCCAATAGGCCATTTTACAGTTTTGTGCTTAGTTACCAAGCCTTTGAATGGAAGTGAGGCTGAAGGTGACCTTGCTTTGTCACAAACCCTCTTGCTTTTGATATGTAAATCCTTATATTCTTATGCTAACTATTTTCTGGTCTTCATCATGACAAGATCACCCCAAGCTTCGCTTTCATACAGAGGCCTGGTTACATTTCACAGAACTGTAAAATGGTCTATTCGGAGATTCAAAAAACGCGTGCGCGCGTCGGGATAAATCGGAAGCAGATAATTTTCCTCTTTTATCATGCAAAATACTTGCACGAATTTGATTTCAAAATCTTTTTTATTTTTAATATATGCTTGATTTTATTCCGACGCGCGCAAGTGTTTTTTGAAACTCCGAACTGGCTTATCTCGGTTTGCAATTTAACAAACCTTCTACGGGGGCTTAAAGAAAATGAATCTCCCGTTTATCAAGAGCATAGCTATATTTATGAAAATTCTGAAATAATGTTAACTTTTGATTTTCTCACTCTCTGACTAAACCCAATATAGCCTTAGCAACAAACACGGATAATCGTAACGGAATTAGTAAACTTCTGGCTGTCACGGATCTGATCACGTCATGGATCTGATGGCCATGAGATGGTAGATAGCCAACGAGGCGCGTAACGCCGAGTTGGCTACAGCCATGTCATATCCAACAAGCGCGAGTGGAATAATTGTTTTATCAAAAACGCCCAAAAAATGTTGTACAAACCTTGTTGCGAAAAATGCACTTTCTCGCGCCTACACCAACCATATTTGTAGGACAATGGTATATGAATGACTTGGGAGATTGAAGTTAAGTGTCTCGCGACCGGTTTCGGTGCATTTTCGTCACGGAGGTGTTCTTGTTATCGGTCGCCAGGTCGTCACTACAAACCCGCAGATTCTCATAGTTATTTGTTGTATTCATCTTCACATGCATCACATGTCAAGAATTCCATTCCTTGTTCTCAGTTTCTTAGACTTCGCCGTCTTTGTAGTGACGACTCTGATTTTTCCTTAAAATCAGAGGAAATGTGCAATTTCTTCGACAAACGCGGCTATCCTGCTTCTGTTGTTCAAGCGGGCCATCATCGCGCCCAACAAATTGATCGACAGTCAGCACTACAAACGTCACAGAGAAAACAACGATAGAATCCCATTCATCCTCACATTTCACCCTCACAACCACGCAGTTAAATCCATCATTCTCAAAAACTTTAAATTACTTCAAAATAATCCCGACACTGATAGAATCTTTTCGCAACCGCCATTAATTTCATTCAAACCCGACAAAAAATTTTTCCGGCAGAAGTGCATTCCAAACTAGTGATCAACCCGGAACTTTTAAATGCGCTCGTGCACAATGCAAAACATGCCCTTTCATTCATAACGTTGACAAAATATCGGGACCCAAGCGATCAATCAAAATCACTGATCATTTCACCTGTACCTCAGCCAATGCCATCTACTGCATAACTTGCACTCTTTGCAAAAAGTTATACATCGGCGAAACAGGGAGACGACTTGGCGACCGATTCCGAGAAAACCTCCGTGACGTAGAGAAAGACGACAAAAATGCATCGAAACCGGTCGCGAGACACTTCAATCTCCCAAATCATTCTAAGCAACATATGGCAGTCTGTGGCCTTTCCCTTCACCAAGGAAACACGGAAAGCCGTAAAACTCTAGAACAAAAATTTATTTTTCAAATCGGCACTATTAATCCTCACGGTATCAACGAACGCTTTTCATTCAACTAATTTATTACGTTGTTTTCAAGTTACCAGGCACCAGCCAATAGCGAAGCTCCATCTTTCTGTATATAAAAAAACACACGATCCACAATTCCTTGATTCGCTCCGACGAAGGGCTAACGCTCGAAACGTCAGCTCTTGAATCTCTTTACGGTGGCCAATTGACATTATCAACCCAGTTGATAAAACCAAATTATATTGTTATACTTCCCACCGACGCAGCACCACAGTTACCCCCTCTATTCATTTGAAGAATAAAACTAGTTGGCTTGTTATTGCCGGATCTCTTGATAAAGAAATGCTCGTACCAGACGTCACTCTAAGTGTTATAAAACCAAATTGATTGCAAGGCTGGCACTACGGCAAAAGGGCAACATTAATAAAGTCAACTTTGGCCTGAATGTATAAAAACGAAAACGACCTTAGTTTACTAAGGTAGAAAAACCTTAGTTTACTAAGGTAGAAAAACACCAAAGATGCACCAATAAACTAAGAAGAATCAAGGATGGCTTTGAATGAGGAAGATTGAGAAGGATTTCAATTGTCAAATTTGAAAAAAATTAGGCTAAACTTTTCAAACTGTTTCATCCGTGACCGAGCTCCTTTAAAAATATTTGTTTTGTCGTTATTCTCTATTTTTGCCTGGTCCCAGTCGCTCTCCAAAGGAAAGATGTTATAACTGAAAGAACAGAAATAAATTTGAAAATCCTCGTTTGGTTCTCTCAGCTTGGTGGACATAGCCATTCGTAGCAATCAAAATTAGTCAAACATTACATTTGCAAAATGTAGTAAATTTGGTATTAAAATTTACATCAATAACTGGATGTGGTATGCCAAGTGACCAAGCAGCAAAGTTCTTTAAACCAAAAAAAGAAATATTTCGCACAAATACTTCGCCTTATGCACGTTTATAAGCGATAGCTAAAATATACTTTTAATTAGAGCACCCCCTCCAAAATTAAGGGAGACGTTTTCCTTAATTGGTCTTAATTCACTTGAGGGATCGGGCGATAAAATCCGTCACGAAGCTATCACGGGTACAACCGTCACGTGTTTTACCATGTTTGACAGTCACGGGTTTTGACACCAAGGCCCGTCAAAACAAAGATTTCCCTCAGAAAAAATCCCTTCACTGATCTGTCTGCATTGAAGATCGCGGTTATGAAGTTACAGCTCTGAGAATTCACTGCTCGCCAACTTTGGTGAATCCAGGTGAGTTTATCTCCGCTTTCTTGGAAAGATGGTTTTTCGATGGTCGCATGCTGATACAACAATTTATTGGTCTTCCCATATATAGATGGTATTGCCTAAAATAACAATATGTAAAATTACTAGAATATAAAAGATAGCAGATCATAACAATATCACTAATCACATTAAAATAAATAGCTCTTAAATGTAATGCTTCATATGCAAAATACCATGTAGTTCATTACAAACGAAAGAATCAACATTATGAAATAGGAATATAGTTTTATCAGTATCGTTCAATAGATCAAACGATCACAATGAAATAAGAGGTGGTTTTCGTTCTCGATTTGGTTAGAGCCGCAGTATTGACAAATCCTAAGAGATCAGGTAATTTAGCGATGCAGTGTCGTCCTAAATTCGATTCTAAGACTGCGATTGCCTGCTTGTAGTTTAGCTACAGCTTGTCTTAGATGCTGAACTTCACTTGTTCTAAATAATCAGATTTGGTTACATCTGTTTTGAATATTAAGTAGAAACAATTTCCTATTAGAGCGGATTAACCCCAGTTGGTGTCCTTTTAAACTGTTTGATTGATATGTGATATTTTATTTTTTGTAAATTATTCTTACGTGTTGGTATATCATTATTGTAAGCGATTGATTTTGGATGTCTATATAATTATGGATAATTTCATTAACAGAGTAATTACATGAAAGAAGAGAAGAGATTCAACATGACATGTAACATGTATCCAAAATTTGATTAAACTGAATTTTGGATAGGTGTGTACCCTGACCCTATTTAAAGATAAAGAAAACGGAATTTGATACGCTATTTAAGGACTGACACCCTTTTCAAAGAAAAACAAAAACTAAGAAAGGTGTAAACGGGTCAACTTTTTCGTTCCGTAACGTTTTCAGTTTGTCAGACCGTTTCTCTTTCGCTTAGCGTGTTGTTTACGCACTGCAAATTGCAAAATAACCAAATAATATAATTTAGGTACCCAATCTAAGGATCAGACCTTAAAAAATGCAAAAAGAAGCAAAAATGATACCCTATTTAAGGAATGGGAACCTCGAAAAACCATACCCTACCCCGCGGCATATACCTATATAACCCATATACTGCTAAAGTGGGAGTAACCCCCCGGGCACATTAGGTCTTCTATTGAGACCAAGAAAGTCAGTGTTGCATGCTCGAGAAAAACTAACTGCCTGAAAAAGGCTTCGATTGCTTGAAGTAAAGGAAAAATACTGAAGAATGCTTGGTGAGAAAATCAAGCCACTTTCAGGTTAACAAACTGCTGATTCCTTCTGATCAAACCTCGATCAGCAGTTTATTGGGTATCTGTTATAAATTATTTACCCGCGTATTATCTGTCTACGCATGCAAGGTTTGTACTTTGGAACGTTGCTAAACTTGAAATCGGAAGGTCGAAGGTTCGTTGCTAGGTGTTTAAATAATATGATATTTTTTCCTTCTTTCTTTTCGTTTCTCTTCTTGATTCCTTTTTTCTTCCTGGGGTGCTAATAAATACTTTGAGTTATAAAATATATCATACAAAACAGACGGATTCAGCAGAAATGTATGTTAATGGTATTAATATGAGAAATCTAAAAGAATTCGTGTACGGAAAAAGCTTTCAATTTTCTTGTAAGCATCCTACTGTATGTAACTACGGTAACATTAACACTAGAAATACTTTGGTTTCTTCACTCCCGGTTTACTATAATAAGATCGATCGACTGTCCCTGACGCACCTACAGCTTCATATGTCAAAACGGATTTAATTGCCGAGAGTTTGTAATACACTTACGCTGAACACGTAAGAGAAACGTGACTTCGTCCCTTTTGAGGTCTCGAAATCCTCTGGAGTACAACTCGAGTACAGCATTGTCAGTCTGACTACAGACACCCAGTGGAATTCAAATTTTTACGACCGACCGACCGACCGACCACCGACCGAGCGAGTTATCTGGGGCTTGCTACAATACTCCTGAGTTTTATCAAATTCAGTCGTAAAAAGGGACGGGCCAAACACGACTTCCGTTGGTCGCTAAATGAATTTATAAAGCGTTCATCGAGTGCAGCCGGGGAATTTTATAATTAAATTATTTATATTATTTTTAGAGCCGTTTGTACAGACTCACTCGGCGGTCTCGTGAGTCGCCCAAAAATTGACAATGTGATGAGGAAATTCGTGGTCGATTACAGGACGTACCACAACAAGCTCACGTCTATTTGTTTTACACGAAACTTCATCTTCACTGCACCAAGCCGGCATGACGATTAACTGACTCGCCCCAGGTCTTATTGTGCACAATACACTTCAACCCAGTTCTCCTCAACTTTCTCGACACAACATGTCATTCCGGAAACGAGATGGGCCGAAAAGCGACAGTTGACGGTATTAGAAACCATAAACCCGCACAATAATCATCCAATTTCGATCAAAACTAACCGTAAACTGCGTACTAAACAATCAAAACCGAAACTTTACATACTACAGTTTACATTGGCAACACGCGCAGCATACTGACCAAACTAGTATTTCATCACAACATTTGTGGAATGGCATGTTAGAGAATCCCGTATATTTTCTAGCCTTAGTGGCGGCACTGCTAGCAACAATCTCTCGAAGAGACAGCTGAGAGCATCTATACTGCTATTTTCTTCACCCGGCCGGGCGATAAGCAGCTCATGTTCGTATGCAAGCATCGTCAATGCCCAGCGTTACATCCTGCCTGAGGTAATTAAGCTCGTGCAAGGACTAGCAACCCCAAAAGTGGTTCTTGATCGGTGTAGATCTCGAAATGACTCCCAAAAAGAACTTCATAGAGACAAACTACAGCTAGTGCCTCTTTATCTCGTTGGTGCTAGCTCCTCTCTGCTTTCGTGAGGTATATGCAACTGGTTTCTCTGAGCCATCTTCCATAACATATGACCCTGATCAGATATGGGCCAGGACGTCTCAGAGGGACCAGTCAGAATTGGAGCACCCTTGCTTCAACTGAGTGGAACCCTTCCCCGTCAAGGCAGTGCTTCAGGGCCTGTAGGCTGCAGCAGAAAGACGCCGTAAGACGTTCTTGCCAAGGTGCCCTACGTTATTTCGAAGATGCTGGGAGCTTTCATCCAAGTTTTGAGACCGTAATGACGGTAAGTTTGTAATCCCTGTTTTCCAAAGTCATTCCAGGTCTTGTTCCCCCTGAAAGCGTATGCCAGTGGTCTGGCTTTATGGCAAATGAGGGGGGTGGGGGGGAGAGCTGTTGCGTCACCAAAAGCGCGCTTCCTGTCGCTTGTAAAAAATCCTAACTAACAGAGCTCGGCTTCGTGCACACTAACAATGTCTGGTCCTTCGTAACTAACATGAACTGTACGCGACCCTTTGGGCTTCATGTCGACACCAGTGTATGCACGGAGGATAATTTCTGATTTCTCTAATGGCGTTGCCTTCAACAAAGTTGTTTTAGATTCCCTTACTGATCACTGAGAAATAAGTTCCCTATTTCAACTTCCATTTCTAGGGAGCAGTTTTACGCCAAAACTTAGTTGTACATTGTAAGTGGTGCGGGTCGTTCACTACCAGAGGTAAATAAAAAGTATACGTAGGCGCCAACACCGTATGGGTCATTTTATTCTGACAAGTATTTTGTTATCTAGAGTAATTAATTTTATTTTAGTATAACTAGTAATGATCACGACTCTTAGGAAGATCATATTTGTATATGATAGGACTTTCGTGAATCCCGCACAATTGTCTCACCTGGTTATTGAGAGTGAGTACTGAACTTGAATCGTTGTACAATGGTTGAAGGCTCGGGCATAAAATATAATGTCTTCATAGCGTACCCTTAGATCTCCCGGGGTGAATAGACTTTCTGATAAGCTTTTGGCTTTTGGGTTTTGGTTCCCTAACCAGAGTAACTATCAACTCTGGCTAGGGTAGGGGATTTTTGCCATCTATTATAGAACAGGGTTGCAAACTGCAGGTAAACTCGCCCAGATATATTAGTGTTTTAGAGTCTCAATGGCTCAACCACACTCAAACCCCTGATTCCTGGTGTCCCCCCACCCACCCCCTGTTCAACCTCGGTAAAACAGTGAAATGGAAAAATCTAATCAAAAAAGCCCGTCAAATGGTCACTAAACAGGAAAAATCAATTCAAATGAATTCCATTTCATTAGCCCAGACCCTACCACGTGACCTACAAATAACTGCCTACGAATAAGAGCCTGCTCATGCGTAGTTGTGTTCAATCCCGGGAAAAATGTCAACTTCTTTCCAGAGTTGTGCATGTGGGAGAGGTTGCCTAGTAAACTCGAAAGAGCAGAAGGAATACAGCGCAGGTAACGAAAATATTCCCCTTCAGCGTCTCCTGAAAGAAGGAGAATTGGGTAAAGAATAACTCGTGTTACGATCGAATGTGAAGTTATGGTTTGGTCTGTATTACTTTATCAAGAAAGCATGAATGATAAAACAATTATTGAACTCGGTTTTCGGCTTCGGCAAATAATTGATCTGCCCGCCACTGAGAAATCACAATATTTTGCTCAACCTTGTCCAATAATTGCTAAATGTCGCACAGCAGGTCAGAACTTTCTGCTTCTATATTTTCTCGAAGATGACTTTTTAATCGTGCAATTTCCCTTTTAGTCCGAAATTCAGACTTTTTATCTTTTTGTTTGCCGGATTTGTGATGACCAATAAGCAGCATGCGCACTCAGAACGGCATGTTTTGACGAGTGTAGCCCACACCGAATAAATCAGTTGAAAAATAAATCAGTCGCGGAATTATTTTGGCGCGAGCGAAATACGTAACAAGATTAACGCACGTAAGCATAGGCGTACGGGCCGGGGGGGGGAAGGGCTTGCCCTCCCCTCCGCCCCCCTAATTTTGGGCAACTCAGATTTTTTGGGCAGCAAGAAAAATTTGGGCAAGGCAACTTGGGAGAAGTTTTCGGGCAAATGGTTCACAGCCCCCCCCCCCCCCCACCCCTGGCAAAAAATAACTCGTACGCTCCTGCACGTAAGACCGGAAATTGTGGGCAGACATTAAGTGTCATTCACTGTGATAGTTTTCCCTCACTTTGTTCGATGTTTTTACACTGCTTGCATAAAAAAAAACGCAACCATTATTCGGCTTCCCATGGAGTGTGTGTTAAATGCGTACATTATTCCTTATATGTTCATCAATAAAGATATTGTTATCAATCAGGTGAAAATAAAATAAAATATTTTGACGTAGTATTTCTTTCAAAAGTTCATATTTTACGCCCTAAATATAAAAAAAAAAAATAGAAAAGGCGAAAACATCGTTAATTTACTCATTGATAGAAGTTGATTTGGTAAGTGCGTTCTTTACATATAATATGAATAGTTTACCCAGCGAAAAAATCTGAGGTCTCCCGAGGATCAACAACTTATTGGCATCGAATGGGAATTTTGGTTACTGCTTTTTTGAGGAATATTCGCCAAATGAGGGTGTGGTCCTTCAGCAGTTTTCACTCTGAAATAAGACTTACTTTTTGCATGGAATATCGCACGTGCTCGAGCATAATTCGTGATTAATAGGTATGAGTGTTGTTTTGAAAGTTCTCAAAGTTGCACAGTCATAAGACGAATAGAACGCCATTTGTTGAAAACTGTCGAAACACAAGTAACTTACTCTCAGTACTAGCGAAGGAGTACCATTTTTAGACAAAAGTACAAAAAAATTAAATAATTTCAAACAATCGTTTTTATAATTTCTCTTCATATTATTTGACTGCAATATTCCTCACTGGAACGTCGGCATTGGAGGAATGTTTTGGGTCTGAATAATTAAACATCTAATTTGTAATATTGCGCCCATGTATAAGATCCTAGATTTTAAGATACTGTTCAACTAACATTTTCCATTTAGATTCCCTTTACAAAAGAACCTGTTTCCTATTTTGAGAAATTCAGTTAACATTGAAGTCTACACTAATCAAATCAAATAAGCTCTGTCAGCTTTGTTCTTTTGTTTGTGCATGATTTAATGTAATTTACATAACAATAAAGCCTTTGAATTTCTAAGATTGTCATCATTTACTGGGAAACTGTTCATTTTTATGAAGAACTTTGTCTGTATTAAGTTAGAGAAATTATATTTGGAGTGAAAGGAAACTTACATAGATGGAAATAGAAAACATTACGGTAACTCCCTAAGCAACTGAGTTTCTGGAAACTTACAAGTCTGGGGCCGGGAAGAAAGGTTTTCGCTTCAAGTCTAGGATATGCATGGTTGCAAAATGTACCTGAACATGGTATGGCCGTATAGTGTAAGGCTTTTAGAATAATAGTGGCACACCTATACCCTAAATTTCCTGGAGCAGCCCCCCCCTTCCTTCAAACTCAGCTAAAGTCCATGGGCGTAGCCAGGATTTTTCAAAGGGGGGAGGGGGGTCACACCCATTGTGCTGACCAGTTTGTCATGTCAACCTCCACACTGTGTTTCACTTGCTTACTCAAAAAGGCGGCGGGGGGGAGGGGTCACGGGCACCCCAGGTCCCCCCCCTTGGCTACGCCCTTGAGCTAAACAATTTAATAGAAAGAAATTAACAAAACAGCCGTCAAGCGATTAGTTAACAGGAAAAAGGTCAGTCCAACTGAAAACACACACAGTAGGTCAGAACTGTCTTTTTGCTGTTAAATTTTCTTTACTTTCTGATCGTCTGAAATGCAGGTTATGTTTATTTTTGTCTTATTTGAAACGATCAGTGAACAGCACGCGGATACACAAGTACCAGAACGGCATGTTTTGAAGAGTATAGTCCTAGCCATTTAAATAAGATACAAAATAATATAAAATAAGATTTACGCGCGTAAGGCCGGAAATCGTGGGCCTAAATTAAGTGCTATTCGCTGAGATAGTTATTCACTCAGTTTGTTTGATGTTTTTACACCTTTTTCGTGAAATAAATGCAAGTTTACCCTGATACATTAGTCGGCTTCCCATGGAGTTTGAATCGGTCTTGCAGACAAATGTGTGGTAAACTTTGCCACTCTTATTTCCTGCCTACATCATTCGTCATATGTTCATCAATAAACATATTTTAATTAATCAGGTAAAAATAAAATAAAATTTTTTAATGTAATATCTGGTATCTTATTCTTTCAAAAGTGCATGACCTATTCTCTGAATTTTTGTTAAAAGTAATAAAAGTAAATGAAAAATTAAAAAATTTCGTGAATTGATACATTAATGGAAATTTAGCTTGTACGTGCCTTCTTTGCATATAAAAGTAGTTTACGTAGCGGGAGGTCTCGCCAGTATCGCAACTTTATTATAGATAAGAAGAAAACAGACGTCAAATAGACGTCAATTCAGGGTTAAAGTGGAAAAGCTTAATTCAAAAAAGGACATTTAAATAAAGTGTAAAAGGCTTTGAAGGGTAATGTTTAGCAACAGTTTTTTTGTCTGAGGAGAGGAAGAAACATTCGCTCTACGAGGTGCGGTCCTGCAACAATTTTTTCTCTGAGATAAGATTGACTCTTTGCATGAGCAATCGCACATTCTCGAATGCAATTCATGATTAATTAGTGTTGTATTGAAAGTTCTTGAAATTAAACCACCAGAAGACCAATCGAACGCGATTTGTTGAAAAATTTCGAAACATCAGTAACTTACTGTCAGTACTAGAAAATAGTGCCATTTTTAAACAAAATTACGCAAAAACAAAGTTCCAGTCGATCCATATGTCTTTTCTTATGATTGGACCGCAACATTCAAACAAAATGAATTAAACAATACAGAAGTGACAAAAACAATTTGTGAGTGAAAATCGACACTAGAACAATGCTTTGGGCGTGAATAAGATGTAAATATTATCGAGTGAAGGTCTCACTAGAGCGGTAAAATTAACGCAGTCGCTATACATTTCGTCTTGAGCTGCGTCAAACCAGATCACGTGAATATAAGAACTTTTATCACGTGGACAATTTTTATTCACGTGAATGAAGAATTTTTACGATTACGTAGACACTATTTACTCACGTGAATTATTCATTGAGGAAGCCAACATAAAGCTTTGTGATTTTCGGACATTCTCAGCATGAAATCCTTTAAATTTAATAAACCTGTTTTGCTGAACCATCTCGTGAGTTTTTCGGCTCTGCTGGCTCGATAGCGTAATTACTGCTCAATAGAAAATTCTCGAAAAACAATTTTTACATGACCATAAAGCGACCGTTGAAAATCACATCACTTTAACCACGTGACATTTTGAATATCACGTGAATCGAACTGCTTCGAGTTTAAATTCCTAACAACACTTTTTACCACTCAAAAATGCTATTTTGATAGCATTTTTGTTGTACAAAAAACAACACCAACAATTACCGAGGTTCGTATAGGATGTTTTTCTTTGTTTTATTAAAAGCTACATTTACTGGCTAATGATTTCCTTTGAACTTTTTAAAGATTAAATAAATCATTTATTTGATGCATAAAACAAGAATTTAAATTATCTACTGCATATAAAAACACCTGAGTTTAGTACTGTTGTCAGTGTTAAATCCTACGCATTTAAAGCCAAAAAGTCAAAGATTTCAAAATATAATTTGTAAACCAAGCACTTAGACTTGATAAGTTTACGAAATAAGATCTTTCAAAAGCCATATTAAACCCACTTTGTTCCGGTTTTAATTACCGCAGCCAGCCAAGTTCCACATGAAGGATACATTTGTTTTGTTTTCCTAATAAACATGAATTTAGCCTCAGGATAATAGTAAATGTCTTCGAAAGAGCGTGTTTGTTCATTGTCTGAATATTGAAAGCCAGTTTTATGACACATCACTCTTGCTTTACTGTCGTCGCGTGCTGCCTGTGACCTCATTCGCGAGAAAATCTGTTAAAGGAGTACCGTGCCTCGAGGACCAGCAGTCTATCATAGGTATGTTTATGATATCTTTTGTTTATTTATGTTTATTTTAAAGCGTTATTATTTTGTGATAGAGACTTTGGCTTAAGCGATGATTATTTATTAACTCAAAAACTTCTACTGATCCAACTGGCACAACCACTGGTTTGTCGCTGTGGTTTTGCCGTTCTTAGGGCTTTTGAGTACGATTTTATCCTTCACGTTAATTATTCCGATTAAACATCAACGGCGGTGGTCTTTGCTTCTTCAATGTCAGTCCAACGTTTGCTTAAGATTTTTTTTTATTGTGGAAGAAAACTGTTTCTTTTTGTGCAAGAAAGTACTAGTAGACCAAACCAAAGCTTTTTCGAGAAAAAACAACTGAAACGAAAAAAACAACAGCAATAAAAGCCACCCAAACCCTAAACAAGTCAAGCAAATAATCGGCGGGCTAACATGTGTAGCGTGGGCTATCGGTGGGCCCACAAAGGCATGCTACGCACACGCTTTTTGGGTCGACACGTGTTTCTCCGCTGAGGCAGGGTTATCGACTACCTCTCGGAACGAGATACGCCATTGGTTCTGAAACAATAGATAACACGTCACAACAATGTCTCTAGCTTTTAGCCAATAGAGGTGGTGCTTACAGCGGACCAATGAAAATAGAGGTAAGAACGCTCACACTTGTGGAGGAACTCGTGACGAAACACTAGAAGAGCATCTGTGTAGGAGACTAAGTACCTCCAGGACGTCCGGCAAATTCATATGATAACGATGACGAAGCCCTACCCAGATCTAGGCAGTGCTTTGCACAGTTAATAAAAATACACAGTCGATCAGTGGAATAATTTAGCTCCGCCTACCCCTGCATGCTTGCTTATCAGGAGAGGATTTCGCGACCTTGCTTATCAGAAGTCAGGCCGTACCTGACGAAATATATATTGGAAAGGTTATATATAGTTAATCCCAACCGTGTGGTTAGCCTTTCTGTGTTCAGTTCTTGCTTGTTGGGCGTCAGTTCTGGTTGAGTGCGATAGAGGTCTGCGGTCAGTAAACTTCAACATCCAGTGACGTCTATTTTTCTGCAAACCAGTAATGTGGAGCTAGCAATATTAGATGGAGTAGTTGTTATTGCAAAAGCGAAGGAGAATTAAGCTCGAAATATTTTCCTAAAAATAGGAGCGAAAAATTGAAGAAATGAATAATAATTACTGAAGAAATTAAAAAACAAAGAGTATGTTTGAAGTGCCAGATAACGAAAAACCTTCTTTTCCATTTTTGCTATTTTTGAAGATTCACTGAACTGCATTGGTGTTTTTTTATATCTTTTACACTGACATTTATTAATGATCTTTCAATTTGTTTCAATGTTGGTAAAATCTGTCTTCAGTGCTGGTGTATACGAGGAAGTCAAGCTGATGCCATTGATCGATTATCGCAAAATTCACAAAACATTACATGCAAAAGGTAAAAACTGACCTATTAATCTGACTTAAATTTGTTTTCTCCGTTTTTTGTGACTTATTTAATATTTCGTACCTTGGGGTTTCCATACATGAATTTGAAAATCAGTTAAAGTTATATATCAGATAATATCAAGATAAAATAAAGCCCCTACAGAATTCATCACTTACGGTGGAGTCGCACTGTATAGCTGTTTTGTCGTGGTTTTGCTCCTCCTCGAAAGGTTGTAATCAAGGAAGCGTTGGGACTCGGCTTTCGGCGACATTTTGCCTCCACAAGGAAGCTTGCGAATTTTCTAAGTCTGAGAAAGCTCAGCCCGGAAATACCTGGGATATTGTCAGATCAGGAAAGATTTGATGCAGATACAAAATGTTTCTGAGACATGGGAAACAATATATGTGTTTAATTTGATCGACACAAATGTTGCGCGCGTGGGCAAACTTTCATAGAAACATTTGCGTCCTCCACATGTACGATGTGTCCTTGTTTGCCACAACAATATGATCAGCATGCGTAGTGTATTCCAGAAATTTAATTGGATATGTTCCACGAAATTTAACCTCCTACGCTGCGGTTTGTTTTGAAGAAACCAATCAGAGCAGACATTCGCGGGGGTGGAACTCTATACCCTCGGCGAAATTGTGATCAAATTGAACTCTAGCTCTTTCTCTCGAGCAAAATATCTTCCCATGCAAATAACCTGACACCAAAAGTCGTAAAGTGGCAGATATATTTCAGTAGATTCCTCGTGAAAGACAAACTAGTTTGCGACTATAAAAGCTACATTTTAATAATTTCACTGATCGAGCTTTCTTCTCTTCTGGACTAGCTTCTTCCTTAACTTTGAATGGAAGAAAAATCGGTTTCACTCTTCAGGTGGTTGTGTGATTAACAATGTAAAGTCATAAAAGCTCGCCCATTAACAATACGGTCTCGCCTATTTGCCCGATTTCTCAAAGGGGAAGAGTCGCAGCAACATAGAGCGCCAACAGAAATAAAATAACACATTGGTAAAGGATGCGTTAAATGATAACTCTTATCATGCTGTTTACTTATAGTAAACAAATGGTTAATGTACTTAGTTTTATTCATTTCGTAATCTCATCGGATTTTTGTGAGCTATTCTTGTTAAATCAGCTGTGAATATTGTCTCGGTTTGCACGCACCGATTTTCTCGTCCTCGGAAATGCGACCTCTGACACGGTTTGTATCAAATAAGCTATCTTTCCATTATCCAAAAAATCCATTAATCTAAAAGCTGTCTGTAGATGCGTTTAATTCGTCAACAGAGGTACGTAAATGGATTTGTAACTTTTTTTCCAAAAATTTAATAAGAGCTTAAATTTATTTGATCGTTTCTGTGTACGGAATACCGTGATTTGGTTTCTATTATATAACAGATGCTTTTGTTCGAGTTTGATGACAATCGAACATAAAACACGTTTAACCCTATGCCATTTCAATGCATTTGAATGCATAAAAATTGCTGCAAGGTCTAAAATATCAACAAGCTACCCAATCTCGACAACAGATGTTTTGTCGGAACTGATAAAAGCATTTTATTTGCTACCTCGTTATTTAACTCCATCTTGCGATTTGTGAATTTCATAAAGTTTTACGGCCGTAACGCCCTTTTTGAAAACATACTCTAACTTGCAGTGGTACGAAGTCTCGAAACAGCGAATAAGCCGTCAGTTCGGATCATAGCACGTCATACTCTGTGAAGCAGACTCGGCGTTTTCGTGACTTGAGGATTCAGTCCAGGTAAATGATTGAGTTAAATGAAATGTTGCACACTGTATTGCATCAGGATCAAGTTTTCGTATAAGCACGATGTCGTTCTGGTATTTGGGATCTGTTGTATTCATGTTGAGACTATTTCTTTATCGGTGCAAGTGGCCAGTAACATAAGGATTGTTGGTTATAAAACGAGTGACGCTTAAACAAAATTTTAATCCCGTAATTTATGGCAGTTATTCCCCTATCTGTAGAAAATTCAAAACTTTGCCACTCTTATTTGCATCATGAAAAGAAGGTAAATGTTCCTAAATCTAAATTGTAAATTGGATTGGAACCAAAAAAAAATATATGTTGTATTTGAACATAAAGGTTTGGCTCTCAGACCATTGCTGTGAAAAATTTATTTTGCAAGATCTGAATAACAATGTCTGGAAAACACAGCTGTAAAGCTGCCAAAAAATATCATTTTTGACAGCCTCGTCCCCAGTCGCCTGCGCGATAGTAAATTATAAAAGTTTGTTGTTGTTGCGCAGAAGATTTTGCTCGGGTTCTTTTCCCACCGGAAAGGCTAGAGGACTTTCTTGAGAATCAAGAAATTCAACTAGGGCTGCTGCGGCTTATTCTCTAAATATCGTTATTTACCAAAACCAGGTGGCTAAGAGAGGTCTGGGAAGCGTATGTCTTCCTTCCGTGTGGTCTTCAGCTTAAAGGGGAATATATTCTTTGTGATAAAAACATTGTAATCAGAATATAATTTTTGCTTTTTAAATTGTATACTTTGTGACAATCAGCATTTAACAGTGCCGATATTAAAATTAACTTGTTCAAATATTTCATAAAATTTGACATTAAGTTTACGCTTGAAAAGAAATTAGATTCATTTCGATAGGCCTATTGACTCACTTGAAATAGAATCAAAACAGAGTGAACTGTCAACAGTCAAAGGGCCAAAAAATTTACTGCCAACCGTCAAAAAACAAGATTTTAAAACCATCAGTCCGCGTCAAGTCAATGGCACACCCCTGTTGAAATCAATCTCGAAATATAATCCAATGTGAGGGTAAGTAACTTGGTGAGAATGAATTATTCAATTTGAGCATGCTTTTCGTTTTTTTCGAAATTGCAGCACAACGCAATCCACCGTAAGGAAAAAGATGGCGACTGGTACATTTACCTACAATGCTTTGCGCGCGAAAACCCTAAAAGAGCGTATAAAAACACAAAGAAAAGTTGTAGTTCATTCAAACTCGGAAAGAGAAATGTTTTTAGTACAAGGAACGACCTCCGTTAAACCATACCTTCCTATATGCCCAGTGGGCTTTGTTTGGTTCGCAAGGTATTGTGGTAAAATGTACAGCCGCCATCTTTTTTCTTACGGTGGATTGTCAATCTCGTGGGCGGGAAGATGAGAGATCCTGGGAACGAGGTTGTGCAATTGTCTGGGATTCACTTACCACAGCTCAAAGTATGATTTTTCTGTTGATTACATCGATACAACCCAAACAAAGAAATTTATTTATTTATATTATTTTACTCGCTTCCATAATCCTCTCAGGATTACGGGATCTTCACACGAAACAGTATGTTGACTAATTTTTTCTAGAGTACTTGGAGTGTGGTCTTTGTTTGGCATGATGTTTCCAGTTTTCACTGGTTTTGTACGCCATTGTGCATACACATGGACTTGGCGTATTAAAACGCTTCGGATTTTGACGTAAATTAACCATTTGATGATTTTATTATGACTCACAATGTTTACACAAGATAAGACCGATTTCTATGATTAATCATAACTATAATAAAATTCTCGAATCTGATTGGTTCTTAGCACGCCAAATTGGAACGCGCGCGCGAGCTAAAGTGTCCAATTCTCTACTTGCACAATCCCATAATGCACCGCTTCTACCCCCAGAAAAATTTGCATAGGCATTGTTTTAGATTTCCCCTGGGACATCTTCATGTCCCAGGAGAAATTGCAAACAATGATTATGCAAAAGTTTGGGGGGTAAAAGAGGTGTATTATGGGATTTGTGAAAGTAGAGAACAACAAAGTTTTCAATGTCAAGGTGTCCAATAACAAGGCGTCCATTTACAGTGCCCAATAACAAGGTGTCCAGTAACAGGGTGTCCAATAACAGAGTGTCCAATAACAAGGTGTCTAATAACTAGGTTTGCGTGTTGCGCATGCGCACGTTCTTAGAACTTTCATTTTCAATTATCGCTTATTTTATCACAGTTTGACAAATCGTCAACAGGCTTCGCTTTAAGTTTTTCTCGAATTTTGTTACAGTTATGATTAA
Organism: Blastomussa wellsi; assembly: GCA_947652115.1. Lineage (NCBI taxonomy): Eukaryota > Metazoa > Cnidaria > Anthozoa > Scleractinia > Plerogyridae > Blastomussa > Blastomussa wellsi. The sequence continues at coordinate 42,527,040 of OX393561.1, forward strand.
TTGGTAACAGGACTTCGTGTCGTCCAATTGTGTCTGTCGTGATTCGGACTCCCGCTTCGCGGTCGCCCGATTTTGTTAATCACTGGTATGATTACAGACCGAACTGGACTCCACTCAGTCCTATTACCGATATTACAATACTTACGGCCTTCCGTTCCTCCTAGTTTATCAGTTTACGATAAAAGAACGTTTGACTTATATTTTATTTACGCCAATATGCCTTATCTGGTTTCGTGGTATTTTCTCATAACAGTGAAAATAATACGAGAAATTGTTACCACTCGGAATTTAGGATTGTTCGAAGAAACCTCAGAAACCTCTTATTTGGGAAAAAATTCAATAATCATTTTTAAATATAATAATTTCTTGTAAAATTGAGTGTTTGGTGACAGAAAGAAATAAACTAGCTTTGTCTAACTTTACCTTTAAATCTTTTGAAACCCGATACGTATAATTTGTATTTTCTTGTTGTGCTTAATCTGAATCAACTTTAACGACATAGTAAAGAGTGATATTTCTTTTGACTTCGAGCAATACATGCATTTTCGCATTGCCCACAATACACCTTGTTTACCCCCAAAATTTTGCATAAGCATTGCCTTCCGATTCTCTTGGGACGACTAATACCCAGGAGAATTGGGAAACAAAGGTTATGCAAAATTTTGGGGGGTAAACAAGGTGTATTATGGGCAATGCGAAAATGGTCAAAATTGTCACCTTTTAACCTGCATGTCCGCGGCGGATTATGGCCACGAAAGCAGTGACAATTTTATTTTATTGCATTTCTTAATTTAGTTATGACTTGGAGATTTTTTCTTTTGTGTCTTTTTTTTTTCTTTTTGTTTTTAGAATTTGTTTTAATCTCGGCCGCGCCGGCCTCGTTAGCTGCACAAAATTTCACAATATGATGAAGAAAATCGTGGTCGATTACAGGACGTACCACAACAAGTTCACGTCTATATGTTTTTCAAAACAAAGCCAAGTGGCGAAGACTTGCTTTCACAAAGTAAAATTGCGAGAAAACCTGAAATAATATTCGAAAAATGATTCGAAACTTACAGAATCACAAACTTCAATTACGTAAAGTAACTCAAAACCAAAATGAAGAAACAGACCTTTATTCCATTCGGAAATTCTCAAAAACCAAATGAATTAAATATAAAGTTCAGTCCCATTCACTCGCGGTGCCTCGGCAGAATTCGAACACGGCAAAAATAAACGATCCCATTCAACGAGTTTCACGTCAAATTAGGGTTTTCTTGCGCTCTATTCCAAAGCATTATGAGCAAATGTACCCGTTGCAATCACAGGCAGCCCAAGCTCTCGGTTTCAACCGTACAAACAATATGGCTTCAAATTATAAGGGTTTGTATGGGAATTCTGACAAATGATACGGGAAATGATTGACCATGATTCATGGAGGTAACCATACGATAAAAATGTCAATAAAAAGGCTTACCCTTATAATTGTTCCATTTGTGTTTGCTTCTTTGTGGTGTGGTTATTTCACCGATGAAAGCCGTTTTAAGCGATTTTTTTTAAATTCCTACTGCCCACTCTTTCTTTATGAGTGGGAGGAGGAATTTAAAACAAAATCGCTTAAAACGGCTTCTATCGGTGAAATAACCACACCACAAACAAGCAAACACAAAAGGTAAGCCTTTTTTATTGACAATTTTAGCGTATGGCTACCTCCATGAATCATTTGTCGGAATTCCCATACAAACCCTTATAATTTGAAGCCATGTTGTTTGTACGGTTGAAATCAAGAGCTTGGGCTGCCTGTGTTGCAATCTGAAGAACATGAACGTGACATGCATTGATATGTGAATCGTTGTCCTCATTACTCGCAAATTCCATAAATCGAGCGATCGGAACTCTGCACAAAATAGATAGGATTTCGTTGATAAAATCATTAATCTTTCCTCTCTTGTTCACCTGGTCCTGGGTTATTCATGCCCGTATAGCGATATCTACTTCAGCGTGGTTTATTTTCAGTTTCAACACTTATCCACTGTATATTTCTGTGGTGAATATTTAGCGTCATCCGCCTTTTGGACAGCTGGCACCTGGATGGCGCGATTATTGATTTCACACATATTTGTTTCCGAGATAAAAATAATCTTCTTCATCTAAAATGTTTTATGAAAAACCCAACAGCTACATCCGTTCAAATAGCAGCGCTTTAAAATTATTGGTTACTTTTTCAATAATGCGCACTGGTCTTCGAATATTTATTAGCAAAAATGATCCATGGACAAGATTTATGGACAAGATCTGAGATCTTGCAGCAAAAATTAAAACTTTCCCGCTTGTGCGTGACTTTCCAATTGCGCATGTCTATTTACAAATAATTATCTTTCTAGGTGATTTGATAACAGAGGACCTCGATGGGGCGATAACTTTGTGACAGTTGAAGGTATTTTGACGATTTATAACCCCATTGAGAGGCTCAAAACACTGCGGGTAATTTGATGAAATTCGAATTAATTTCTGATAAGTTGAGATTTCAACTTCAAGTTAGGGCGTGTGGAAGACTTGTACGTACTTCGCAGATTGTCCGACGAAACAAAACCACAGTCGCTTACGGTTGACTTCCTTCAATTTTGCATAAGAACAAACACAACGAGGAGGTAAGTGTGCCATGTTTCTCAAAAATTTCTCAGGCTATGTGATTTAATTCATATTACAAATAACATCTTGAATCGATTTAGCATATAAAAGAAATTCACAGAAAGTGGAATACAGCTGGGTCATATCTTTGTCAACGCATAGCCCCTTACAGCAATCCGAAACAAATGAATAGATTCCAGATAATAATAATAATAATAAGTGTGCCATGTTTCTCAAAAATTTCTCAGGCTATGTGAGATTTGTGTCTGATTTGTGTCTCGATTCGCGTGTTACTAGGTACGACCCTGGCATATATATACAGTGAGTACATCATTCTTTGAAACATAATAAAATGTTCAATAAAATATAACCGCCCTTGCAATTGCATACCGTTTCTCAGCTGTCAAATATCCAGCTCGTGCGTCAACAATTATTAAACGAATAGACTTCGAAAGAAGTTTTATTAACCATAAAAATTGAACCTTTCAGTAATCTTTTAAAAGTAGCTCCCATTGGCAATAAGCTCTAGCAAAGAGAAGTCCAATATTGTGTTGAAAAAAATCTAGAGACTTATCAACCCTAAACATGTTGGGGTCAATTCAGAGAACATACACATTTGTGGCATCCTGTATAGAAATGTTGTTCACTAAAATCTGGCGAGATAATTCGCCAAAATATAAACTTTTCCCAAGACATCTCGTGCAAAGGTTTCCATTTTTTTTCAGTTTTTCCAAATAGATTACCCGCTATATGGCCACGCATTGACAAATAAGACTCCAAATAAAACATGCCTGTCTGTCTGTCTGTCTGTCTGTCTGTCTAATACTCCAATTTGACAGAGAAAATGCGAAGCAACCAATTGGAATAGCCATTAACCCGTTGGGATTGATATTATGTTCATGCTTCCGGGCCTGTCTCACTGTTAACTAAAATTATAAGCTTTATATTGATATATAATTTGTGGTAGTTGAATTTAAAGACGCGCTTCCAACTGTTTTAGCTAAGGAAGCCCGTGAAGGTCAGCGCGCAATTCTCAGCCCCAAACTCCAAATAGCGCGGGGCTCCTTGGGGGGTGGGGGGGGGGGGGGTGGGGGGCTCCTGGGGGGGCTCCCGGAGTGGGAGTTCCTTGGTAAACCACTGAAAAATTTATGCACACCAACGAGCGGCTGTCCTCACTGAACTTTGAAATACATGTTGGCCAAACCACCGTAGTTGAGAAAAATTCAGAAAACACACCAAACTAGTCCTTTTTCTATTAAACACGATCGAGTGATCAACATGCGATTTCCTCTACCAATACCAATATATTATTCAATATATTATACTGAAAAAAAAAATGAATGATCACAATGGACGCAGTATCTATAATAAAATAACATAATTCTCAAGCTTTCTCATGGCTAACATTTTAATGGAAGTGTCTGCTAATCTTTGGATATATTTTTCGATACTGTGAACTTGCAAAGTTTGTAATAAAAGAAATGACGTTTTGCATTCAAAATAAGATGGGATAACCGATAGATAACAGATAACAGCTGCTTTCTTTAAAATGTCAAAAAAAGATTAACTGCTTCAATTTTACTGGTCCTTTTTCAGTACTATAATAAGCCAGTTATTTCAGGTCGTTAATAAAAACTCTTCCTATCAAGCCTAATATATAAACTTTATTGTGTGTTAACAGCCCAGGGGGGGGGGGGGGGGGGGCAGCTTCTCGCATTATACATGACGGGGAGGTCCGGCGGAGCTTCATATTGCAAACCAAAGAAAAAAATACACGAGCCTGAAATTTTAGAACACAAAATTAAATTCCTGGCATCAAAATTTCCTACCCGCAAAAATATAAGACTTAAATACCACCGTTCGCAACAAAAATTTCGCTTGGAGATGTGACCCCAAAAATACGCGTATTTTTTAAACCCTAAAAACCGAGCGTGTAAATTTTCAACCCAAAAGATCCGTCGGTTTCCCCCGTCAGGTATAAAACGGGTACCCCCTGGGGTTAACAGTCCTTGCCTCATGCGTAAGGCGAAATCACAGTAGATGCTCATTTTTTAAAGTTCATTAAAAAACAGACAGCTGTTCGTTTAATAACTTTTGTGCGCGTTAATTCAATGCTGTTAACTGTTGAAACGCGATGAACTGCTAACAAAAGTACAAAGGCGAACAGTAATCATCTTTCAGGTAAAACTGAAACTAAACTTAATAATATTTTTGTTTGCTTTCCTTTATAACCACTCCTATTTTCTCATCATCGGCATTCGAAAAACAAAAGATATTTCAGTCGCTTGCAGTGGCAAATAATATTATCTGCTTGAAGCAGTTGGTCTAGATCTTCAGTTTATCATCCTAGCTGCGTCCGCGAAAGGTGTTTTATTAAAATATCACTCGGTTCTTGTGTTACCCTGCGTTGCAGCCGGTAGATAGAAATTGATCACTAAAACGAGTTAATTAAGAAAAGCGATTCCATTGCCGAACTGGAATCCTGAGAGCCAGAGAGCATTTCTGCACTTTGAAATTAAATATTATTCAACAATACTTTCCTTGCTTCATTTATAAGTTGGCCTAAAATTAAATTCTCCTGAACTAAATGAAATTGCATAGCGCTGTTGAAATTTTAACTTTAACAACATTGTCTCAAGTAAGCCTTGCTATCGATACCTTCGATATTTTACCCACACGAGAAAAACATTTATTACACACCCAACTAAGGTACTACTCAGAGGGCAAATAAATAAAATCATCCAATCAAATTGCTCCATTGCCGCGGTTCAATATCGGGGTGTTACCCGAATGATTCCGCGCGCGATTCCCGCATTGTAATGGCGTATAAAAGAAAAACTAAACTTGAGTAGAGATTGCCCATACATCATTAATTTTTCCTCACCAAAACACGTACGGCAGGTGCTTGGTCATATTAAATTCCTTTCTTTCTCTATGATTTCTTCTTTCCACTTCTATTTACAAAAGCTTTTCCAGTCGTGTAATAAATCTCTTATTAACTTAGCTTGCTCGGGACCATACTGGGAGAATATGGACCTTCAGTCGATTATTTAGGTCCGTATACTTAATATCAAGACCTCGGGCTGATATCCAGTACGGCCCTCGCGCTTGGTTAAATTGTTAAACATCTCACTACGACACATGAATTGGATAAAAGCGAACCCATCGACCACCTTTTTAAAGTTTTAAAGAAATGTTCCAAAGGACACCAAGCCTTTGCTCAAGATTCCGACTGACTCGATTCGCTCCAAACTTTTCACCTGACTCTTAAAACTAAGGTTGTGAAGTATATATGAAATAACTCATATTTGAACTGCGGATGTAGACGAAAATGAAGATTGATCACCGTAGTTAATTTCCAACTTAAGCAATTGGAAATAAGTAGCCTGAAAAAATCAGGGCGTCAACGGGATTCGAACCCGTGTCCTCCGCGAATGCCGGTGCGATGCTCTACCAACTGAGCTGTGAAGACACACATAGGGAGCGAAATCAATTTATTGATGAGTTCATATATTCCCGTGAGGAATAAAATGATGTGAAGCACATATGAAATAATTCATATTTGAACTGCGGATGTAGATAAACGTGAAGAGTGATCATCACAGTTAATTTCCATTTAAAGCAATTGGAAAGAAGAAGCCTGAAAAAATCAGGGCTTCAACGGGATTCAAACCCGTGACCTCCGCGATACGGGTGCGATGCTCTGCCAACTGAGCTATGAAGACACACATTGGCAGCGAGATCAATTTATTGAGTTCATATTTTTCCGTGAGGTATGAAATGATGTGAAGTACATATGAAATAATTCATATTTGTACTGCGGATACAGATGAAGGGTGAAGAGCGATTATCGCAGTTATTTAAAGGGCCCTAATCAGCCACACCTTTCTCATTGTTTACATGTGAGAATTTCAGGTACATCTTTTATGCGGGTCACGTCGAAATGAAAGAAATACCTTGAGAAACAAGCCAAAGGTAATTTAAACATGTGCATTTCCAGAAACACAACCTTCAGCAATACAATATTTTTGCGCTTCACCATACAATTTCCATAATATCGATGCCATCGA
>OX393561.1:42533922-42588922 GCA_947652115.1 Blastomussa wellsi
AAGACTTTCAATATGTTTTACAACTATGGAAATTAATATTTAACTTCTTAAAACAATATCAATTATTTTTTAACTCCTCCTGTTAACCGTAATGGAACAAAATTAACCGTTAGCCGTAAAAAAGTCAAAAAGTTAACCGTTAACCGTAAAAGCCACCACCCCATTGAGACCCTCTATATACCCATTCAGTAACTTATTTTCGCCAATCAATCTATCAATAAATATATATATTTAAATTTTTTTAGATTTCCGAGGTACGCACGGGCGTACTTGCGCACATAGTCGCTACGCCCCTGCAAATTTGTATTATTGTTGTTAGTTTAATGCTACTTCTTTCTCAAAGATTTTGTCTAGTTCTTTCAAAGAACAAATAAGGCCAAAAAACGTTCCGCCCTTATAAAGCGCGGATTAACCACATAAACCTTAGAAATTAGTCCAGTTAAGTTAGAAAAGACTTTTGCTTTTCCGATCCACAGAGAGCAATCTTTGTATGCATAATCTAATTAAATGAAACTGATACATTATAAACAACAATAACTTAACTAAGAGCGTAATGCCGTTTTTGTGAGCTCGCCCTGTTGTGAACTAACATACATGCATTTTTTGATTCACACAGAGTGCGTGCTGCTACGATACATTGATCAAGTTAGGTACTGAACGAAATTGTTGTCCAAATTGAAAGTTTCAACGAGAGAAATGGATAAACCCTCAACAGAAGCGCCAACAACAGTCAGCGATCAGGAATCAACTAAACTCCAGTTTGATGATCCGGAATTCATAGTGTATATTTTGGTTATGACAGTCATCTTGATAGTTGGATTTGTCGGCAATATGCTGACTATAATCGTCTTGCGATGCGAAGAACACAAGAACAAAAACATCACTCCGCTCATGATCAACCTAGCCATCGCTGATATCATTATTATCGTGTTTGGCTACCCGGTTGTCGTTGCTGCTAATTTCTCGTCCGGACTCGATATTCGCAATAACCCCTCCCAGTGCGTGTGGTCAGGATTTATCAACGGTTCTGTTGGGATCGCATCCATCGCTAACTTGACAATGATGAGCCTAATGGTCTACTCCTCATTTAAGAGGCTCGGCAACACGCCAAGAATTCGCAGAGACAAAATGGCTGCAATTATCTCCTTTACATGGCTGTACGGAGTGATTGCCATGGTCCCGCCGTTAGTGGGCTGGAACGAGTTCGTCCCAGGCGCCTCAGGGATTAGTTGCTGTCCAAATTGGGTGCCAAAAACCAAGTCTGGAGTGGCGTACAATGCATTGTTGGTTTTCGTTGGTTTTATACTCCCTCTGGGTGTCATAATTTTTTGCTATTACAGAATTGCCAGGTACGTGATTACTTGGCAGGTGAGGGGGGAGTGGTACTCAAAAGTAGAGTTGACGGGGGAGAGGGTGAAATGGAGTTTTCTTATTTTTGGGTGGGGAGGTGTGGATGGTATACTTTTTTGCCTTGAATCTTTTGGCAAGTCATCCGTTAGCTGACTCGTCCCCAGTCGTTTCTTATGCGAAAAAATATCAGGGGCAGGGAATGATGGGAAGGAGGCATCCATCTCGTCTTGCTACTTTCTTATAGGAGACGACTGGAGACGAGTCAGATCCGTATTCATTATACATGTAAGACGTTTTGTGACTGAACTGAAAAGAAAGTCTACTGATGCAATTAAAGCTACTGGAAATTATTGATAAATTTGGGCCCTCGTTGTTTGATTGTTTCGTGACGGTCTTTGTATTCTAACACCTCAGTAACTGAACAATTAAAAATTAAGCGCAAGCAAACCGGAATGAAAGAGAACAGTTACTGTAACTGAGAATTTGGTGAGTTCGTGTGAATGCGTATCACGAAAACAGTTAAAAACCATTATGGAAATTAGCGGCGGCGTGAGAGCATTATCAGATGGACAATTGAGCATACTATCTACATAGGAACCAATTCTAAATTTGAGGCACATTTGAGACGTTTGTTAGAAGCAGGCTGGTGATTATTGAGGCTATTGAGCAGTTATATTGAGGAAATAACTGGTTTCACCAATTTTATTTCGTCGTAGGTTTATACGCACACAGCAACCCACGTCGGATAACGTCTCAATTCAAGCTAGCCGGAGGAGATCCCAGATCAAGCTAGTTCGCACGATTGCCATGGCGATCGCTGCCTTTGTCTTAAGCTGGTCCCCATACTGTTTTGTCAGCATCATTGCCACCATCCGCGGCACTAACACGTTGACCCCTGGTGAGGCAGAAGTCCCGGATTTGTTAGCCAAGGCCTCGGTCATCTACAATCCCATCGTTTACACAGTAATGAACGACAGATTCCGTGCGACGCTGCTGCGTATTATTCCGTGCGGTCGAAGGGATATTAACCCAGCTGAAAATCCCCCGTCAAATCCGAATTTGCCTAAAGCAAATGCCATTTTTGATCGAGAAAGGAAAATCAAACAAAGCGAAGTGTGAGGAGTGTTTCTTTTGGAGTACTACAACCTCTTCAAGAGCTGTTTTCAACACGTATATACCAAATAGAAAAGAAGAGTTTAGTCTTTAAGTTTGGATAGGCGTCTTTAGACGCCAGGGAATCAGAGTGTTCGGATCACCTTCTTCCCGTAATCCAGACCTTGAACTCTCCCTTCCGCGCCCTATACGGGGGTTGAGCCCAGGCACGAGAAGAGAGAGTCTAGGATAACTTGCATGCGCATGCTCAGAAATCCTTCATTTTCCCCAAACCGAGAAAAACTACTATATAGGGCGCTTTTGTTGACCGTGACTAAAAGAAATTAAGGGCTAGTCGTAAAAAAGTCAAAATATTACTCGTCGTTAACTGTAAAAGCCAGTCAGTTTACTGTTGTTTCGCTGTTTTTAATTCTCCCCATTGAGATTCCAGATCTACACGAGTCAAATGAGAGCCACTCTCGTCCCAGCTACTGATCTCGCCACCTGACGAAAAGAAAACGGGAACTCTAGGAACGAGATTGAAAGAGAGCCTGGAAGAACTGACAGTTGCAAGCGCATTCTCAAAATGCGTCTCACAGTAGACTTGCGCACATCTCAAATCACACCCAAGTCTTCTAAAACGCGAGGTCTCGGCCGGCCTTCAACCCCTCTCGTATAGTCGAGCTTTTTAATAGGGGAATTGCAAAGGTCCAGATCTTAGCGACCGTATTTGCTTGTATTATAGACATGAGGTATGTGAATTTGGGACCAAGTCAATTATCCGTAATGATAGCTCTAGGTGTCCTTTATGCATAGAAACTGGCTTGATCGGCGACAATAGAAATAAACAACACACGGATAAAGGCACGAGTATTTCAGTTACGCCGTTTTCCGTTAAAATTGATTAATTAACTAAACTTCTATTTATATACTTTTTATTAACATAAGTCCCTGTCTTTGCTATTAAATACAAGCCTATCCTAGCTGTTAGCAACGATTTGAGCATACTGGCCATGGAAAATAACTGCTTAATTGTCTCCATTTTATCGTGCTTTATTCATCACAGTAAACGTTTACATACTAGGCGCAGTCCTTCTAAGTACGATTCCGCTCGATTGGAGCTGGCTTTCTTGCTTGGGGAATCGCACTGGTCTTCGACCAAGCTCTCGTTGGCTTGTAAAGGTGCTGGCGCGAAAGCCAATGTAAACTCAGATAAGAGAGAAGCGCGATACCCACGCACGAGAGCCAGCCAACACGCAGAATAGTTTCACTTGCTGCTTAAATTGAGTAACTGCACGGGGTAGCATATGCCAGCGATTTACGAACAATTAACTAAGCCGTTTCAATTGATACGAACGGAAAGGCGTCAGAAAAGATAGAACAAGATAAACGAAGTCAAATCACGCCACTTCCGTGTCGATAAAGAAGCTTGTTCTCTTCGTACGGTTTAGTGTTTGAAACAAAAGAGGCATATGACCGCTTCTCGCGTGGGTAAATCTAATGTACCGGATAACTGATAAGAATCCTTCGAGCCATCCTAGTCCCTAGGCGTTCTCTTCTTCGTTCGGGCGAGCGCGAGGTTCACGGAAGGGCCTGGGAACTCATAGCCATTAGGTGACGTCACGAAAATTCTTGACAAAGCAATAAGCGGGAAGGGAAGGCCTGGGTACTAGGCTGCCTTCGAGCGGAATCTGGTATTATTATGAAACAGTCAGCACCATTCTCGTCCCCAGAGTCGCTTGTCCCTCTTAGCCGGCTGGGCCTGTGCACGAGGAACAAGTGTCTCTGGGGACACACGATTTGATTCGCTGAAATCAAACAAAGGGAGTCCAATCACAACAGCCGTTTTAAAATCCTTTATCGTTAGCACGTTTACAACGGCTGATGTGATTGGTCTCCCTTTATTTGATTTCAGCGAATCAAATCGTGTGTTCCCAGAGCCACTTGTTCCTCGTGCACAAGTCCAGCAGGCTAAGAGGAACAAGCGGCTCTGGGGACGAGAATTAGTCAGCACGAATTAATTTTATGTATTTGGAATTAAGGCTCTTTTGTTTTTTAGCTAAGGATACTAGGATAATTTCAATGATAGCGCGTAGTGATTAAAAGGAGATTAAACCTAAAACGTTTTAGCTAGTGACCTTCGTCAGTTGGAGGAGCTGTGTCATCGTTTGAGCATTAAATTTTTCAAACTCGTCATTTGCAGTCCGTCTCAGCCTTCTCCATCCTTAGCCGTCCTTGTCCCTTTTTGGTTTAGTATCACCTCTTTCGTGTTTTAATTTCTTCCTTATAATTTAGCTAGGTCCATCTCTATGGAATTTTATTGGCTGAATCCTTCTGTGTAACAAGGCTTGATGTTCTAAAGGCTGTAAATCTCGAAACTAGTCGGTTCTCTCAATAAACACTAACGCTATCCGTACTCAAGATTACAATCAAAATTCTGCTCTGTCAAAACTAAGGTGTCAAATTCTCTTATACCACAAAACCACGTCCGGTGCGGTAGATCAGATAAACATCTTAATTCTAAAATAGTCAAAATAAACAAATCTCTGTGTGGTTTCAAGTGTTCATTTCCCTAGGCTATTTCCGCTGTTTCATTAGTTTCAATTCAGTGTTCATTACTCAAAGGCTCCATTTCTTGACATATGGTATGCCCTACCTTTGGAACTAAGACTCATTTCAAATGTTGAGTGTTTTAAAAGACATCTTAAAAAACCTTCCTTTTTAAGAAAGCTTTTGAACTGAACGGCTTTTTTATTTCTATTAATTTATTTTTAAATGTTGTAATTTATTGTTGTAAGTTAGGTAGCTCTTCAGAATATTTTAATAGTTTAAGCGCCTTAGAAATAAGTTTAATTTAGTTTAAACTATTATTTAGAGGTTTCCTTATTTTTAAGAAGAATTTGGTTCGTCGTAAAAATGACTCAGATATCGTGACTAAGCTCCTTGAAAGATTGCTTATCAAACGAGGGCCAATCATAACTTTGTTCTGAATAAAGAGATGGCAGTTTTCAATTTACAAAACATGTTTCCACATTCTCATGTCATCTTCAGTTGCAAATGAGCCTTAACGGTTGTACAAAATTACACTTTAAGACTTACGTTTACAATTTGAATATGAAATAAGCGGGAAACAAAAATAGCGCGCTCATGACAAGATCAATAAAATAAAAGAAAAAATAACAAAATAATAAAAATTAAGAGAAAAAAGATAACTCTAGATGCTTTGGCTGCTGATTAAGAATAGGATGTTTCCACTTAATATGCAATGCTTCTTTGATCTTAATTTGAAATTTCGAGGCGCCAGAATCGTGAAACATTCTGTAGCGCAAGAAAGGCCCTAGATGACTGTATGCAGGTGCCTGTAAACATGTGAAGACTTGTCCGATAAGAGGTGCTCACGAAAACGTGTACAAATGTGGTAAGTGGTCTTGCCAATGTGGCTGGCATTACAGCCAATGAAGAAAATGAAGGGACAGAGAGGGAGGCTCCTGGTCAAGCCCTTGGAATACGCGAAAGTTGTTTTTAGTAGAGCGGAAGTCTGTTTTCCGAGAAGTCCGAACAAAGGTCAACCTTTGGAAGGAAAACAAAGTTCTCTTGTCTTGGCGGACGAAGTGGAGTTTACGTTTGGCGATGAGGATGAATTTTGAAGACAATGTTAATTCCAGCTGGGAAATAAACTCCACCATTTCTACAGACATGAATGATTCGCTGGCAAACATACTCCTCGTCCAATGCAGCAGCACAAGTACCCGAGGAAAGAGTAACATCAAATTAATAAACTAAATTAAAACACTGCACAAAACTAAAAAAGATTTTTCGATCCCTCCCCCCCCCCCCCGAGAAAAATGAAAAGTGCGAGTGAAGACGAAGACTGACTAAGCTAAAATGACCTAAATCTCCCGCCCGCCTAAATAGTCCCAGCACATCCCATGCAATCAGTTTAATAATTTCTGACAAAAAGCCAGTTTGGAGTTTCAAAAAATACTTGCTCGAGATAAAATCAAGCATATATTAAAAATACAAACGATTTTGAATTCATATTCGTGCAAGTATTTTTCATGACAAAAGTGGAAAATTATATGCTTCCGTTTTATCCCGACGCGCGCACGTGTTTTTCGAAACTCCGAATTGGCTCATTCATTCAGCTATTCAAACGTTAGAAATTACCCTTTTCCCCTTGCTATTTTTTCCCACCCCACCACATCTTTTCCAAAGGTCCGTCTCTAATATGCAAAGTTTGATAAACGCACGCTGTTTCTCGAATATATGCAAATGATAGGTCTACACGTGCCCAAGGTTGAGTTCGCCTCCCACAAATAGGGCGCCGGTCCAGGTTCAATTCCAGTCGGGTGCAATATGTGGGTTGAGTTTGGTTTTGATTCTCTTCTCCCTCAGAGAAATTTTCTCCGGTTTTCCTCTCTCCTCAACCCGGCTTCCTCTCGGCCTCATCCTCAGGCGTCGCTCGTTGTTCGTACGGGACGCGCCTTGTGTTTGGGATTGACGTTTCGATTGCGGTTCGCGTGGTGCTGTCTTATCCCGCGCCCCCTGTTTTCCAACCTTGACCGACCGGCGCTTGGGTCGAGGCAGGCTGACACCGCGGAAAATACGAAATCTTAACCTTAAATATTCACATTTTCAGACATTCTATCGTTTTTTTCGAAATATCGACAGGCTTTTTCTCTAATAGCCTGCGTTGCAGCCGGACGTGTCACATCTCGATATAGTCCGGCGGTTTTGTCCGTCTGCGACGCAGGCTACCTCTCTAAATGCACTAAAAACAATTCGCTTGCATTTCCGTGACTGCCGTGCCATAACCCAATTCCCCAAGCTCCAAGTGGTAACGCCAGCCTCGTTCCAAGCAGGTTCTCTCATCTTCCCGCCCTCCCTCTCCTCTCTCTCTCTCCCTCGTTCTTTGAGGCATGAAGAAGAGAGACCCTCGGAACGAGGTTGGTGGTAACGCCTGGCACATTGTGAATAATGGCGGCAGTAAACAAGAAAGGAAAGACGCGATGGACGGCGATCGTGCTGACTTGTCAGAGTAAAACCAATGCTCACACCTTCCAGAAAGGTAAGTAATACACTTTTGTTTATGCCTGTGTGATTTCTGTTGGTATTTTTTTCTGAAATATTGAATTATAAACGTTCGTGACAATTCTTAAGATTTTGCCCACCCGTAACTTGAATGATAATATCACAATTCTGGTAATATTGATCAGTGTAGCCACCATGCACTGACCATCAACACTTTGGAACTCCAGTAGCAATTTTGCCTCACATTTATAGGTTTTACATGTGGCTAAATGTAATTTAGGCAAAGTTAACCTCAAAGCAATGCTCTCCTAGTGGATGCAGAAAGCTTGTCCTGCAGTTCCAGCGACATTCAGGATAATACGTGACGCCTACACGCAGTCGTTGCTGTACGCGGGCGCCCAAGCTTTGGGGACGCCCAAGCTCTTCGCAGGGACACCTTGTGACCCCTACACGCAGCCTCGTGCTCACACGAGTTACATTCGCAGCTGATTCGCGGGCGCCCAAAGCTTGGGGTGGCCCAAGCTCTAGCAGGGGCACTTGGTGTCCCTTACACGCAGTCTGATGCTTGCACGTGTCAGTTTCGCTAGCCTTCACGCTCGCCAGTTTGCTATTTTCGCCCTTCCCACCCGCCCGTGGGTTGGTTCCAGCCTTGTGTGGTCGGTAAGTATTCCACTGAGTCCTTCAGTGTGACGGTGCCTCTTGGTGGGTGGTGGCCGCTTCCGGGTTGCCATGGTTACCTCCTTCCTCGCTAGCTTGGCCCGGCTCCACCAACCTTGAGACACCAGCGCCCACGCTCATCTATTGTTGATGAGTTTAATGCATCCATTCTTGCAAAATTTAGATTCCACACCTAATAAATATAATCTTGTCACGGGGATCGCGTGTACATGTACGTCCAACAACTGAAGTTGATTATGGTACAATATATAGAGATTATTCGATGGAAAGTGCGCACGAACGATTTTTATTCAGTAGCAATGAGTGAATAAAAATCATTCAAGCACTTTCTATGGTATAATGTTTTTATTTCATACATGTACGTACTGAGAATGATTATCTCAATGAATGCCTCGCGCTTGTTGCCCTCCACTGTGAAGTACTATCGTTTGTGTCTCTGATTGGACGAACGATGTATTTTCACAGTCGTTCACTCAGTATGACCATGTAATAAATTGACTTACACAAAGCTAAAGAATCTAATTTATGAGATGCCACCAAAGAAGAAATGTTTGAATTAAACAGTTTTGCTTTCTGATTTTTTTCCAGTTAAGAATATTGTGATTTTTAATGCAACAGACCTTTTCACAGTTTCTGATGCCATCTTGGTTGGGGGATGAACATGACAAAAATTACAGTAAGTGTATGGGAAAGTTTGAAGTTCGATGGGGGAAGATCAACATTCTGAATTTTTTTATGAATTGCAAAGTTAAAGAAACAGCAAGAGATTACTGTATATCGATCAAATTTGAATGATACAGCTGTGCTTGGAAGTGAGAAATCACATGTTTAGTTTTCCATAAAAATGTCTGAATTTCCCTTTCAACTGTTGCTTAATTAGTTTTGTAGAAGAATGTTTGGAAAAATGTAAACTGTAAGTAAGACTTTCCTAGCTAGCGATGAATAATATATATTCCTCAAATTTGATCAGGGAACTCTTTTTCTAGTACCTTGAATTTTCATTTCAGAAAGATTTCAGAATATGAATTTTACGTGAACTATTAGATGTTAGATTATCCACTTTTCCCATACATTTAATGTAATTTTTGCTGTGTTTGCCTCCCCCCCACCAACAAAGATGGCATCAGAAACCATGCATAGGTAGGTAAAGTCTGCATACAAGCCTAGTGGCCAATTAGGCCAGAGTTTATCCTGGTTTCCATGACATGAAGCAAATGAGAGTACTGCTACTCCCCCCTGGATGGGGTGCTAGTCCATTGCAGGGTTACCTGGGCTAGCCTTAAATTCACCAGAACCCATTTATACACCTGGGTGAAGAGAGGCACTGTGAGAGTAAATTAAAGGGCACTGTTTTGCACAACGCAGTGCCTCGGCCAGGGCTCGAACCCAGACTGTCCGATTCAGAGTCCAGCGCACTAACCATTAGGCCACCATGCCTTCTATACTAATAGGTTGTTTATACAATAGGTGGTTTAAACTCGGTTGTTAAATAATGCAATTTATGCATTGGTTTTATGCTATTCTCTTATCAGAACTTGAAATCCATCAAAGCAAAGGTTTCTTTGATAAAGATGTATTGCTTTTGACCTTGGAAGACCCTAAAGCTCGTGTTGGAAGTGGTGGAGCCAGTGTTAATGCTTTGCTCGTTGTTGCAGAACATTTGAGTGCAAAAGCTGGTTATGAGGTAAAATACAGTGCAGAGATAATTATCTGACGTGTACAATTGCAAAAAAATGCTATTATTGGCTGTTGCCTAATTCTGATGAGAAGAACAAGTTTGAAATATTTTTTTCACTTAATACAAAAGTTGATCAGTTTGTGCGTGTAACTGAATTTTTTTTACAAATTAACTGTAATTGATGTGATCTGCCCAACCAGTCAAGTCTTGGGTCAAGCAATGTTACATTCAAAACTCAAAACCTTCAAGCAATATTAATAATATTAGTAATACTACGGTTCAACCAGTCCAGTAATTAACCACATGTACATCCATGGTCAAGTCCAATAATTCACAATGATCAGGTTTTCTACAATACTACAACAAAAGCAAAATAAATGCATAAGTTGAATAAATGGAATATTACCCACTTCTGAACAAGTGGGAAGCTAAACACAAAAAAACTTTCCGACTGTTTCAAGTAGTTACTAAATTAACTATAAATACATTATTACACTGTTGTCACGCCTCTTTACATTATGGGCGAGGTTGCGCTCAGGGAGTTTTTCTAGCATGACATTCTGCCTTATGCGTGCCCTTAATTTATTGTTAACTACTGTAATTACTTTCTCTTTATACAGACACTAACCCTGAGTGTGTTGGACAATGCTAGCATTCTTATTATGCATATGGTATGTATTAAAATTGGTCTAAATATTGATATGCATTTACTTGTAAATACAGTAGATTGACTACATTGTATTAAAAAGTTTGTAGATTTAGTTTGAAGAGCATATGGGTAGAATGAGCCAGTCGAGAGCTCAATAATTATTAATACATTCTGGTTTCTGTAGCATTAAGCGGCTGGGAATATTTCTACTCCCCCTGGATGGGATGCTACTCCTTTGCAGGGTTACCCCCGTTTTATCACTCATACCCATTAATACGCCTGGAGGGGGAAAGGCGCTGTGAATTCAAAGTAAAGTATTCTTGTCCAAGAAGACAACACAGTACCCTGACTCAAACTCAGATCGTCCAGCCCAGAGTCCAGCACGCTAACCATTAGGTGACAACAAATCCCACATGCACTGCTTAAAGCACTGGACTGGTGTGGTCTTTTCCCTGTTTCCCTGTGTATGCTCTGTTCTTTTAAATTATTATTGTATGTTTTAATTCTTTCTTTAGTTGAATTATAAAATTTTATTATTTTCAATAAATATGTTTCAATAAATAAGTGCTGTAAAATACTGTATGTTTTGTTAAGCTGCCAATTCTCTTCCTTTCTCAAGGGTCGAGACTTTCCATTCAGTTCTTGTGGACGGTTCTTCAATACTTTACCAGCCAAACACAAAGAAGAATCAAAAGAACATTTATGTGATTGTCTGATCTCCAACTTTGACCATTTGCTGGATCTTGTGTCAAATAGAGTAAGCTCTCAAATCTGCCTTCTGTTTGATATTTTCATGATAAATTTTTATAACATACTATGTATACATGTAGCACACTTGAACCTTCTCACAAATTTTAAAAATTAATGTGAAGCTCAGCTGAGATGTGAATTTTTTTCAAATCTGACAATCAATCAAGGTATTATATATAGTGTGAATGAAACCTTAGTTAACTGTGTTGCGAACCTTCAAAATGAAAGCTATTGAGTATTGCTTTTGTGTGCTGCTAAATGATCATTATTATAATTAGGCATACTGTATGAATCAGGCTGTGTGTATTGTACTGTGCTGAATCAGTGTGTGTATTGAACTTTTAAGTTTGTGATAAATTCTAATAAGAGGACTGGATTCTGTTTCATTGTTTCAGTAAGGATGCCAAACATTCTAAATTTAAAAAAATTGTTCTCATGGTATGAATGATTTTGTGGATTACAGCTTTCAGTGAACGCTCCCCCTGGTGTTTGGATCTGCAGTACAGACATGATGCTTACAATCTCACCAGATACAAGTATGCCAATACAATCTCAGTCTTGTAATATTTATAATACTTTAGGTTTTAAAAATACATGTAAATATTACATGCATTTAATTTATTATTTAAATATATCATTTTTGTCCATTGTTAGAAATAGACTGGAAGCAGCATTCAGATGGCATCACCATGATCCTGTTTCAAGGAGACATAAATTATGCGACAGGTCATGGAGTTGTCAAACTAGGAGACAAGGTAGAGTACTGCTGTAGCAACATGTTTTTGACCACGACAAGGTTTACTTCATGCAATAATTATTGAATGTTTCTATTGCCATCAGGCCATATGTACATGTTCTGGCCGTTTGACATGGGCGTAGCCAGGATTTTTCAAAGTGGGGGTCACACCCATTGTACTCACCAGATTGTCATGTCGACATCCACACTGTGTTCTCCTTGTTTACTTTAAAAATGTCTCACAAGAGGGGGTGGGGGGAGGGGGGTCATGGGCACCCCAGGACCCCCTTGGCTACACCCTTGTTTGATTCTATATGTAACACCACCGATGATCACTTTATTTTCATGTCATTAAAAACACTGTAGGGCAAAGTTAAAGACATCACCTTTAAAGGAACTGTGGACACATTGAAAAGCTGTACACTTGAAAATGGTAAAGTGCCTATGGTAAGTAATATGGAAATTAGGCATAGAGTCAGCTTGTACAACAGGCATGCAATGTGGGCATGTGTGGCAGGCCTATCATACCAGCATGGTGGGCACACAATATCTATAAAGAGCTGTGGAGCCTGGTAGATGGGTGCATTTCAGACCTATCATACTAGCATGATAGGCATCTAATGCATACAAATCTTCTAATATAGTCTACTTATTTCCATGTGATTTTAAGTTTTCATTTCTTCTCCTTGCCGTGGGGATCAGTCTACCGTTTTTACGTAGTATCTAATGCATGCAGAGGGTTGTGTGAATATAACACTTTGCACACATTGCAGGCCTATTTATAGTGAAGCTCCAGTGGCTTGAAGGGCCGCAAAGCGGAGCCCAATAACCATAGGAGAAGGACAATTCTGCATGCATAGAAATAGGAGAACCATGCATTCAAGTTTTCATGGTCGACATGGCCAGTGGCATGGATCGTGGGCGTGTGCTTCCTTTTGCTTTCCTTTCGCCTACGGCGACGACGAAGTCGCACAAAATGGCGGCCACTGGGGTAGCCATGCCTTGTCAATACCTTGTCAGCCATCTTTGGTATTGGATATCCATTTTATGGTCAAAGCTGTCAAATCGAGGTATCCGCTGACCAGTATCACATGACCAGTTGCAGGCTCAGATTTAGAACTCATTGAGGCAACATGTTTTTTGAAGTTGACCGCTGACCAGGCATTGGTTTTTCATTGATCGCGGGCTCAGGTTTGATTTTTTTCTTCTAGCGGCATTTTTTAATTTTTATGGTCATTCTCAGCGAAAATTCTGCAATTAGAGTTGACGTTTTTAATTATTCTTATTTATTTCAGGGAAAAATTAAGAACCTGCAAAAATATGGAGCTCCGCTTTTAGGCTTGGCTAAATCTATATATTTGTTCCCATCATCGCACTGCATTATAGGCCTGCAATGTGCCCAGAGGGCTATGTGTAGCCATAACACTTTACATGCATTGCAGCCCTATCATACTAGCACGGGGGGCACACAATTTTTTGTGTACAACCCTATGTAGCCATCGTATTTAACCTAACATCATGATAGGTACACAACACATGCTTGTAAATGTAGGATTGAATCAAAGGCCTGCAATGTGTACAGAGATCTTTGTAGCAATACAGTAGTTCTTTGCACATATTGTTGGGCTTCATGTATGATGGTGGGTGGTGCCATAGGCAGAAAGCTATATACACTTTGCATACATTACAGGTCTGTAATACCAGCCAATCTTGATTTTTACTGAATGCTTGGTTTCACAGGTCAGTGGTGTGGTTTACATCAATATCTCAATAGTGGAAAAAATTCTAAGCTTCCACGTGTATGCTCCTCTTGATGCTTGCACTTACTATGGACTTGACAATGGAGCTGATCCTATTCAGGTATGACGACTGTCTTCTCGTTGGCTAAAAGCGTACAGTTAATTCTGGTAAACAGTGCAACCTTCAGATTATTCACTAATCTGCTATCAGACAAACACAAGACTGACCGACCTAATGACTTAAATCTCCCGCCGAAAACTGAAGTAGTCCCTAAGTATCCTGTGATGTACACGAGTCTCTCAACGTGCCGTCAGAATAATAATTTCTGACTAATTCGTCCCTCAATCATCAGAAATTACATTTTCCTACAATCTGAGAGGCTGAAACAGGTTACTGTAAAATTGACCTGTTGACCTGTTTATACTTGTAAGAGATTGTGAGCGGCATCAAAACCTACTATACCTCCCTACTATAACCTAGCTCCACCTCAATTTTAAGGCATGCTACTGATGATTGGATGTTATATTTTATGTTCAGCTCTCACTGTTCTTTGACATTCTCCTGTGCTTGGCTGAAGATATCACTGAGTCGGACTTTGTTTGCGGTGAAAGAAGTGGTTCATATGGTCGCAGCACTCGGATGGGGACAAAGTGCAGCTCAAAGGATGAGATGGCATTAATGAGGGGTGCAAGGGCCTCTCTGTGGAAGATTCTAAGGGGAGTTTCACTGAAGGGAGGTACAGTCAATCAAAGGCTCAATTCTTGTAGTCTTGTAGTTAGTGTTCAGTAGTCCATTGAAGAAAATTGGTGATAATTAAGGAAAAGGATGCCTGCTTATGGAAGATTAAAAATATAGTGTTTTTATGTTGCTTGGAGTATCCATTTAGGACAGGTGCGTGTTTATGGGAGGTTAAAGTTTGTATGTGGCTGGGACCATGAAAAAGTGTCTGCTTAGGGCAACTGTCACCTTATGGGAAGTTAAAAATGAAGTGTTTGTACATGTACATGTGGCTGGGATTATGACCAAGTGGCATTTAGGGCAGGTGTCCGCTTATGAAAGGTTAGCAATCTAGTGTTCATACGGGGCTGGTACGATGACAGTAGAGGACAGGAGGAGTTTGTTAGACAGGGATGTCCTCCTCTTTTGCCAGAATAATTCGATTCTTAGATTTTCCCTCTTCATCTCGATATTCTCAATTGTAATATTTACAATAATGAAATAACATGTAATTTGCTTTAACATTGTTGTATAGCTTAAATCTGCGTTATTACAGTGTACATGTATGTAAAGCTACGTTTTTCCGTTTTTCAGTATGTTTGTAATTTATTGTGATTTGTCTTTTCTATTATGTTTCTCATGCACATCTTGCCCCGCCTCGACTAGCTTAGTGGCTATTTGCGGGACAAGCCCTTACTACCCTCACAAATTTGTAATAAATAAATTCTTGTTGTTGTTGTTCAGGGATCGATTTACTTAAATTTTCTCCCTCGTTTTCTTCAACAGTTGTGATTGAAAATGGAGAATTTGACTACATGCAGCCCTCTGCGGAATGCTACAAAAGGCAAATGCTGAAAAGTGTGGAAACGTTTGGTAACGGGCCATTTGACTGCAATAACCACACCCATGTTTGTTTTCGAAAGGTAAATCTTGTAAATAAATAAATATTGTTTTTATTGGTTAAGTCGTGAACGAAGCCTTGATTTGCAGTGATTGATATATTACATGTACCGACGTGCACTTAATAATTATTATCCTAAGAATGAAGCACTACCAGAAGTTTGACACATTCACACTTAAGGATAATTTGTGACCGCACACGCTGCACTTGGGAAAAACGTACATTAATACTTATCCTTTAAACGAGTAAAATCGTTAAGTATCCGTTAGTTGGCCGTTATAAAGTTTTCTTTTAAACGAAGTGTTAGCTTAACCGTTAAAGTCTTTTTTTTAATGCTAGAGAGTGTAAGGATAAAAACTCATAGAGCTAGACTCGGGGTTTTCGACGCCATCTTGACGGGTGGGCAAAGCGGTCAGAAATTACGTTTGTATGGGAATCTGATGGAAAATAATTATCAAGTCATTGATCTTCCAACAAACTCGCACTCGTCTTTATATATTGGTACTGGTTTAAATTCGCATATTTATAATATGCCTTTTAAGTTTTAGAGCGCTTGTGAGAGATTAAAGACTACTTACAGTATGCCAAATTCTACACCTTAATTATTTTATTTTTTCTGTCCTTCATTTTTCGTGCAAAAGAACAATCAAGGACAGCCTCCAGACGTGGACCTGTCTACTGTAGTCGTAAATTCTATCATTGAAGCTGGTATCAACATTGGAAAGGAATCTGTTGTATCACACTGTCATTTGCAGGTATGTTTCGCTGCTATTCAGAACGTTGTATCGTTTACGTGCTCACCGAAAAATTCTTGTACCCAGCCAGCGGTGCTTTGTTACATACCAACCTTCTTACATCAAAAATCTACAGGTTCAGCGTTAATAACTGGTGTTGGTCACCGTTCGTCAGTCATTAATTTTTTTATTGTATGCAAACCTTGTTATAAGCCACACACCTCCCTAAGACGGACAGTTGGTGCCAGTTGTGACAGTGTCCGTCTTAGAGAGAGTTCACCATATGATGAAAATGATACCAAGAAATGTCGCATGACGACCAAAATAACACGGCAGCTGACTCGATCGTCCCCAGTCGTCTCTTATGAGGAAAAAATAACGGGCGCGGGGAATGATGGGAAGGAGGCAGAAATCCATCGCGTCCTGCTATTTTCTCATAGGAGACGACTGGGGACGAGTCAGACACGGCAGGGCTGTAACTGAGATAACAAGACGGAAATTGGCTGGGATAGGTGACACGCTGCGAAAATCAGCCACTGACACTACCAAGCGGGCCTTAAAGTTGAATCCACAGGGTAAAAAGAAGGTAGGAAGACCTATTGGGAAAGCCAACTTCAGCTGAAATACAGCAGAGAAGACGGCAGCAAACAGAGTCTTCTGGTGCAGCATTCAGTTGATGCCCTTTGCTCAACGAGGGGGCTACAGGAATAAGCAGCAGCAAAAGCGGCATAATTTTAGGACTATTGTTCCCGGCGCTTAAAAAAAGTTGTTTTGCATTTTAGGGAAATGTAAGCATTGGGACAGGATGCGTCTTAACAGCAATTGCTCCCCACGAGTTAAAGGTATATATTTCATTGTACAGTAAGTTAAAATAAAATTTAATTGGTCCTGTCAAAATGATCCTAATGATGATTGTTGCGGTAAACAACGACAATTGTATTATGATTTTTTTGGCGTAAATTTAGTTTCAGTTTGAAATATTTCCAACCAGCCTTACTTTTACTTCTCTTAAACCAAAGATAACTTTAAACCGCAACGCATACATTGTTCATTAATATCGAGTAGCTTGTGTGTCTGTTTCAATCTTGGTTTGCCTCTCTATTAACAGAGTCTTAAGCCAGGGACCGTTCTTGCAAAGGATCTGTGTATTCTGGGTTACACCGTGTCTCTTCCAGGTCTGAGAGGAAAATCCCGCAGAGTTCTGGTTGTATTTGGCGTTCACGACGAACTACAGGTCAGAAATAAGAATACAATAGAGTTAACTCCCTGAAAAGTGTGCGCGTACGAATTTATTTACAGGTTACGTATCAGAAAATGAAGTGAACGAGCGACCTTTAGAATGAGTTAGTTCTATGCGGTATCAAACACGAAAGACAGTGTTTCATTACATTTCCAAACACCGAGAAGAGAGTTGAAAATGCGCCACGCAGCAGAGTATCCAAATGACGAACTTCGAGATGTTTGGAAATGTGATGAAACGAAAAGGTGACTTCCAGTCTGGACGGACAGCAACAACATCCTTTCATGGCTCTATACCAGGCGACCACACTGGACGAGCTAAACTAAAGCAAGCGAACTGTTTTAATTTTTCAGATGCCATCTTCATCTCCCAATAGTACGTACTGTAACAAGCCGTGGAAGGTGTTTTTCGAAGGAACAGGAATCAATTCCGAGGAAGTCTGGATAGGAGTGGTAAGAAATCATTTGCAGCAGGGTATTCAGGGGCGGATCTAGGGGGGTACAGAGGGTGCGCATCCCCCCTCGCCCCCGCTTACGTCACCCGTGTGTTTCGTCATTCCTTAGTGGTGCACCCTCTCCTAAGAAAAATCCTTAATCTGCCCCTGGTATCAATATCGAATTTCTTCTGACAATAGCAAAAAATCTTTCGAGCTGATAGGTGACGAGAAAATTAATGGAGATATTGTAAACGTACTACTTAGTCCCTATTTGCCTACCTTGGAAGGGTCTATGCTCGGGGTAAGGAGAAAAATAGGGAAATATCGTCCGAAAGGCTGGAACCTGATCCCTTATGTTTCCTTTGCCCTGAACAGAGAATATGCCTCGCAGGCAGCCAAGTGCTCAAAATGAAAATATAGAGCCCGCGATCAGTTTTTAGGATTCACGTTCCGAGTTTGGGAATAAATTAAAAGGTTAAACGTGTTTGGTTTTGCGTTTTTTTTAAGCCCGAACAACGAAGAAGTCTTTGGAATGCAAAGCTTTTCCCAGTTGTTCATCCTTTTGACGTCTTGGAAGAAGATGCTGGTGAAGATGATATCCTATGGTTGGCGAGTACTGGAGTGTCAGATATCCCCAACCAGCTGAAACTCAACAGGTTCGGTTAATTCTTAGTATTGTTTCGTCGGGTGACTTTACGGCAAACACGTTAACTGTAAAAAGAGCGAGAAACGTTTGCGAAAATGATGCTGGAAATAAATTGGCTATTGCATTTTTGTGCAAGCCTCTCTAACGCAGCTAAAACTTGGCACTCAAAAACAAAGTAAACGCATGCAGTTTGTCTTTCTCAAAATAATCGTGGTGAAAATTCTTCTTTCAGATGGCGTTCGTCACTGAGATTATCATTAAAAGACGTTTTAAATGCCGTCGACACGGGTGCAGAGTTTGCTTGGCGAAAAAAGTTGTGGTTTGAAATTGGAAAGACTGAGGTGGAGGAAACTTTGAAGAATTGTAGCAGCAATTGCCTTCTTCCCTTCTTCAAGAGCTGTAGTAAAGAAGGATTTGAAACACAGATACTGGAAGTACTAGATCAAGGTACAACTAAATGCCGGAATACTGTCAGCGATGCTTATTTTTTGTTTTCTGGGTACGCTACGCGAGAAGCGATAAGCAAGAACGAAGGAACTGCAGGGAGAAAAGTGGAAAACAATTAAGTTATGACCCAAGA
This sequence comes from Blastomussa wellsi, assembly GCA_947652115.1. Taxonomy (NCBI): domain Eukaryota; kingdom Metazoa; phylum Cnidaria; class Anthozoa; order Scleractinia; family Plerogyridae; genus Blastomussa; species Blastomussa wellsi. Next base: position 42,552,881 of record OX393561.1, read on the forward strand.
CGCGCGATACAATGAAAAAAGTACTCTTTGGGAACGAATAACCTCACAAAAAAACACTGACTTCCTTGGAATGTCATTGCTCGTGCGCATAGACAGTTCAGGACGTAAACTAAACATTAACATTGACTGCGTTGGACCCGAATTGTTTGTACCATCTCCAAAGAAACTCCAGCCTTATTCTTTTATTAATTCTTTGCGTGTCTCCATTCCTCAGTTGCATCCAATACCACCTCTCCAGGCGTGGCTGCACGGACTCTGGCGTGTATTGCTGACGTGTTAGGTGCGATGGCAGGAGAGAGGGCTGGGCTGAGAAGTGGTCCTGCCCGCAATGAATCCTGGATGCAGGCCTTTGAACTACTTGGCGTATGTACACTGCTTATAGAGTCATTTGTAAAGTTCTTGAATCGCATGTTTTCGCAAGTTTAAAGTATAACTTAAGGCGAATTGGGGTCGAGGTTTCTGTTTATTTTCATCAGGCAAATTCGAACCCACAGATGTGTTCTCTCTCAGTCGACAGTATGTTTTGTCGAAGCCTCTGACACAGTAACAAAAAATCGGATTATTCGAAACCGTGTCTAGTATTTCCCCTGTTCCGTTCTGTCTGTGTTCTTTCATTTTCTTATATGATCACCCTTAGCACTGTTCATAGGCTATTCCCTCTCTGAGACGCGGTCAGGGAACCATCGTTGTTGTTTGCAACGTCGCTCTGCAAGTCTTGTAAATGTCGTGCGCGTGATGAATACAACTACCATGATTTTGTCATGTTTACAGAAAGGCGAAATCTCAGCGGGGATCAAAGCTCTAGCTGTGGAACGATCAAACTGGCTTGACAGGTATGACGTAATAACTCCTTGCGTAGTAACGTAACCTTGTCTCCAGACTGTTCTCTGGCATTAAATACCCAGACAACAGCCTGGAGACTACTGAGACTGGTGAGGTACGACTGGCAAGTCTGCGTACGAGCTTATTGGCTTGTCAGGTCGGAGCGTTTTCTGATTTCCTTAGCACGACGCGACTTATTTCTTCTCTCTCCTGCCTCCATGGATGTGATTCTACTCAATCGCAAGGTTACCCCCCCCCCCCCCCTCCAGCATAAAATTCCCAGGTACCTTGCCTAGTTCCTGTACGGCTTTTTTTCTAGGCCATCACGGTATTGTATGACCTCAGAAATCGTTTCGATGACGTTCCCGGAACGGATTGACCGCGACGAAAATTAAGGCCTGGGGACTAGGCAAGCCGGTACCCATTTATACCCCTGGGTGAAGAGAGGCACTGTAAGAGTAGAGTGTCTCGGCCAATAACACAACGCAGCGCCCTGGCCGAGGCTCGAACCTGAATTTCTCGATCCATAAGGCCACACGGGGGTGACAGCTCTAACAAACGCTGTTTGAGCAGTACCGTGTGTAAATAAAAGTCCTCCAGAAAATCTGGGATTGTTAGTGACCATGTTCATTGCTCAACAGGCCTCATTTGCTAATTCGAGCGGCGCGACATTACGAAGGGGCAGAACAGGTGTTGAGAAGACGGGCAGTCCTCACAGCCAGACAGGTGCGTTACTTCACTTTACGTCACGCCATGAGAAATACCAATTGTCGCTATTGACGCGCGCCAAAATTCATCTTGTAGGATATCCACTGGATACGCCGGGGCTACAGACCTTCCAACATCTAAAACCCCCAAATCTTCAGGTCTCAAAAATTATGCCAAAAAATCTTGAGATTTGAGATCCAAATCGTGAGATTTACAAAAATGTTTTCAAACAAAGGAATCTCAACGCATAAGCTGCCATAATCGGTCCCCTTTTAGCATAAATTAACACAAACCATACAAACAAGTACCTTAATTACGTGGCTCGGTCCAGATTTCCAGTGAGAAGAATCGCAAACATTACAATACACTTGAAAAGCCTTAATCGAGTTGATTTTGGGCCGTATTTGTGATGTTGTAATTGTGGAAAACCGTGAGATTTCGAGGTTATATCGCGAGACCGCGAGATGAATCCCGAAATCGTGGGTCTCGTGACCAAATCGTGAGAGGTAGATGGTATGGGGGATAAGGAAAGGAGGGTAGATCAGAGGGAACTGCTAAGCAGGGTTATTGGGTGCTAGTAGCAGTGTGGACAGACGTTTAACAACCGATCTATTTAATTTCATTTCTTTTTCAGTTTTTCCGGACGGAAGAGTGTGACCGTCTTCCCATGGGGCACTGGGTGATAACAGAGGCGCCAGGTTTGCATAAACGCTTTTGTTTGAACCCCTTGTTTACTGCCGTTAACTACAACTGTTTTGTATTACCACCGCTTTTTGCATGTTGTTTTATGTATGGTATGGAATAACATGCCTGACAAAAGGGAACAATAACAGTCTTATGGAGCAGGATTGGCGCATTGGTGAGAGCGCTCGCCTCCCGCCAATGTAGCCCGGGTTCGATTACCGCCCCCAGCGTCATATGTGGGCTGAGCTTGTTGTTGGTTCTCGGCCTTGCTCCAAGAGGTTTATCTCCGGGTCTCACCCTTTCCTCTATAACCAGCATTATTTTCCAAATACCAAGTCGATCTGGAACGCACGACCACGTTTAAACGAGCGCCAGATCTTAGGTGTATCGTGGGTAAACATTTTTTAAGGCTTCTTTTCGTGGCCGTATTCTCCCAGAGGAGAACTGGGAACGAAGTCAAGTAAGTCAACGCTATAAATCTTCTGAATTCTTTATTAATTTAAGAAACGCGCAAAGCAAAAATCTTAAAAAATCGACTTCGAAGTTCTCAGTATGTATAAATGTTTGGGGATCCACAATTTCAGGAAGTTCATTACTGGCTAACTAACATTACAATGTATCCGAGTAATCGCAACTGGCCATAACTTGAAACTTTCTATTTCAGCCCGAATAGATCTTTCTGGAGGATGGAGTGACACGCCGCCAATCACGTACGAACAAGGTGGTGCAGTGCTTAATGTTGCAGTTAAACTCAATGGAGAGGTGGGAGTTCCACTTGGAGCGATCCGATTGTTTGATTTGTCATACATTATCTCCCAGCCATATCAATAGAAGTGGCTCAAATTTGATAACAGTGAACATTATAAAATTCATGGTTGTTACCGGTCAAATTTAGCACCATTATTACGCGCGTCTTTGACAAAGGACAGATTGAACAGACGACAAGAGCTAGGACATCATCCATCCCCCCGCTGCTCTCATTAAAATACGAACATTTTTGTTTTGCAGAAAGTCACAAAAGCGAAAGTCCGAAAAATAAAGGAGTAAGTGACAAAGTGTTTGATTGTTCGACAAATCTCATAGTTGGCTTTTTGCGCAACATTTCTTTCCATTGAATTTAGTCACATGATGATGCCATGTCACATAAAACATTCAAACTTATCGGAAGTCTGTTTCTCGAGACGTCTTTGTGGGCATGAAGGCCAATCTTGGCTTGATGATTGAAGGGAAAGCGAAATGTGCTTGTAATGGCGGACAGAGGGAACAAGGGAAATCGACCTTCAACACACCTTCCGGGAAACAAAACTCCACGACAGAGCCAATAGCCCTTGTGCGTGTTTAGTTTCACCACCAAGCCTCGCTTTCGAAGGGCAAATATGCAAATTGTATCGTGAACGAATTCCCAAAACAGGAAAAATGAAAATGATACCCATGTGAAAACTGCATAAAGGGCATAGAGGAATGGGAATGATTCACGTAAACGAGACTTAGTGGTGAATTTTGAGCGTAGAGCGGGTTTCAATTGGGTGTCGTAAAAGCAAAACCAAAGTAAATGCTTCGGCCAATCACAAAGGACGGAGACAATCCAGTGAGCCAATGAAAACTCGAAGTAATTTACACATAGCCGAGAAAAAGCGCGGGAAAACATGCGCGCGCGAGTTTTACTTCCTATTAGTTGAAAAAGTGGCGCGAGATTTCTAAAGCAATCACCAAGCTCAGCGTATGAAATTTCAATGCAAAACCAAAGCAATTCGCCAATGACTTTCGACATGCACTCAATTGAAAACCGCTCTTATAACATCACGACTTTTGTGGAGTTGATGTATCGCAGCCAACGCCTTCAATGCCCATCAGTCCCATGCTTTCCGTTTGGTCAGCCGTATAAATGAACATCACACATTTTTGGGATCACCTGACAAGAGCGCGGGCAGTAATGGAATTAAACCTGAACTACAAATTAGGTAATGGATCTTTGCATTGGGTTCTAATCTTCTTACTTCAATCTTTAGGCTTGAAATTATCCTCGTGATTCACTCGGGAGAGCACAGCGTTCGAGTTGTGTGCAGTGAATTGATACATTTGGAGAACTACACTCAAACAAACGCCCCAGGTATGACAAATATTACTGAGTAACACAAAAATACATATGATGCAGTGATAGAAGCTACAGTAATGCCAGCCTGTTCCATGCAGGCGTTCGTTTAGTGGGGAACGGCGCAAAGGAAAAGGGCTCTCCGTTTTCCTTCGCGCCGTGCCCCACTAACCGAACGCCTGGAACAGGCTACAGTAATGCACTCATATCGTAAGAAAGAAAACATTTTAAATGAACACAGCAATTATTACTCAGTTCACAACTGTCAGTCGTGCCAAGGCATAATTTTGGTAACACACGACAACTCTAATAGTCTGTCCCTCGTGGGGTTTAACTAAGAAGGGGAGGAGAGGAAGGAAGGAAGGAAAGTCTGCTGTTTGCAGTCTGGATAACTTTATGTTCAACAATGCTTTATTTTTATCCAGAAATCCTATTCCTGTGCTCAGAGATACGTAGAATGTTCGCTGCAAGTTACGTTTGCTAAAAAAGAAACAGCGAACTATCTGAATAACTTTTATGTTTGAAATAAAGCCTGCGGGCAGGCGTTTCTTTCCTAGAGTGCGACGCGAAACTCCCCTGTTTTCCCTCTGACGTGCACAATTTGTTACTTTTCCCGTCGCGCGTAGAATTTCTTATTTCTCGCAATCTACTGGAGTGGGCTTCTGACGTGAAATATAGCCTCACATGCAGCCGTTTTAGGGGCTCGAAACGCGATCACCTAAAAATGGCTGACTTGGAGGCAACTGGAAATAATGACGCTGCAAAAATTAAAATGATTGGTCTATATCTTTAACACACTACGCTATTATTGTTTTCTCCAGGGGCGCTTTTAAAAGCTTGTTTTTGTTTACTCGATATTGTAACCGTTTCTTCAAACGAAACATTATCCGATCAACTAAACAGAAAATACCAGGCAGGTTTTGAGCTGCATACATGGTCGACCGCTCCTCAAGGCAGTGGCTTGGGCACGAGTAGTATTTTGGCGGGAGTTATCTTGACCGCGCTGTTACGCGTTACGGACCGCACAACCAGCATGGATTCGCTCATTCACGCTGTGTTGATCATTGAGCAGATGTTAACAACTGGTGGCGGCTGGCAAGACAACGTCGGGGGACTGGTACCTGGTTTTAAAATCGGTCGGTCCCAGGCCTCTTTGCCTTTAAAAGTGGAGTGGGAAAACCTGGAGCTGAGCGAGAATACTGTTGAGGAAATAACCAAGAGATTGGTGTGCTTTTACTCCGGGAGGACAAGGCTTGCCAAGAACTTGTTACAGGTAAAGTAATGAGGAACGAAAAATTTACCCGCTATCGAATACCGAAAAACCGGTATGTCGATAAAAGCAAAGATGTGGACTGGGGTCTATTAATATCTTCGAGAGATTGGCTTTGTTACCATCCTGACAAAAGATTTGTCCAATGATCTACGTTAAATATTTAAGACATTTAAATTGTAGGTAAAGCATTTAATAGTCCAAATCTACTAACCCCAAATCACAGGTTATGGAAGTTTCTAGCTGAAAGCTAGTCTCCATTGCAGCAGATAAATTTTATTTACATGGTAATTCTAACTGGAATTTTGACCGGCTGATAAAAGAGCCGCATTCTGCCGAACCGCAATCTTCTTCCGTTTAATTCTCTTGATAGAATGTTGTCAGGAATTGGTACGCGAGGTTTCCACAGATCACTAAGAACGCCAGAAACTTGGTAAACAACGCCGAGGAAGCTGCTAAAGCGTTACGGGAAGGTAAGGTTCCTCAGGTGCTCGGTGGCAAGGAAGCTTTCACTTTCTTTGTAGTCAGACATTCTTCAAGACATTCAAGGATACAATAACAGAGTTTGTCTGACTGATGGGGGTTTCGGGTGTTTTTGTCCCAGGGCATTCCAATTTTATGAGCTTTACGGGAGGGTCCGCACCATGCCGGCACCTTTTTGAAGCTGGAGGTATAACAAGGGATCTCACGAGTTTAAGGATAGGTAAGAGTAGAGATACTTTCATGAAGGGATTGAAAAGTCCTCAGTTCAAGAATCTAAGTTACACCCACCTACTCAAGTTAATAGCTTGTAAAAGGGGTGTAGTATTTCTGTTCAGTGTGTGTGAAACATGTGCGTGATTGCCCATGGAAGGTTTATCAAAGGGTTACCTCTTCTATCAAAAAATAATATATGAAAGGGCAGGGTTTGAAACTCGGGGCGGGGCCTCCCTCAGAAACTTTGTTGAGCACATCCCCCAAAGCATGCTTTTCACAAGTGACGGAGTCAGAGTCGGAGTCTTAAAGGAGCTACGTTATCGTTTGTGCAAATTTTGGCCTAAATTTTTCAAAATCGTCATTTGCAATCCGTTTCAATCTTCTCCATCCTCAACCATCCTTGTTCCTTTTTGGTTTATCACTCCTTTGGTGTTTTTCTTCCTTAGCAAACTATTATTTTTAAGTGTCCTACATTTTAAGGGTAATTTAGGTTGTCGAAGAAATAATTCGAAATATATATATCGTGACGAAGCTCCTTTAAGCAGAGTCACAAGCGTTATGATATAGTGGAGTTCCGATTCCTAGTGAAAATTAGATTGTACAAGTCGCAAGCAGAAAGGAAGTTCTCGGAGTGCCTGAAAAGAACAATGTGATTGGTTTATTCTTCCATTTCTGCTTGTGACTCCGGCAATCCGGTTTTCACTAGATCGTAATCGACGGAGCCATAAGCGGAATCAGATTCCGTCGTGCTTATGACTCCGCTTGCGACTCCAATTTTCGATTTTCACAAGGTCATAAGCGTTCTTACGACTCCGACTCCGTTGCTAGTGCAAACCAGGCTTAAGGGTTCCCGTGCAGACGTTTGGCTTGTGGGCAAGGCGTTATCGACCAGTCTTGCATCATGCGGCGTCGATTATCGGCTTTCTTTTACTTTAAAAAATCCATTGTTTTGTTTTATCCTTTTACGCAGGAAACATCGAGAAGTTTGGTGCGTGTTGGACATCTTATAGACATCAAAAAGGCCTCATGGCTCCAGGTGAGTGTCATGATATTCAACCTGTTCACCTTTGTTTAGTTGAAACATAGATGAGAATTTAGATACCGACATTAAAAAGTGTCAATATATTCAGATCTGTGTTTTAAATAAGCAAGGAGATATTGTAAATCAATGGATATTTGTCAAACATTCCAACTGGCAAGAGAACGGCAGCAGAAGGACCGCTGACGACAGATTTATTTAGTGCCAGGGCAGGGAAATTGAACCCTGGACCTCCAGATTACAAGTTCGGCATCCTAACCATGCTTGCCTCGATAATAATAAAGGTTCTCGAGGAAAATAAAAGAAAAGATAAGGAACGATTGAAAGGGGATTGAAGTGATGCTGTAACACGCCACTCATTCCGTATATTATTACTTTTTACTCTCAACAGGTTCTGAGCCAAAAGCAATTAAAGAATTAATGGAATCACTTAAGCCTTTGAGCTTCGGTGGGTTCTTATTTTCTTGCCGTATGTAGCAAGAGGGACTCAATAAACAAAACCTTTATTAAAACTGGTGTTGTTTTTTAGGCCAAGCGATGGCTGGAGCGGGAGGTGGTGGGTTCATATTTGTGTTGACCAAGGAACCCAACATGGTGGATCAAGTCAAGTCTGTCATCAAGTCAATGAAGGTACGGTCAAGCTAAATTTTATTTTCTCACTTCCTCTATTTCAAAATAAACTTTATAGCATTTCTTTGCCACTTTGCGTTCTCTAAATTATAATCTCTCTAAAAAAAATTACTCTATGATTTAAATTTTCAGCCTTCAGACGAGTCAGTTGATTTCTACGACGTGAGCGTGGACTGGGAAGGACTGACTGTCAGAGTGGAAAAACCTTCGCTATGAATCGCGGGAAAAAGGCTCGAAGAAGCACGTAAAGAACCACGGGAATTTTTCCAAAAAGCGCTCATTTGCGGCATTCTATACATTAAAGTGGCCACTTGTGTGAGAAAGGCATTGATAAGAACAACCTTTTACCGTCCCCTTTTAGTTGTTAAGGGTGCCATTGATCTCACAACCAAGTTGGTTGCTAGGCAGCGTGACGTGGACATATATTTTTTAGGGCTCTGGGCTGGCTTAGCATGTTTTAGGTAGGGAAATTAGTTAGAAGTCTTGGTTAATAAGAAGTTGCTCTGTTTCTGATGAGGAGAGAACTTGTCTGTATTAAAATAGGGTTTATGTTAGGCAGAAAATGACACACGTCGTTGGCTTTATCTTCTATCCCATCACAGTTCGTGTGGGACTTAAAAAATACCGAATTACTACTTGAGAAAATGGAATGCGGCGCCTGCAGTAGGAGTTTTGAAAATGAAGCTGGCGGTAGCCAGTGTGGTCACTTTTTCCACTCGTCAACACTGCTCCCAAACTAACCGATCGTCTAGAAAAGGCTACTTGGTGGGAGATACTTTTTTAGATCTTTTTAAAGGGCCTTTGTTATTGTTTACATGTGAGAATTTCAGTATTATATTTTACGCGGATCGTGTCGAAACGAAAGAAATCCCTTGAGAAACTTGCTAAAAGTAATTTAAACACTTTCAGTAACAACCAACAGCAATACAATACGATTGCGCTTCAACCATAAAATTTCTATAATTCCGCTGCCATCGAAAATGGCGGAGGCTGACTAGGGCACATGGCGTTAAATGCAGGAATGGCTCCAGGACAATTATAAAAGCACAGAGGTGGATTCGATCCCGGGTAACCAAGAACACGAGCTATTCCTACTAACCACTACACTGCCGAGGCCCGGCTGCCGAACATCGAAAATTTTAAGATTTTATCGTGTTACCCTTGCCATTCTTGAGAGCTAACCGCATAACCGCAGTGCTTAGTAGGCTAACCGGAATGCAAAAGTAGGCTAACCGGATTGCTTAATAGGCTAACCGCAGTGCTCAGTAGGCTAACCGGATTGCTTAATAGGCTAACCGCAGTGCTGGGTAGGCTAACCGGATTGCTTAATAGGCTAACCGCAGTGTTACAATAGGCTAACCAGGGTGATTTTGTAGTCTAATTTAGCTAACCAAACTCGTTCCCAGTGCATTCCGAGCCCGGAGCCTTTCCTGCAATTAAGCGCAACTGACTAGGGCCCTAAGGGGGAGCTTTACTGAGATGGGCTATTGGAAACGGGGAATTTATTTTAAATAATATATCACTTGGGCTACAGAAACTACAGATTAGATAAAGAAAAGAAAGTGGAGTTTTCAATTTTTTTAGTGCCGTGTCGTAATATATTTTCATGAAATAGCAACAATATAAGCAAACACGTGGTGGATGGATAACATTGACAAGCGTAACTTATGTTGCTTTGTTTGCTTGTCAAGATTTACTATCCAAAGATGGGGAGGGGTGTCAAACATTACAGCACTACTAGAGAGAATGTATTTGATATAATTAAGTCTGGCAAAATTTATCTCATGGTGCAGAACAATTAAAAAGTGTGTATATGTAGTAGATTTTGTATATTCACTTGAGGAGAATGATTTGTCAGTGATTCCCACCCTTTCTCGTTTTCCCTTTACACTGGGTTTTGTGAATACTTACTTGAATATTTTGTATTTTAATTTTTTACATCAAAATAAAGGACAATACAGAACTACACTAACACACAATACAGTACAGTACTCTATGCTGAAGAAATCCGACATCATGCAACAGAAATAAAATAAGGTTTAGGAAAGTTACTGGACTAAGAAAAAAGGCACTGCCCGTAGCCTTTCTAACGTGGTAAACTAAAACTATTATTTCAAAGCTTTCTTTGATTTGAAGGCACATTTTTACATTACCAAAGTGGACTTCACTTATGTGAACAATCCCTTCAAAATCCGCAAAGTTTCATCCTATGGTGTTACAGACCATAATATGCGATTTTTCATTATCTGGTCTTAGCTTGTGTCCACCTCCCCTGTTTACAGACTTCTCCTATTTCCTTTGAATTCTGACAAAACTAACACGAGACATTCAATTTGAAAGTTTATTTAGGATGCGTTAGTCGGTCATCTGATGTTCAGTGCTATTGGCTCAGTCGAAAATAGAACCAGTGCTACGCCATATACAAAAGAAAACATTAAATACACCCTTCAGAAGTGGGCAAAAAAGTGGAAACGTATTCCTAGGTTCCGAGGGGTATTAAACACTAAATAAACTAAATTAAAACATTGCCCAAAACTACAAAGAAGAGTTTCGATACAAAATGATCTAAAAAGACTGTAAAAAGAAAAGCGAGCGAAGGCGGAGATCGCCTACGACAGCTAGACTACAAGCAGTCCCCTTTTTTCTTAGTCCGTCAACCGGTTTCGCGCGACCATTTTTTCACTTCGCGCTCGACGGAAAAAATCGTCTGCTCTCGCAGGCTAAGGCAAAGACTGACTAACCAAAAATTAACCCGCCAAATTCCGCCTAAATAGTCCAAGAGGTGATTCAAACATCAGAAATTACATTTTTTCGAGAGGCTTTGTGAAACCAAGGGACCGCGTAAGGTGACAGACGGTAACATTTTGTTTCCGTGCTACGCAAGGGTTCAAAATATCGATTGATTTGATTGGTTGGTCAATAAAGTTCTTGCATTGTAAAATAAGTTACATAACATTGCCCATTGTTTATAGGGAATCACCCTGAGTATTAGCATTTTGTTTTCGTTGACATAAACTTGGCACGGAATCGGCCATCACATCTATATTTTATAACTTCATCTGCCTTCATCGTTTATCATTTTCAAGGATCTGTCTCAATTTTTAAAGGCATAGATTCAAAAGCGTCCATCCAAAATGCCTATGGCGTTCTGACCGTTTTCCTGGAATCGACCATCGTCGAGTGTCTTGTTTATCTTTTGGCTGTAGTTTGAGAAGGGGATCACATTCCCTCGAGATCCTGGCTTTATATCCAATTGCACTGAAGAAACGATGGAACGAGTCACTTCGAAGCATTTTGTTTACCACAACCGTGACAGCTCATGCGACGCATTCAAGTGCTTAGCTGAATTTCGTGACAAAGGAGTGCTTTGTGACTTTCTATTGTGCGTGGAAAATAAAGAAATACCAGTACATCGAGTGATTCTGACGACGGCCAGTCCGTATTTCAGGGCAATGTTTCTCGGCAACCTTGCTGAGAGCAAACAAGATCGCGTTGTGCTGTACGATTTCGACGCAGCGGCGATCGAATTGCTTGTGCAGTATGTTTACACCGGTGTGGTGGAAATTGACGATTTTAACGTGCAGTCTGTATTGTATGCTTCGGCTCTCCTTCAGATCGACAAGGTAAAAGAAGCTTGCTGTGAATTCCTACTGACAGCATTAGATGTTTGCAACTGCTTGGGTATCCGATCACTTGCCGAGTCTCTTTCCTGCTATGAACTTTTCGAGACTGTTCACCAGTTCGTTGTTGATCACTTTGAAGATGTCCTTCAACAGGAAGAATTCTTGTCTCAGCCATACGATTCCTTAAAATGTTTGCTAGATAGCAAGTTTCTAAACATCTCATGTGAAGAGAAAGTTTTGAATGCTGTCCTGGAATGGCTAAACTTCTGTCCAGCGGAACGCCAAGCGTACGCCCCTTCGCTTCTCAAGCGATGTTGTTTGAAGAAAGTTGCTCCGGATTTTCTTTATAGCGATCTAATCTGGAAAAATTCCATCTTACAAGCCAGTTATGAATGCCAGCAGCTTATTTTAAAAGCGCAAGAAGCTACAGGATGTTTGCAGGATGTTTGCCAATTTCCTGGAATTCAACACCGTTCGTATCGAACCGGCCGGGAAATCATGCTGGCAATTGGCGGGGAGTCTGAAGGTGTAACCTTAGATAGTTGTCAGTGCTTTGGTCCAGAAGGCAACAGCTGGTGCTGGGATACCCCAGGGAGGTTTAACGATTCGATGCAATTGGCTTGTATGAACAAAGGGCGTGCTTATATGGCCGTGACATCCACTGGGTGCCACGCCTATGTAGTAGGTGGTCATTCTTCCTGGACAGTGTTGCATTCCGTTGAGCGGTATGAATGGCCAGCAAATAGATGGTGCCAGTTGTCACCAATGCATGTGGATCGAATGGGTGCTGGTGTGACAGTCCTAGATACCCAACCGATTGTTGTGGGAGGTTACAGCAAAACATCAGGCTATCTGCCATCTGTTGAGATGTACGACCCTTTGACTGACAGCTGGACATTAATCTCACCCGCGACAGCAAAGCGGAGTTATCTTGGTGTTGTGGCATTAGGAGGGGAAGTGTATGCCATTGGTGGGTTTGGTGGAGGGCATGGCAGTTCAGATAATTGGCTAGTGTCAGTTGAAAGTTTGGATCCTGAGAGGGAACTGTGGCTACCAGTGGCACCCCTATCTCAACCACGGGCATATTTTAGTGCAGTTCAAAAAGAAGGTAAATAATTAAATATATGTTGTGGTTCAATTTTATCCTTAGTTTAATTTTTTTCAACCCCGTTTATTTTTTTAACCTGGGGAAAAGAGATGGTGGGGATCATGTAGGTAGGGGGGAAGGAAGGTTGAGTAGGGGGTAGAGGGATGAGATTTAGTAGGGCAGGGGTGGATGGCTTTTTTAATAGGTAAAAATAAAATATAACCTAGGTTAAAAAAATTACCTGATTAAAAAAAATAAACTGGGTTGAAAAAATTTAAACTAAGGATAAAATTCAACCACAACATACATGTATACATATTTCAATATATTTAAATTATGTCAGTGGTACATCAGTGCACCAAGTCATTAAAAAATCCAGTTAATAATTGATGCCAAGATTTCTTTAACAAGTTTCTTGTCTACAGGTGCTTGCTCATTACTGATTCTGTTTAACAAATAGATGTGGTATGTCCTGTAATCGACCACAAATGTCTTCATCACATTGTCAAATTTAGTGTTTGCTCACGAGGCCGCTGCGGCTGAGTGACAAGTCAACCCCCGTGAGTCGCCCCCGTCTGGAGGATCAAATTTTTTATATACCCCCTCCCACTCCATTGGATGCAACTGACACCTGTCATGAGCTGGGAAGATCAAACATGTAGGAATTGGGCATATATTGTATCCCTAAATTATAATAAACTGTACATATACTGGTACCGTATTTATTCAAAGCGCCCAACCTTGAATAAGCGTCCACCTCGAATAAGTGCCCATCCTGCAGGTAGGAAAAGTTAATAAGCGCCCAGCCTCGAATAACCGCCCACTCCCCGAAAAAAATAAAATGTACAAGAGGAGAATAATTTAAGTATTTTTTCTTTACTGGCAATGACAATGAGATTGTAATTGACTAGGTACTACTAAGAGACTTCCCGAATACCGAGTTTTCTTAGTATAAGAGAATCGTTTAATGAAAGTTAAATTCTGCTTTGGTAGATCTTCACGTTTTGTTATTATTTATTGTTTTGTTGCAAAATAAACTTACTACTTGCTGAAAATGGTTAAAATTTAATAAGCACCCAGCCTCGAATAAGTGCCCACCTCGAATAAACACTCACTCTTAAGGTCCAAAAATTTAATCAGCACCAGCGCCCAGGGCGCTTAATTGAATAAATACGGTAATTTAGTTCTATTTTGTAGGTTCAATCTATGCTATTGGAGGCTTCAACTCATCCTGGTTAAATACATCTGAGAGATATGATCCACGGGAAGGTAGATGGTATAACATTCCACCAATGAAATCCCCTCGAAGCAGTGCAGGTGCTAGTGTCTTCGGAAACTGCCTTTATGTTGCTGGAGGATTTAATGGTGTGCGGAATTTAAACTCAGCTGAATGTTTTGATACAAGGGCTGGAAAATGGATGAATGTTTCATCTTTGCAGAATACTAGGTATGGAGTGGCACTTGCAACACTGAAGATATAGCTGGGTTTCAAGAAATGGACAGTGGTAGGACAAAGCGTTTCTTTGGACCTGACATTCAGTGAATTTAATTATGATAAATGATAACAATAAGGTTAATGATTTAAGGTTAGAACAGGTTTCACCCATGTTAAGTGGTAATTAATGCAATTTATTCATGGTTCCTTGTTAAATGAGAGAAAGAGTAGCAAAATACACATTTTTTAATTATGTTACTGTAAATATGAAAATTTTAGGAATACTGTAGCTTGCAATCTGTGTTTTATGACAAATAGCTGATACATGTATAGAAATAATATATTTAAAGAATTGTTTCAATTTTTTACACATCAAAATGTTTGTCTTTATGACAACTGCGTATTGCCTTTCTCATTTATGAATTGCAATGTATTTTTGGAATCACAGGTTTACTACTTTTTTTGGTGGAAGGCCAAATTTGTTCTGTATTTAACAATGTGATCATGAGGTAAATTATTGTAAGTTGATATTATTCATATTTTTGACATTGTGCCTTGCCCCTACATGTATTTCTATGGGTTAGTAACCCAGACGTTATACATTTCTTCTTTTTAAAACAAAATGATTTGATTGATTGTGTTTAATATATTTAACTTTTTTGTGAACACAACATACTACAGTTTGAAAAGAAATTATTTAACTAATTAAAATTGTTAGATGCTGATTGTCATTGAGAGTTAACAACAACAATAGACCTGGAATTTGTTTTTTTATTGAAAATATCTAACTCAATATTATTAACAGCAATGATTTTTTTTGTAATCATTAATGGAAATATCAATCTACTTAAAACTAATACAATTTCTCAAATTGAATTATTGTTAGAGAGCTTAAAATCTATAATGAACAACCCCTTAATAAAGAAGGCATCTTTTATGCAATTTCTAATATCAATGAAAGTGATAAAATTATTAATTAATAGAAACATTATGGCCACCAAAATACTCATGTCTACATTGTTTAAATAGTTATAATTGTACCTGTATTTGTTAAAAAGGGTAAAACCTTTTCAACAAAATGTCAACATACAAATTCTCCTTACTGGTCACTAAGCATTTCTTAATTGTACAAGTTTGAGGAATTTGTTTATGAATCAACATGAACTAAAGAGAGGACATCTATATTTCGCCTAAAGATCATTTTAGTGACCTGAGTACATGTACTTCTTGGATTAAATGTCGATGATTCATGCATTCAGGGCAAAAAAAAAATATAGTCTGTAACCTTGCTTTACAGAAATGTATCCCCCCTTCCCCATTTTTGTCCCCTTAGAACCTTCCAATACTAAGAAAAAACAAAGAGAAGGGTATCTATGATTGTGTGTACACTAAATAAATCACCTTTATTTACACATAATACAATGTAGTCTTGCAACTGACAAATCTAATTTAATGGCCCTTGGATACCTAATCAAACTGAAATTTAGAAGTATTTTTGTGGAGAAAGGGAAACTGGAAACTTAGCCCACGAAATTATAAATATGCCAGGTCCGGGAATCAAACCCAGGTCATGTTGTACCAGCAATGCATAACAAAATCCCCAGGAGTGGCCCTAACAAAAATTACTGAAATAAAAATAAACAAGAGCTATTCGTTTAACCTGCAACATTCACACTGCTAATATTGCTGTCCACAGTAAGTACCACTTCAAGTTAAAAAAATAAGTTCTTTAAATTTTTAAACTTAGATTTGGCCAAATATGGTATGGCACTTTGGTGTTTCGAAACAACAGGGTTTGTACAGGTCATGGGCAATCTGGAAAGTCATGGAATTTTGGAATTTCATTTTCCAGGCCTAGAATGTCATGGAATTTAAGTGTGGGTCATGGAAGGTCATAGAAAATTACATGTTAATTTACAAATGTACAAAATAAATCACCGGCAGGTTTATTCGAGAAGAAAATGATAAAAACATTCCCAAAATGAAGATGATTTTCACGAAAATGGTCAAATTTGGGTCCTGGAAAACTTGGAGAAGTCATGGAAAAGATCATGGAAAGTCATGGAATTTTAAAAAGTCAAAAGAGTATAAACACTGAACAAGGACATGACAGCATTGGAGTGCAAGACCATAACTAACCATGCATTCAAATCCATGGAATATACCATTTTCAATGCCATCAAAATATCATGAAAATTGTGTCTGACTCAGTGATGAAGTGAAATCTTATTGCATCACTGCAAGTTGTGTCTTACAGTGCGACGCGCCATAGTGTGGCCACCCAACAAACTTTTTTGACAAGTTATAATTAGCCAATCACAGAGCGCAAATTTGTTTTAGCTGTCCCACCTCCTTGCAATGTTTAAAGCTGTTGTCACAAAACCTGGTGTGCTTTTAAGAGGGAGGCAGAACAACTCAAACACATTTGCGCTCTCCGATTGGTTAACTTGTCAAAAAAGTTTGTTGGGTGGAAACACTAACGCATGTCGCATGTAAAGTACCTCAAGCAGTTTTATCCAGTTCATTTAGAATCAGACATGCTCCACTTGAACCTTAAATACCAAAAACATGTTAGAAATTTAAAAAACTTTGGGGGTCACCAACTTCGCTTTAGAGATAACATGCCCGGAAGAACACCCTAAATCTAAGCCCAAAAATATTGCAATTTAAGATGTAATCCATCAGGAAGTTGAGTAATATTTATTTAAGTTGGACAAAAATCGAGTACCAGAATAATTTAAATCATATTGCGTTATTTTTTACCCTTAATAAAAGGTAAATATGTAAGTAATTATTTGTGATAACACCGACAACAATTTCTTATCAGAGCCCGAGAAAATGAATTTTAAAGATCACAAGCTGTAGGTAAAATCTAACGTGTAGCCATTTTGTAAAATCATCTTTAAGTGATTCAGTGGAATTATAGTGGAACTTCGAAATTTGTTTTTGATGTTTGGTGTTGTTAGAAAAGATTTCTTTTGATAAGATATTTGAAGCAGTAACTCAAAAGCTTGCAATGAGGTGTAAATAATTTTGGTACATAATTTTGTCCAATAAATACTCGAAGTCCTAACGGATTCCGTCTTAATCACTGAAGTGAATATATTCAATTGGTGTGGTTCCTTAAACAAAAAAAATCGCATTTAGTGACCACATTTCCACTTGCCTAACAGCTGCATGATAACAGGATTTGATGTCGTGCTGGCAGAAAATATGAAAATTTTTAAACTTCCCACATTGAGTTTTTGTTCTTTTTTGACAATCTGTCAAGAATTGTGAATAAAATCAGCTCATGGAAAAAAGTAGAGGTCACCGATCATTGAAAAGAGTAAACTACAAGCAAAGGTAACACAACGGCTTCTGGCCCTATGTTTTTACTCAGCACGCGCGCTCGATGGATGACGTGGTGTGACATTGCATCACGAATTGCGTGCACAGTAATGATGAGCATAAACAACGGGAACACCTTAAGGGGACTATGCTTGCTGGGTAGACCATTAATTTACAGCCTGTATTTTGCTGGCGTCTCAATTAGCTTCTGTATGACAGAATCTGGACACAATGGCCATAGTATGATGACACAACTAACTTTTTTCCCCTGAGTAGATCAATCCCAACTGGAGTCTTTTTAGTTGCAAAATTTACGACATATGTACCATCCAAATTAAAAACATGCACACAGTTATTTTCACTGTCACATACCAAAATGCACTCGTTTACTCTGTCCACTGCAATTCCTCTTGGACATCTGAAGTCACCAGTACCAGGCCCCACTCTGCCAAACTGTCGGACATACACTCCATTGCTGTCGAACACTTTTATACAGTTGTTTCCTTTATCAGAGGTGTAGAATTCTTCCTTATGGTAGACAGTGCCCAATGGAGTGTCAAACCCTTCTGGGCCTCGCCCACCAAACTGGCGCACAAATGTTCCATCAAGCAAAAAGATCTGGACACGGTTATTTTCAGTATCTGTAACAATAATGTTGTCATTTTCATCCACTGAAACACCTTCTGCCCAGCCAAATTCACCCTGATTTGAACCTCTCTTGCCAAAAGTCATGAGGAAATGGCCGCTTTTGTCAAATATTTGCACTCTAAAATTCCTGCTGTCCAAGACAACAATTTTGTTAGCTCTGGTATATGTTATGCCAGTTGGACCCAGAAATTGCCCTTCACCACTGCCTTTCTTGCCAAATTTAAATAAAAACTTCCCAGCCTCATCAAAGACTTTGACTCTGTTGTTAAAATAATCAGTAACAGCAATTTCTCCTTGGGCATTTGAAGCAACACCTCCTGGATTCTTGAAATTGCCCTTCCTTACCCCTTTATGTCCAATTTTCTTGATGACTCTCCCAATAGAGTCAATATCAGAACTGCACCAGCGGGTGCTCAAACTAGGGAGTTTTCTCTCGCTCAGTTTTCTTCTCACTTGCCCAATGCAGTGTTTCTCTAGGTTAATCTGTAAATCATGGTTAGGAAAAAACTCTAGCTGTTCACTACACTTGTGTTTCAACTCTTCAGGATCTTCAAAATTCATCAGACTTATTTCCTGAAGTTGGTCAATGAGTACCTTTGACATCTCTGCCAACTCTTCAACGTCTCCTTTCACCAGAACGCCTTCAGCTGTATTAAGACAAGCGGAAGAATTTGACAACAAACTTCCTAAGTTCTGTCTTTGATTCTGAAGCGTTTTATTCTTCTTACTGTAAAAGTCTTCCACATCCTCGCACAATTTACTCTCCTGGTTTCTGATCAATTCTACAACAATGTTTGAAGTCAAATGAATATCATCTTTGGCTTTCTTCCAATCCACTTGCAAGTCTTCTAAGGAGCGATCAAGAATGGCAAGCCTTTTTTGCATTTCGTCAACTACAGGCTTACTTTTCTCGAGTGATTTCTGAATGTCCAGTCGCTCTTGCCGTCCAGGGGTGATCTCCAGAAATTTAATTAATACATTGTTTGTTGGCAGTGAGTTAATTCCACCAGGCGGTACTTGAGAAACCCTCCTACAAGTTGGACAGCGAATGATTTCAGGATCCGAACGAGCCAAGTTTTCGAGACATGCTTTGCATACGTTATGAGCACAGGTCGGAAGGCATTTTGGTTCTTTCAGTTCATCCAGACAAATGGGACAAGACAACTCTTCGTTCAAAACTCTGGTGAGTTTCGCGGTCACTGTCGTTGTTGGCGAAGCCGTGGCCATTTTACGATCGCTTGCTGGTCTTCTTGAACTTAAATGAACGAAATCCAGCCAATAGAATTATGAATAAACGGTCATAAGGCGAATTTTTGGTGATGTTTTACGCAGACACGTTCCAGGAACTTCGACAAAACTGAAATGAACAGATCTGCTATATGACGTGCCCAGATGTGCGGAAGTGATAAATAAAATTACAACCGAGGAGGACCTGGGTACAGGTGGTCACGACGTGGTCGTCTGGAAGAAGTCCATTTCGTGCATGCAGCTGTATTTTTGACCGAAAACCTGGTGAGCAAAGCTTCAAAAACAGTAAACAAAAATCAGTATTTCCAATCCAGCAATCTTTTCTTATTCCCGGTGTATCTAATCGCACAAACTAGAACCAGATCGAACCAATCGAACAAAATCGAACGCAATCGAATTAATCCGTTTCTGTCGGGTTGTTGTCTCGCAAAGTCAATTTTTTCACGTAGTATCAGCCTTGCAGTTATGTTTGTGTTACAGTTTATTTTTGGCTGATTAGGTCTCTTGCAGATCCTACGTAAACTAGCAGCATTATCGTTCGCGGTCCTTTGCAATTTTCACGTCTATTTTACAGTATTTTTTGGGGGGCGTAGGACTTTACAGATCCGATATGCTGTGCCTTTTAAGCATGGTTTTGCCCATGCGTTTCAATGTTGAGATGGTTAAGCCATCTACATTTTGACTTTGCGAGACAAGAATTCGATACTTTGCCTGTTTTCTCCCTGAAAAACGTGATGTGGCGGCGCGTGATTCGGGAGGCGGACGGGTTCAAAGTACGGAACTTGATGAAGCATGGGTTTTGTTGCATTTTATTTGAGCTGGCTTTCTGGCTGGTTTCATCACAGGCGGCCCATACGTTATATGTGATTTATGTGACATTGTGTAAGAGAAGATATGAGAAAAGTTCGAAAATTGCCCAAAATTCTACATGTGGAAAAGAATGCAAATAAAAATGACTTACCTTGTGTTTTCCGTACGTTATTTTGATGTCTCTGTAGTCCTGGAGTCGATTTAAAGACATTTAGGCGAGGTTACCTTCTGAGGTTTTGCCTACGAGTAAAGCTAAGCGAAAGGCTGGCAACTTAGTCCACCAACGGTCCACACTCGAAGCTCCATAAATCCCACGAAAATGGCCTAAACTCGCCAAAACTGCCTCACGGAAGCCGTCAATAATTCTTCTTCCTATAGGCTTTCTCTATAGGATTTTGTCACAATGGCGCCGTCGCTACGCTGGCAGTTTGAATTTGGCGGTCAAGTCAGCTGAATGCGCATTCAACGAAAGCAGAATTTGAAATTTAGAGTCCGAAAAGTAGTGTTTTTCGAAATGGTAGGTTAAACCTTGAAACCCGAGGCAAAGCCTATAGGAAGAAGAATATTCCACGGCTTCCGTGAGTGTTGTTGTTTCGGGTTGTTGTATCGCAAAGTCAATTTTTTCACGTAGTATCAGCCTTGCAGTTATGTTTTGTTCGGAACCATTTCTTGATAAGTAAATCACACAGGAGTAATTATAATCAACAATCAATCAATGGGATTAATAGAAAAATGTCCAAATATGAAATCGGTTCCCGGGTCTCCTGTATATCACTTCGGCTTCTTGATGCTCGTGATATTTCTTTTCGGGTTCACGGAAAACTAGCAGTAATTTTACCTTCAGTAGAAATTTCCCCCCGTCCTAACAATCGTCCTATCAAAAGGATTCGGGGGGATTAGGGGCACAGCCACTGTTCACCGTACAAAAATTTACACTTTTTTCATTATGTTTTGCACCTTAATATACAAATTCGATGCCTAATTTATCCCAAGGGACCAAAAGAGCAGTATGTAAGAATACCCGTGTTTCGAAAGATTAGAATGACGCTCGATCAAAACGCAGATAGATCTACAAGTATCAGAAACGATAAGCAAGTTAAATCAAATGGGAAAGGACATATAGAATTGTAAGCTCATTTAAGTTTATACGCGCTGGTATAAGTCATGCTTCATTAGGTAGTCTGCTTAAAACATGTAATGAATTGTAGAACATTTCTTTTATAATTAGCTTGACTTTTCAGCAAAATCTGTTGTTCTTCTTCATCATCGTCATCATCATTTATATTTGCCTATTTTCTAACATTACAAAATAGACAGGGCTTAATATACGGCGAGGTGACCTCTGGAAAACACCAGGCTTATTTAGTTTTATTCAGTCAAGTGTGTGGCCTAGTGGTCAGGGCGCTGGACTTGTAATCAGGTGGTTCCGGGTTCGAGTCCTCCTCCCTGCCACTAAAACGGATTTGTCTTCGGTGGTCCCGAATTCAACTCCTCCACGCTTTGTAAATAGCCAACTGGTCTGACTCCTGACAGTTGGGATTTTTAAGAACTTTCTGTTTCATTTACAATATTTGTTTACGTATTTACAGTGTCCCCAATTAGCACAGCAGTGCTAAATACATTGACACTTAAATAAAGTTATTATTATTATTATTATTATTATTAGATTAGTTTAATTATCACCAAATTTTACATTGTTTGTTTTTTAAATATCATTATATAGTTTTAATATCCTCTTCTGTGTCCCCGAATTAGTATACGTAGGAGTTTTTGTTTTACCCCGGCTACAAGGTATCGACACATAAATATAGTTTTTGATTTAATTTGATTTTTTTGATTTGATAGTACAATAATCAAGGTCCTTATTTTTCCCAAAGAGCTCTTCGTTTTATTATCTGTATTAATATTTACACATTGACACATTCAATACCAAACAAATTTCATTAAGAAAAAACAACGCAAAATCTGAAAGCTCCCCTTAGTTCCGCGCAAGCAACTACAACCAATTTCCACCCTCATTCACTCTACCCTACACTGCATTATTTGTTTATACATGTTTTCTCGTGTTCATCGCCGTCTCACTTTCTTTGGAGCCGAGTCAACGAGCAGAACACTCGCCGCGTGGTCTAACATAGACAGAGTCCGCAACTCTCACGTGAAAAAAAAACAAAAAAGCAAAAAGAGAGCAAGTGACACACTCGAACAGCGACCCGCATGTAAAGCATTGCCCTAAAGATTTTAGAACCGTTTGCCGGTATCTTACAGCAGAAAAGCTTCGAAAAAGTGCAGCACATTTGATATACAATTTGTGAAAAATATTTTCTTTGGCTTTACGGGGAGATATTTTAAACTTTTGGAACGATTGGTTATGGCACGTCCCTGATCAGGTGACCTTCGTTAGATGGACAGTGTCACATACGGCATCATATAACATGTTCTTCATCTAGCCTTATATACATGAACCAGTATACTAAATGCAGGTTACAGTACATCGGTGAAAAAAAGCGCCTAACAAGCGATCGTTTTGGAGAACGTGCCATTGAAAAAGGCGTTAATACGAAAACAACCACTTGATCAAGCCAATGTCATGTCAGACCACTTCGCTTTCGCCGGACAGTCATCGATCCACCAGCTCATTCATCCCCTTGCAACTTCTACCCGCTATTTTGGTTTTTCTGACAGTTACTTTTTATATATATATATTTTGGTTTGTTTGTTTAAGTTTACAGTCAGCCAATATATCGTGCAACAGCGTTTGCCGTTAGGCGTTTGTGCGCGCAAATAGTGACATTTAGCACCAAGGTTTTCGGCGGAAATTAAACCGCAAACGGCAAACCTCTAGAGGTCACGTGACCAAGCCCTGAGGTCACGTTCGGAGTTCTCAACGCGGGTTTTGAACGCCGAGAGGTAGGTTTTTGCGTACGTGATTTACTTGAACGTTTTTTATCCTGAATTTCTGTTTATTCCACGTACTAAAAAAAAATTATGTAAACCAGTCTTTTTAGTACAAGTTTAGATGTAATTTTTAGCGAATGAGGGAAAATAAGACTTTATGTTTCCATTTGAAAATCAAACACTGCTGCTGTCTGTAAATTCAATATGGCGTGAATTTGCTTGAGGTTGGAGAGGTGTAGCTAAACCGGTAGAGACCATAAACGTCAAACGCCAAACGCGTAACCTAAAACTGCCGTTTGCGGTTTGCCGTTAACGCGAAAACCTTGGCGCTAAACCAAGTCGGTTCGTGTTTGTTGTGAACGAGTGATTTTTCCCTACTTATTTTTATGAGAGATTTATTTGGTAATTTGATCAAAACGTAACAAAATAAAAGGCAAGCTCGCGTTTGCCGTTTGCTGCTGCCGTATAACGTCATGCTTAATCTCTCTGTTTTAAAAAGCTTGCTCTCGATCGACGGTTTCTACTTGTCTGTAACGGCGTGGACGCCTTGCCCGACCGAGTGGGGCATGGGACAAATTATATGAGGGACGATGTGTAGAAAACTTTTAACGGCTGTGTGAAATGCGAACGTACTTTTCAGTATGGGCACGGGTGCACAAATTTCGTTTAAATACATTTATCGTACGCGATGAAAAATTAACAATTTTCTTCCATGCACCCTGTTCCTGTAGATAAAAACTTGTAGTTACATTCTTTACTCAGCTGCAATGCACGTCAAATCTATTCAGTTTCTATCGCCCTGGAGTGACTGTTTGTTTACACTCTTTTTTTATAAGAATATTGTTTTTCCGGCCCAGGCTGAATATTCCTATTTTTCTGCCGATATTAGGCTAAAAATATTGTTATGAATATTCTTATCTAAGAATTTATAGTTTAGTTCATGTCTTTTGTGCTGTATACCTTACATATGTATTACAGTACCATTTCATCGACCGGTCCCTTGCATTGACCAATGGCTATAGTGTTGGTTTTTATCGTTTTATTGGCTAGTTTTTCCGTTTAGAGAAAGAAAATTGTATTGTATTTGCACATTTTCAACACCAAATTATATTCTTTCCAAAATTTCAGCCTTCGGTTTATTCTTAAATTATTCTTAAAATTTCACAAATTTCAGCCTCGATATTCTTGTAAAAAATGTTCTTATAAGAAAGAAAGAGTGTACTAATCTTACCCGTGCCGTCATTCGAACTTTAAATCTGAAAATGTTTATATTTTGTTTGGTGCCGCCAATCAATTAATCTCAAACGTCAACTGAGGTACACTAAAAATCCTTCTGTTTACACTTTGAAATGACAGTTAGGCAGAGCCAAACAATTCTGGTGCCAAGTTCGCGAGTTTTCATGCTAAGATAATAATAATAAAGTATACAATTATCCGCTAAAAGTATGCAAAATAATTATTACCCGCAAATGGCTAAAAATCAAGGGCAAGGCCTTACTTTGTAGAGAGACTTAATCTAAGATGATGACTATTTTTCACACCGAGGTTGTAAATTATTCATAATAGACAGAGATTTTCGTTGACTGTTTATCGATTAGAATTACTAACAACATCATGATTGAGGGTACGGTAAACCAGAGAACAGGTCATATTTCAAAGTAAAGGGGTGCGCGACGTTTTATTCCACAGAAACGTGTTTTTTGTGAACCCAAATGATTTTGCGTTGTGCTTTCCAGAGTTTCCAGAGTTGCATTCATTCTTCGTATAAAATCTTTAGTTTTCTCATTTCTAATTTTTATATCAATGGAAATTGCGTTAATCCATTAATTTGATGAGGTCAGAGTCGTTTTCAATACGTCGAAACACGACTTCGAATCGCCATCGGGACGTGCATCTTGTTGACTTTGAAAAGGCCGAGTTTGCGTAGAAGTTTCGTCAAAAGAGGCTGACAGACACCTTCCGATTACTGAGATTAATGAATAATTAAAAAATAGTCGCTGGGTTGTTTCACTTCCCACTTTACACGCAGCTGCTTCTGATGTGTTTGTTCTATCGAGCTAGCCTCTCATTTTGCCGTTTTCACGACAAACTGGCAACACACGTTGCAGAAGTAAAAGTGTACACGACCAAGAAAACGGTCATTTCAACCAAAAACTCGTCAGTTCGCCATTCGATAGGACTTCTTGTCTGGGTGCGAAGTCATGGAGTGGAGAGGTCATTCTCTCAATCTCAATCTCTGTCAATCGTTCGCCTTTAAGGTAACTTTGAACCGGTCAGTTCACATTCGCCCATTTCTTGTCGAAGATTTTTCCGCTTCTTCACTATTTTTCGTCCATTTTCTTTACAGGTTAATGCAGTATTACTCTTGTTGCAGTTGCAATCAGGTATTGTTTTAATCTGTGGAATTGAATCTTTTAACCCCTTTCCATGCAAGCAAGAATCGAGTTAATTTAAATTTCAGTCCGAAGCCAGCAGCGCTTCGTAGTATAAGAAAGATTGCTTTCATAAAGCGAGTGTTTTTGTTGTTAGCTCGCTTCTACAATAGCATTGTTTCAGCTTCGAATTTTATTTTATTTTCATTTTCTTGTATTCTATGTAGCAAGGTTCCTACATATTTTAAATTATTGGGCAGTGGGGGCTTGCATTCACGGAGATAAGAGCATTGAGAGGCCCACAGATCTCTTTGTAATCTTGCGTTGCCACCATTCACTGCTTTTTCGCGTCGTTGAGGTTCTTATATCTGATGCCGGACAAGAAACTTCTTACATGCTGACAAGAATTTGTGTTGCAATTTATGCCAAACACGATTGGGGGATTAAAAATCGCCGGATAAACATCAGTTGTAACTAGCTTGCCGACGAACTGGACGTCGTATTTTACATAACAGAATAGTAGTTAGACCATTAGGTTCCTCGAGGAACAAAGGGCGGATACATAACAGAATATCTCTCATTTATGTGTAGTTATAACTAATCAATTTTCATCTTAAAATGATTTCAGCCAGAAAAAAAAATTCCCTAACAAACTCCCTAGCTATGACAACTGAAAACATTTTCTTTTGAAATGAAGATTTGAATTTATAATGTGGCGTCAATACACTGCAAAGCGAAAAGCAATTTATCCATTCGATCGCCAGGTGAATTGAGAAAATTTGGAATTTAAATGGTGGTTGCATAGAGTATTTTGAAGTTTAACAATTGTATTTTTTGTTCATATTGTGGTTTAGGAGATGGTCATGCAATAACTTTCGTGGAAAAAGAATTATTTTGCTTTATTGAAATACGACAAACCAGTAGAAATTTTAAGCAGTTTGGTATTACAGTCTGTAAAAGACAAACGTCAAAAATCGCCCGCGAGAAAATTTTATTCAAGCGCTTTTCTCTATTAAAATGTGTCTATTCCCTCCAGCGGGTGATCCTTTTTATCAGACTCATTTTGGCTTCAAAAGTTAATGATTTCATACACCATATTTCCTGGGGTAAGAAGCGACTTTAAATTAGGCCCGGCCAGAAAAAAAAAACCATGACAGCTATTTTAATACGTTTCGTCATGATAGTAGTAGCCGGAGAATTCTATTTTTTCGGAAATAAAAATACCTTTTACATTAGCTTTCGCATTCTAGTATTAACATTTTCATTTTGAAATTAAATCGTCTGTTTCATAACTAAGACAGGCGGGTGCAAGGATGTTGTTTGAACACGGATCGCGAGCGAAAACTGCGGAGAATATATTTTATTTGCTTTCAAATGCAAATGAGGACGATTTACAAAACAAACTCTTGCCTTTGCACTACCTTGATTAATTATCATGGACACTTTCTTTTTTCCCAGTTTTCAGTATATTTTTCCTAATACGTACATAACGAATTTTATCTTTTTCCTTGTACTAAGAATTCACAATGTATTTTAATAAAGGCAGCCTTAAAAGCTCGTGTCAACGAAAGCTAAAACGAAAATTAAACGATATTTTTAGGAGTTTATAGCGTACCGTGGTCCTACCAAGATGAATGCCACATCGAAAAATACTGTTTAATTTTGTTAAATTTTGAATACACAAGTTTTAATCAAGATTTGCGAGGGGTTGAATTGGGAAAGATAATTTTTCAGTCCGAATCAGTTAAAGAAATTGCTAATTTTCAAATTTAGCTGCTATGTCTATGAGCAATTTTAATTTCTACCAGCTACTCGTGTTAAAGTCAACGTAAAAGAAGCTTTATAATATAATTCTCTCACGACTTTGCAGCTAATTTGACGACGGTTTTCAATATCATATCTAAATCTCTGTTTCAAGATCATCTTACAAATCGGATAGCAGAAAAGGAAAAATTTCTTGAATTTATTCTTAATGGGATATCGTTTCAAAGCTCAGTCGCAAGAATCTAATGCGTTCTGAATGCAGATTGTGTTTTCCTTATTGCACCCTTAAATTTCAGTTACTTCGCATCTTATTCATTTCATCTCACTTCTCTCACGTTCGTTAGGTAGATAAAATGCACAGCCGGTTGTTTTGAGCAATTTTGTGAATGTATTATTAGGATTTATTCTTCTATCTTCTGTGGACATTGTATTTTTGCGTATATTTGGACAAAAACTTGTGTCATGATTGGGAAATAGGGATATGATCTAATTACCACCTCCACAAAGAGAGATGGCGCTGAAGAAAACTAAACCGAAATATATTCCTAGTTACAATTTCTCCAATTTTGTAGGGGAAATACATATGCCAGAAAATTCGAACACAGCGACACTATTTAAACCGACAATTTGTTGTATATATTTTGATCTCCTGTACTGCTCTAGCTGCGCACCGTGAGCCAGGTCTTCAAATACTAGAAACCTAACAATAGATGGCATTTGTCTTGGGACATGGCTTTGTTAGATTAGTGTTATGAGATGAACGCATTTGAGCAAATAAATCCAAAATGAAAAATGGCAAATGGGGCATTTCTAAAACTTACGACGCTTAAAAAATAACAAGTATAAAAGACAAATGATTTTTTTTGAGAAACTAAATGACTTTTTTTGTTGCAAGAAGATCTAAAATTATAGCTGTTAGACAGAAGTTTCTACAACGTTATTAACGATGTCAAAAGTGAATGAAAATAAACACACTCACTCGGCACGCACAAAATTAAAATTGTTTTAATTGTAGACTATTCGTCTTTTGCAATACCATCGCTCGATCGATTTTTATGGCAACCAACTTTTCATCTCACAAGCTTGCACAATACCATGCACAGAAGCCTTAATTTAATGTATATATGAAGGAGAACTGTATTGATATCTACGTAAATAAAGCAAGACATTCATCATTAATTATGCGTTGAATAACAATTGTTTACTCCCTGATAAATAGCAAAACACCGTCCTCTCAAAGTTGAATTGTGCGAAGCGCCTAAGGCCATTCTAATTTTGGTTTTGCTGGTTGTGACCCTGGTCACGTCGACGAAGCCCGTTACCTTGACAACCATAAGCTGATTTACCTAAACATAGTCGTAATTGAAATCATGGAGCCATCTAATAATAGGATGAACATTTCTCATCGTCAGTTTATTTCTTCATGGAAAAATGTCAAATAACCAAAATGAAAAAAATATATACGTTGCAGGAAAATTTTGCTTTATTTTCGATGCCATTTGAATTAACTTGTGACAGGAGCCTGAAAAAAGTAATTTTAATTTTGCCATCTTTCACCCATGCATTTGACAGCTGCAGGTAATTGATTGCTTTGTTGATTACACGTCAATCATTCGGGTGTCTTGTGGAATAAACGAGCTAAGACAAATTGTTGTGTGGCTTATAAGAGTTATTCCTGAAATGTTAATATTATTAGTCAGATTATTGCTTTTGTTTGCTCTCAATTATTTTATTTTTCTCAGTAGTTTTCCATGGCCAACCAGCAATATTATTAGTAGACGTAAAAACTGCAAAGGGCCGCGAACGATAATGCTGCTAGTTGACGTAGGACCTGCAAGAGACAAACCAAATAAACTGTAACACAAACATCACTGCAGGCTGATACTGCGTGAAAAAGTTGACTTTGCGAGACAACAACCCGACAGAAACGGATTAATTCGATTGCGTTCGATTCGACAGAAACCGATGAAGCAGGGCTGCAACCGTGGACAGCTGTTTCGTTCTTATTGGACCCGTCAGCACGGTGCAGCAATTCTAAATGGAACTCGCAAAGTCAACTTTTTCACGTAGTATCAGCCTGCAGTGATGTTTGTGTTACATTTTATTTTTGGCTGATTAGGTCTCTTGCAGATCCTACGTCAACTCAGGCTGGCAGCATTATCGTTCGCGGTCCTTTGCAGTTTTCACGTCTACTTTAAAGTATTTTTTTCGGGCCGTAGGTCTTAACAGATCCGATATGCTGTTCCTTTTAAGCATGGTTTTGTCCATGCGTTTCAATGTTCAGATGGTTTAGCCATTTACATTTTGACTTTGCGAGACAAGAATTCGACATTTTGTCTGCTTTCTTCCTGAAGCACGTGAAGTGGCAGCGCGTGATTCGGACAGCTGTCCACGGTTGCAGCCCTGCTTCATCGGTTTCTGTCGAATTGTTGTCTCGCAAAGTCAACTTTTTCACGTAGTATCAGCGTGCAGTAATATTATTAGGAATTCTTAAATGTGATATCCTTGTGATCTTTGTTCAAGAACTTATTTAACTCCCTTTACCCCCAAGTCTTTTTTCTGAAGAACTTTGTAATGTTCTTACTCATAATATCGGTTTAAGAAGCTCATAAAATCTTGATCAGGTGACGATGATAATGATGATGACTACGAAAACGATGGTTTCTTTTAAGCGCTTGCGTGCCTCTTTAATCTTTATAGCGGAGCTCTGGCAGCCCGAAAGGCCGCAGAGTGGAGCCCATACCTATAGAAATAGGAGAACCAAGCAGGCATACAAAGTACAAACAGAAAAACCATGCCCTTCATGGTCAATGACTCGCGGGCGCGTACGTCGTACGTCGTACGACGGATATAATAGATTCCATGTTGCCGTGCGTCTGTTCAGTAATAGATCTCTGATGACGTCAAAATGTGGTAATAACAAAAACGGGCACACGAGGCGATAGAGATTTTGTTACCGCATTTTGACGTCTTTTGTGATCTATTACTGAACAGACGCAGGGCAACTTGAATCTATTTGTTTTATATAATAAAGAAACAAAATATAAAAAGCTTGACATCGTCAGTGCGTGTGTCCTTTAACAGATCAAGGATAGAAACCAATTAAAATGCGCCTATAATTGGGCTTATTATAAAACGAACAGACTCGACCTCGTTCCTATGGTCTCTAATCTTCCCGCGCTCTTGGACCGAGAGAGGAGGGCGGGAAGATTACGACAAATACAGGACGACAAATACTGGACGAATACAGAATAAAACAAAAAGTCTATTGTTCATAGTTTTTCCTTTGTCTCATAAACCAGTGAAATTCGTTGTTAGTTCAGTGACGAAATTTGGGCCGATCAGTTCGGCCTCGGCGCATTTAGGTGTTAAATGGCAGGCCGATCTAATCGTCCGCTTGCGCATCTAGGGTTTTAGTGAAAAGAACTAAAAATTGAAAGTTTGCGTCCAATAAATTGGCATCCGTAAAACAGCCTATACTTCAGAACTTTCTGCTGTTTAAGGATCTTTGTAACAAGTCATAATTAAAAATACTAAAATAATTCTGGCGCCAGTTTCGTGACTTCATTAAAATTACATGGGCCTTTCAATTAAAGTTATGAAACGGATACTAGCTTGCGCCGGGTAGAGATAAATACCGGATCAAGCCGAAATTGTCTTATGGAGAAAATACGGTAATCTTATCACATTGTATCGCGTCTCCATCAGGTACTGTGTGTGTCAGGGGATATCATTATACTATCAACACGACGGCAGCCACGATAATTGAGGACCAGCATGATTTAGAAATCAGTGGAATAATCGAAAACAGAACTTTTCACGGTCCAAACAACGGCACATGGAATTACGCAGTGGCAGCATTTAATCTCCCCTCAGTTAATGCTACTGACATCTTTTCGTCAATAAACAAAATATCCATTCGTGGTACGCATGCGCTCTCTGTCACCGTTCAAGGCGATTTTACGATTGGCACCGAGCTGGATGTGAGTGGACAAGAAGTTAATTTCACTGCAGGAGATAAACCTCTGTTTCTACTTGGAGGATTTGTTCGGGTTAACAAATCGTGTTGTACATTGGGTAAGTAAACCATTCGCCGTTTTGGTGAAACACTAACTTAAAGAGGCACAGTCGCGAACGTCCCTCCAAAAACACAAGAGTCTAATGATATATCTACACTAATGGAAACGTAGTACAAACAGTGGTTCATTTTAGTTAAAAATTAATACAGTAAAATTGCGATTATAAACCCCCCCGGTTATACGCCCATTTACTTAGAAACAAACAAATACATTCGGTTAAAAGCCCCCCCCCCCCCAGGATATAAACCCCCTCAAGTTTTCCTTGTTTTCTTAATATTGAGTACTCTCTCAGAACTATGTACTACTTCAGACAAAATTAGGAAAGATTGCGGATAACTTTATTACTATGTTATGCGTACTGTCCATCCTGACGTCATTAGGGCAAATTTTCAATGTTTTACTGTGGATAGCGTTACTGTGCATAGCATGTCATCTAGGTACAGGCATCAACACAACGCAGGAGCTCTGTTAATGTACATGATTTATGGAGATGGTCTGTACAAGACACTATGGTTGTTTACCATTTACCAAAAAATGATTGTAGTAGTAGTAGTAGTAGTAGTATGTGCTTACCATTTGCCATTCGCCACAAGTTCCAGGCCCTACGCCAATATGTCAAACTCGCCCTTGGCTTTCTCGGTAAGTTGGGTCTGTTTTGTAAATGGCACACGCCATTACCAAACGGAAATTTCCATTGAGGACTTTTGCTTTCCATTTGCACAAACCGTCGACCAACCAGTTTCCCCTTGTAAATGGTAAACAACCTATGTGCGTCGTAATTCCATCAACACTGCTGTGGCTCATTTGAAACATTTTTCTATCCCGCTTATAAGCCCCCTGGATATAAGCCCCTCCGTTTACAAGTCCACCCAAAACCCCTTACGAAGTTGTATAAGCCCAGGGCTTATATTTATAGAGCGTTTTCACTCACGTGACCAAAAAAAAATAACTCGAAAACCATTTAGTGTACAGAGTCAAGAAACTACGATGTTATAGAAAAAATGACTGAATGAACTTCAGCATCGCAATTGGTGTCCCACCATTCCGGTCACAACCATCAGTTGATACTTCAAAAACGGTTTGTTGGCAATCGCTACTCACGTTGATTTTATCACAGAATAGATAGTGAGTAGGTAATAGAACGCAAGTTCATTTTCGCTCCCAAGAAGAACTAGTGAAGACTCTTAAACTGACTGGCATTGAGAAGCTTCAAAAGGTCATTTTGGCACGGAAATTATAAATGCCCAGCGGTTAAGCGGAAAGCTTGATTCTTAGCTATGTCGGTTTATTCATAGGTGCGGGGCCTGGTGGCGCATTCAGCTATCACGGAGGAGGGCACGGTGGAAGAGGAGGCGGCTTTTATCAAGATAGGAACACGAGCAGGTTCTACGGATGGTCCTATTACGACACTTCTTACTTACTCGGTGGAAGCACAGGTGCGATATGTTAGGAGGGTCTCAATGGAGTGGTGACGTCTACGGTTAGGCTAATGGTTAAATTCTTTCCGTTACGGTTAGCATAAGGGTTAGACATTAATATCCATTGTTTTAAAAGCTAAAAATTAATTTTCGTTGTTGTGTAACCAAGTTAAGAGGATTGAAGAGTTAGAGATAAAGAGTAGCAGTTATAACTGTTCGGGAGCGTGGCAAGGTACACACAATTTTCCCTCCCTTCGTTCTACGACACATTCGACAGTCACTTCAAACTGATTGATTGCCACACAGAATTGAGGAAAACATGTCCAAGACCCTTTCATTTTTTTTTAATTTTCTGTGAGCATGCCCTCAGTCCCCCAAGGAAACATCATCTTGGTAGGGGAATAACAAGAAAATTTGTTCTAATGCTGCGATTCATTTCTATCACACACAAAGTGATCGCCCCTCGAAAATAGCACTCGCAAATTTTCGCTTTCGTTACGGATTTTGGAGCACAATAGAGACTGCTCGCAGTCTATCCAAGGCTTAAACACAAGCAGTTTGTAGCTCCTATCAGCTGCACCGGCTGACCAACTGTGGTGTACTGGGAACTAGATTACTTCCGGGAACCAACACTACACCAACTGAGAAGCCTGGTGATTTTGGATAGGGGATATTCCCCCGGGATAACTCAATAAAACGATCAGCCGTGAAACATGCACCAAATCATTGTGGGCATTTACTAAAACCAGGAACACTGGAACACCGGAACACCGGAACTCCACGGATCACGGAACACCTGAACACCCCGGAACACCAGAAGTTTATTTTTTATACATATTTTTTATTTATTGGCATTTGACGGTATTTCTGGTGTTCCGGGGTATTCCGGTGTTCATTGTTCCGGGGTGTTCCGGTGTTCCAATGTTCCTGGTCTTAGTACATGCCTACATTGTGTGCTTCATTGTGTGCCTACTTTTCGACGTATTTCTCTTGGCTTGAAGCTGGCGAAATGTCTGTACAAGATCGTAGCACCTTTCCGTGTCTTATAAATTAGAAAGAAAACTACGATGGCCCAGATTTCAAAGCGTTGCTCAATTAAGCTTGCTAGCAACGAGCTGATAAATATAACAATTATTTCTTTTCTACGTTCAGGAACAATTTTGTTCAGCAGCACTGAAGCTGGTTCTGGTGGTGGAGCCATTGAATTGGTTGCAGAAAACGGAATACTCACAGTTGGTAAGAGATCGATTCTTGGTTGTCACGTGACGTCATAAAATTTTGAAAACAAAATTCGCTGGGCCTGCTTAATTTTTATTGTCACTACGTGAAAGAAATCCTAAAAATACACATATTCACAAGTTTTCAGCTGGATAGTATCTTTTTTGTTTGAAATACAGCATGTTGAATTTTCAAGATTTCCGCCGTACGTGACTTTACGGCGGCGCCGTGACAAAGCTGTCGTGCCCTAAGAAAAGGTCTTTTCGCAAAATTTTTGCAGTTTAAACAGTTCAAGTATTAGGAAAAATGTTTATGTGTATATACACTAGATCGTGAGGAAAGAGCAGTAGCTTTCATAGCAGAAGTGAGTGCCAGATGTTTTCTTTGATTTCCGGCCGCCATGTTGGTGCCCATCAAGCTGGGCACCAAACATGGCGTTTCCATATTGAGCTCCATAAATTTGCGAGAACTATACTTCGGCAAATAACTCAAAAACGGTGATACCGATATTTTATAACATTTGAATTTATCAAATTTTCTCATTGCATGGTTTCGAGTTTATTTTTTGATGGCGTGACAGTGAAATCGAGCTATAGATAAGTTATTTATTAAAGGATATAACATTCCAGTGCCCGGATTAGGATGTTTGAGATAATTGTTCGTGCGCATCGTTACTACGCACACAACAAGTGTTGCAATGTCACTCCACGTCATGCATAGAGCGCGCGTGCTGAGGAAAAACAAAAGGCCAGAAGCCGTTTCGTTAATTTTGCTTGTAGTTTACTCTCTTAAATGGTCAGTGACCGGCTTACTTTTTAGCATGAACTGGTTTTATTTACAATTAATTCTCGGCAGATTGTCAAAAAAGTAACAAAAATTCAATGTGGGAAGTTTAAAAATTTTCAAGTTTTCCATAGGACGTCGAATCCTGCCATCTTGCGGCTGTTAGGCGAGTGGAAATGTGGCCGTGAAATGCGAATTTTTTTCTTTAAGGAACCACACCAGTTGGATGAATTCACTTAACGGGTCCACTTACACAACATTTGGTTGATACACGTTCATTTTAGAAATTAATTTGCAATATTTTGGGGCTTACAGATACTGTAGCCGTACTCGCCAAAAACGAAGTTGGTGACTCCCACCCAGACCTTAAATTTCTAATAGTTTTGTTTACTTCCAGACGCTCCAATCAAAGCAGATGGTTATTCCAGTGGTAACACAAGTTATGAACACTGCGCAGGAGGCAGCTCCGGTGGACTGATACGACTGCAAGCAGATAAGGTGTGGTGTCCTGTGCAGTAGGAGAGAGAAATAAGAGAGACGCCTTGTCAGAATCTAACTGATGCATATTGAGACTCAAAATGATTACCGTTCCCTTCAATCAGTTACTGATTACTTGCTTAAGAAATTGGAGAAGAAATACGAGCAGAAAATACAGGACACACCGTACCGTTAAAAAGTTTTGGATTAAATTTTGACATTTTTTGGACAATTGTTTGCTGGCTTCCATTTCAACAGGTCAATCAAACAATGAGAACTATCTAGGGGGGGGGGGGGGGGCAATAGAGTAATGCGGCAAAGAGGAAACACGTGATGCCTTTAATTTTGTTACTTTTTTATTTCGTAAATGAATCCCTCACAAATTATGGAACATTCGCACAACGCCTTAAGTGCCAACCCCTTTGTATTGCCTGTGCCAAGCCTATGTGCATTATTCAAGAGGCAACATGGCAGAACCCGACATATCTTCAAAATTTTCGCATAGAACATGACCACAAGGAGACATGGCTTTAGAATTTCATCAAAATATTTACTTAAAACTATTTACACTTGTTTACCTTTCCATTTGATATTAAAACAGAATTTTGAACATGATACAGCGTCAGAAAGCTTGCTACGTTCGCTCGCTCCTCTTCATATATTTTTGCCATAACTTTTCCACCAGTGAATGACTTTCCTACTCCAGAAATACTCCACGCTATATCTTTTTCACATTCCGCATTAAAACTTGTCATCTTTCACGTGATATTCCTCGTACTGACAAATAAATTCCTCGGCCATTTCAGTGGCGGACAGATTACAAACAAGATTGTCAGAAAACCGGGGGATTTACTCCCATATATATGGGACGACAGAAGTTTATTTGTCAAACCGATTGTCAAATTCGCCATCTC
>OX393561.1:42593922-42602412 GCA_947652115.1 Blastomussa wellsi
ACATATAGTAATAGTAATGATATTAAAACATTTACAAAGTGTTCTTGAGTGTTGCTGGGAAAAATTTATCTGTTCTTTTTTGCCAGCACATGATCCATAATTTTTTCCCAGTCAGCAATTAGAACAAACAACAAACGCGCGGAAATGGCACTGAACACAGTTGAAATCCACTCGGCTTCTCAAAGAGATTCAAGACGTCGTTGAGCAGTTTAATTATTCAGTCGTCCTTCCGAGTTTCAATCAGTCTGCGCAAAAGTAGTATATTTCAGTGACAACTCCCATGAGAAAACATATACTGAATCATTTTGCCAGCCAGCAACATTTGCGCTGGGAAACAGTCAAATAAAGCAAGGAACAGACTCGTTGGGTGCCGCCCCCTGCCGTGTGGTAGAAATTTTGACTTTTAATCTTTTGTAGCTACAATTTCCAGGCCTAAAGTATTTTATGCATATTGTTGTAAAAGATCTTTGTAAACAGTAGATTTTTAGTATCTATCAATGTAAAATAAAGTTTTCCACCTATCTATCTATCTTCGATGAACATGAAGACCAGCTCTACGGATAGTCTCCAACTGAATACATTTTAGTTTCTAAACATACTTTTTTGCAAGTAGCACTAATAATTGCAAGAAATTTCTGTCATGGTCAGTTAAATGTGGCCAGTGTCAAAAAATAAATGAACAAAATATCTTACTTTTTATTTGCAGTGTATTTCGACAGAGAAATGGACTTACTGATTAACACTTCAACGTGTATAATGACGTGGACCCGTAACCAATATAAAGGCACCACCGAATCGCGAACATTCCACGCTCTCACAAAGGAAAGCCAAGAACGTTACGAAGTCTGCAAAATCAAATTTACTTCATCCATATTCATCGGCAAAAAGGTCCGCGTGAAACTCAGTGGGCATCGTGCGCTTTCTCTGGTCAGTATACATGGAAACATTGAAATCAATTCGCCGTTAAACGTAAGCGGGTCAGAGATGTCATTGAAGAGCTCTCGTGTGCATAAGACAAGTATTGGAGGCTACATTAAGACTGCAGGCGACGGTGCTGATGCAGGTAGGAGCAGAGTCGACCCATACAATTAATGGAACCTTCAGCTCTGTGGGAGACGTGTGGCCTAATGGTTAGCGCGCTGGACTCGGATCGGACGGTCCGTGTTCTGGCCATCTCCACCCAGGTGTATAAATGGGTAGCAGCGAAATAATGCTGGGGG
The DNA here is from genome assembly GCA_947652115.1 of Blastomussa wellsi. Taxonomy (NCBI): domain Eukaryota; kingdom Metazoa; phylum Cnidaria; class Anthozoa; order Scleractinia; family Plerogyridae; genus Blastomussa; species Blastomussa wellsi. Next base: position 42,595,143 of record OX393561.1, read on the forward strand.
TGGGGGGCTACGATGGAATAGCATCCCATTCAGAGATGAGTAGAAATATTCCTAGGTGCTTGATACTACAGAAACTGGGACACAGTAAACTCCGGCAATATGGTCCGCTTGGCACGAGGCTCTACCTTCCCCTTTTCACCTCTGGGGCAGCTACACATGTATAAGGGAGACAACTCCACGGAGTGGCATCTTATAATAATAAATAATAGAGACTACTGGCATGCTATCAATGAATCAATTAATCCTGCAATCCATCCATCCACCCATCCATTCGATCATCGATCTATCGATCCATCCATCAACCCTTCCATCCATCAATCCTTCCATCCATCTTGATAAACAGCTTTGTCCAGCAACTGTCAGTTGTTTAATCAAAAGTCCTGAACGTGAGTGGCAGTTTATGAAAGTTAATGTTTTCATATATATATTTTATTTCATAAGACTATTGTATTTAAAAGTGGTAACACAAAATTTCGCAAAATATAACAACGTAAGCCCCAAAACTATATACAGAGTAACTCAACTGGTCGCCACCACTGATTTCGTTCGTGGATGTCATCAAAGGAACCAAGCTTTTAGCCGGACGATGACCACATATCTGCTCTAGTTTAGGCCTGTACTAGGTCGAAACTGAACTCTGATTATTGCATGAAATTAGACAATGTATTATATATATTTAAGCAAAAAAGACTGATCCCCAGGCGAAGAGAGGAAATTAAAACAGAAATGAAATTACATTAAAACAAGTACAATATATATTTCGGTTTGAAAAACATACCTTCTACGGGGGCTTAAAGAAAATGAATGCCTTCATTTTCATTTTCTTTAAGCCACCTTATATATACTGAATTAATTAAATTGTTCGGGGTTTTTGCGGATCAATCTGGTATTAATTATATGGCCGTTTCCTCCGTTTTACATTCAGGCCCTGCAAACACCTCAAACTGTAGCTCCGCTGACTTGTACGGACGGGACTTTGAGGCGTTATTAGGAGGAAGTGTGTGTCTATCTTGTAAGTAGCCAAAAATTAATTTAGGCTAGTCTCTATACGACCCTATACTATCTTTCATGGCGAGTATTGACCATTTTATGAAGTCAGGGGCACTCAAGGAATAAACTGCGATACTCTTCACTTTCAGAATGCATTCTGTTACCCAAATGAATGAAAATATTTGATATTGAACCATTTACAAGCATTCGTGATTGTTGCTGTTCCTTTTCCCAGCAAGTGATCCATAATTTTTTCCCAGCCAGCAAACAACAAACGCATGGAAATAACACTGAAAAACGCTGAAATTCGCTCTTCTGAACGAGATTCAAACCCTCGTCGAGCAGTTTCTTAAGTCGCCTCTCGAGTTTCAGTCGGCGTGAGTGCAAAAATAGTATTTTTCAGTGGCACCATGAGAACATATACTGAACAATTTTGCCAGCCAGCAACATTTGCGCAGTAATAAAGCAAGGAACAGACTCATTGGGTGCCAATGCGAAGTACGCAAACAATTGAATTAACAGAGTCTTCCCCAAACGCAGCTAACCCGCCCAGTGTAATGAAAGCCACCGGAGGAGGAGCCCTGGAACTGAAAGCAGAGAATGGAGCGATTGTCATAGGTAAACAAAATGATTTATAGTAGCAAAATATTTTATCCACTGATTACTTGCTTGTGTCTGCCTCAGGCCTTGTTACAATTTTTTCCAACAGTTCAAGTTTCCCGATATTTTTAATTACCTCATATGCGGTGAACAGTTATTTACCGTGGGTGATTTGTCTGCCAGAGTGGTACCCAGAGTGATTTTTCCGCTTTCTCGTTTGTTGAACGTCGTGGGAAAACGCAAAAACGTTTCAACAAGTCGCAACGATGTTCAACATTTGTTGATCGACAAAAGTTGAAAGATGTTGAACCGTGTATCATTGGCTTGAGTAACGATAATTAGTCTCGCAAAGCGCCGCATAACGGCAACTTTTCTAACTGTAAAATGCTCGTCGTTGATAATTTGTTGAATAATAAAACAATTATCCTGCTCAATCTTGCGGAATATCGCCTGATTTTAGCCAACTCGGCCTACCGCCTCGTCAGCTAATATTCCGGGCGATTCGCAGGATAATTGTTAATTATGCTAACGCCAACTTAATACTCATCGCTGCTTAAAATTGGTCATCAAAGAAGAAGCTAATTCAAGGCACGAACTGATGCCTGTTTTCATGTTTATTTCCTTACTTTATAGCTGCTACCATCTCAGCGGATGGCTTTTCAGATAATGAGAAAGCCGGCGCCATGGGGGGCACTTTGCGGTTAGACGCGAATAAGGTGAGCTGTTAATAATCCTAACCACATGTAGAAAAACCCAGTCTTTAACTGGAAAAGTCAGGCCACGCTTATGGAATAAAGATAACTTGCGAGCGAGGCTGTTTATTGTGAGATCACTAACTTGAGATAAGGCTATTAGTCCATCGCCTCGCTCACGATACTTCAGAAATATGCAAGGGTCGATACCACTGGCGGCCTCCAGCACCGGAAGTCCGAGATTCACGGACCCGTAGTCAAATCAGACAAATCTGATTGGCTGAAAATAACAGAAAGAAACTTGCTCATAAAGGTGGATTTCCACTGTTGCGTATTTTTTTACGCGCGTTCACGTGCGTAAAAAAATTTAGAGACAATGTATGAACGACTTGCGTAGAGGTCTCGATCCTTGGTGCAGACAAAAGGGCTCGTGTGCTCTGGGGACGAGATTGCCCATCGTCTCTCGCATATTTGCTTTTTTCGGTTTTTGTTAACATGTGTGTCACATATGAACACAGTAAATGGCCTAGCTCTCCTTAGCTCATATAGGGCTAACGCTTGAAACGTCAGTTCTTGAATCTCTTTACGGTGGCCAATTCACATTATCAAACCAGTTGATAAAACCAAATTATATTGTTATACTTCCCACCGACGCAGCACCACAGTTTCTTTTGAAACTTATCCCCTCTCTTCTTAGCTCAGTTGGTTTGAATGCCCAACCGATACCTGGGAGGTCATGTGCTCTAACCCTGTCGAGGCCAAGTGACAAAAACATTTCATCTGAACATTCATCATTTATTCAGCGGGCTGACAATTTAAAGTAATGATGTTTCCTCATTTCAGGTAATTTTGCAGAAAGGTGCTCTCCTTACAGCTCTTGGTACACGGGCCGGTGGTGGCGTTATCCAGATCAGAAGTAGCGGAGACGATGTCGAAGGAATCTGCGACTCGAAATTTGACGTAGTCGGAAACACTGTTGGTCTTGTCAATATCCTCGGTGAGTTCAAAGAGGTTTTATGATGTGTTTTTATCAATTGTTTACTGAGGATGCGTTTATAGCTACGGTTCAGCATGTTCACATTTTCAGTTTTTGTCGGATTCCTCCACGACCTTCAATTACTATCACATCTGGACAACCGTGACCAGTTTTCGACTACGAAATAGCCACGAGACGTAGAGTGACTGAAGTGACCATCATCCTAGAGCCCGCTTTTGTTTTGGTCAGCACCAAGAAAACGAACTCTGGCCAAGACGACCCAAACTCGACCAAGTCCTATTTTCTGAGCATGCGAAGAGTGGTCATTTAGGACTGGCCAAAGACAGCCTTCATGATTTTTTTTACGTTTTTTTTTATTGACAAACAAGCAGGGAAGATTACAATATAAAAGACGTTCTTGATGCTGAACCAGAGCGAGTGCTTACTGTTTTGATTCTATTTGACAAATCTTCCTGTCAAACCGGTCAAAATGGATATACTGATTTTGGCCGAAGACCAAGAGTTTTTATGTAGAAAACGAGTGTCCATTTTTTCCAGCAAACGTTTCACACTATTGACATCTCCCGGCCTCCGGGATTGAAATTCACCATGCTATTTCCAGTATAGTTTCAGATCTATTTGCTGCTGGATAATTAACGATGTGAGATTTTGGATGGAAAAGAGGTTGGAAGGAACTTGGGTAAAATGCTTCCGGAACAAAACTTAACAAACTTAAGCTGGGTCAGTTTACAACTTATTATTTTTTCACCTTTCCAGTTTCAACCGCGCACACTTTTCAAGTGCAGTACATTCAGCAAGGAATCTTAGAAATAGACACCACCACTGCAACATGGATGCACAAGTTGTCTGCAAATGGTTCCATGGCATATTCGTATTATGGTGAAATAGAAACAAGGACACTACCAGGCGGAAATATTCCATACAAAGTCTCGAAATTTGAGTTCCAGACCCCGATACTGATCAACGGCTCTGTAGATGTTAAGCTGTCGGGTTCGCACTCACTTTTATTGTCAAGTAAAGAGGGTATTTACATTGCTGTTGATATTGAAGTGGGAAAACCAAGGCTAAACGAGGACAGCATTGTCGGTGGATTTTGCGTCAGTGGCTCAAAAGCTTCAGGTAAGGTGCTTTGTTTGCTGATTTAACATAAACACGTACGAACCACAAAAATAAGATAACATAACGATCGATAACAACAATGATATACATTTACCGGTCGATTAGTTTAGGGCCTGCTAAAAAGAAGCAAAGTACTGGCCGGAAAGAAAAAATTTTAATTTTCACTGTCTAAAGTTTGATATTTTACCAGTTTCCTGTTGCTTTACAGAATTGGTCCTAAAGTTTTCGGGGCGTTTCTAAAAAAGTTCTGAATACTTGGAAACGCTGAAATGCGAACTTGCCGACGCCATTGTCAAAGCGATTTGGTAGGGCGTAGAGCATTTGACAAGCAAAGACACTAAAATAAAAAAATCTTACACACAGCAACTATTCAGTATATGCCCTTTCCTCCCTTCAATTCATCACAAAATGATTCCACCGAAAGGAAAGAGATGTCTGACCGTGGTAGAGGGCTAGACTAGAAGCAGTGCAGTTTCCCAACATGAATTTGCAAACGCGAAACGTGCGTGGAGCCAAGGAGAGAACTTAAAGTACCCTCTAGAGGCAACTAGGCGTATTTTACTTACTTCCCCTTGGAATGGATGCTAGTTCATCGCAGGGTGGCTTCGTCGGTGGAAAGCGACACTATGAGAGTGACGTTTCTCGCCCAAGAACGAACGCAGTGTCCTGGTCAAGGCTAGAACCCAAAGCGCCCAATCCGAAACACAGCGCGCACTACATTCTCGTCCCCATAGCCCTTTTCGTTTCTCTTAGCCGGTGGGGTCTTGGCACGAAAAATGAATTCTCTGGGGAAAAAGGTTTTTAAAAAAATTCGATTTTTTTTAGCTGGTTGAGAACAAAGGAATATTAAACGGAGGTCAAAATGGTCGCCGGCCACAGCACGCAACATGTAGAAATATCAATATTACATACATGAAGTCTGGAAGTCCTAGCATCTTGGACTGAAACGTCTATGTTTCAAGAGCCCTTCATTTCATAAAGGGCTATGGGGACTGAGCGCACTAAACATTACGCCACTGCGCCTACCACCCAAGGAGACAACTACTGATTGTTGCATTAGGTCACTATCGATAGTTTTGATTAATTAAAAAATACCAATCGCGTGAAAGGATCTTTCGGTGCTGCAAAACAAGTTTATTTCTTCTCGATATATTCTAAATGTGCTGTTTTATTATTATTTATCAGATGGAGAAGGCCCTGGACGAGGACGGACTGGTGCCAATGCTGGAGCTGGGCACGGCGGGAAGGGAGGGTTGTTGTTTGAGGACGATTCAAAGCAAATTTTTGGCAAAACTTATGGAATACATCCTGATATACATCTTATTGGTGGAAGCACAGGTAAATAAGGAGTGGCTAAATCTATTTATCAATGCCGAACAAACAAACAAACTAACATATTGAGTCTACTAGCCCCTCATATAGATCATACATATTCCATGATCCACTCATTTACTTCTCAACACAAGTTTTACCGCGTAGAATGCCAAAGAACAAATTCCCCAAAAGAAATCGAATTAAGGACAATTTTGAGTTTGACATTCACCTTTTTTAGAAACGAGGAGAAATCTCGAGTGGGTCTAATTTCGGAGTCGCCTATGGGACCGTTACTGGGGAGAAAATGGCTTCTTGTCTTTTGTTTTGTCACAGAACAATCCCACAAGCCACTGCAAGATGAGACTCCCTTGATTTTTCCAAGTTTCTATAGTGGCTAGTTGGGTCTTAAAGAGTTGAGCAAAAGAAATTTGAAATTGTAATAGCATATCGTCCCGGTAGTTTACATTGTTTTCTTCGTACAGGAGAGTGACATGGTTATTGATACTCGAGTATGATCGAAATTCAGTTTGACGACAGGTTTGTTAAAGGGGCTATGTCATGACTTGTGCATTTTGAAACATTTTGCCTATTTTGTTTAAAAAACTCGTCAGGCAGCGTGGCCGAGTGGTTAGGGCGCCGGACTTGAAATCCGGAGGTCACGGGTTCAAGTCCCGCTCTGACCACTTAGCTGGAGTTGTTTCTTGGTGAACCCTAGTTCAACTCCTCGGTCATGCTTGTATATAGCCAACTGGTTCGCCTCCCGCCAGTTGGGATTTTCAAGCTTGTTATGTTTATTTGAAATATTTGTTTCCCTCTGTTTGAGTGGCATGTCTGAGAATTAGCTTGATGTAGCTAAGTGCATGACCACTACAATCATTCATTTGACATTTGACATTTTGTAGCCCCATCTCAATCTTCTCCATCCTTAACCATCCTTGCTGCGTTTTGGTTCAGTATCACCTCTTTCGTGTTTTTCTTCCTACGTAAACTGTTATTTTGAGGTTTCCAGCGTTTTAAGGGTAATTTGGTTCGTTGCAAAATAGGCTCAAAATATCGTGAAGTAGCTCCTTTAATAATCAGACTGGCATTAGAGTTTGCAGCCTAGTTCTCGAATGCCTCGAATGTCTTCAACCTCTAGCATGCTATAAAAAACTTAGAGTTTGAGGCAGAGGGGCAAAAATCGCAAAATTGCTTTTCTGAGCTTCTCTCTGCTAATTTTAATTTTGTTGACTACAGGAACTTCGAATTGCTCATCAAATAATTGTAAGTGTCCACAACAAGCAAGCAAACAAACTTTGTTTTCATGAATCACTTTTCTCTAATATTTTGCCATTTTTCAGTTTTACCCATGTATAGTATATACTGAAATTTCGTTATCCTCTAACATCTAGGTTCAACACCCTACCCAATACTGCCCAATACTAGATGGAGATAAACATATTTTAGTTTGAAAGCTTACAATCAGCAAATTCGTAAATGTTACGTTTTATGCATTAACTGATTGAAAAGAAATGTTTCCACGAGTATCAAACTTTGCCTATTGTCTTGGTTAGGATTT
>OX393561.1:42602612-42617612 GCA_947652115.1 Blastomussa wellsi
AAATAAATCAATGGCGTGGCCATGGGTACCAAAATGGGACCCAGCTACGCCAATCTTTTCGTAGGCTACATTGAACACCAATTTTTCAATCAATACAACGGCCCAAAACCTGAACTCTATCGTCGCTACATTGACGACTGTATCGGCGCTACCTCTTCTACCAGAGAAGATCTTAATCAATTTATAACCGCTGTTAATTCGTTTCATCCTGCCCTTAAATATACCTGGGAAATTTCCGATACTTCCTTAGCATTCCTGGATATCAAAGTTTCTATCGAAGGCAACAGTTTACGCACCAGTGTGCACTACAAACCCACAGATTCTCATAGCTATTTGTTGTATTCATCTTCACATCCATCACATGTCAAGAATTCCATTCCTTATTCTCAGTTTCTTAGACTTCGCCGTCTTTGTAGTGACGACTCTGATTTTTCCTTAAAATCAGAGGAAATGTGCAATTTCTTCGACAAACGCGGCTATCCTGCTTCTGTTGTTCAAGCGGGCCATCATCGTGCCCAGCAAATTGATCGACAGTCAGCACTACAAACGTCACAGAGAGAAAACAACGATAGAATTCCATTCACCCTCACATTCCACCCTCACAACCACGCAGTTAAATCCATCATTCTCAAAAACTTTAAATTACTTCAAAATGATCCCGACACTGGTAGAATCTTTTCGCAACCTCCATTAATTTCATTTAAACGCGACAAAAACATAGGTAACTTTTTAGTCAGAAGTGCATTCCAAACTAGTGATCAACCCGGAACTTTTAAATGCGCTCGCGCACGATGCAAAACATGCCCTTTCATTCACAACGTTGACAAAATATCGGGACCCAAGCGATCTATCAAAATCACTGATCATTTCACCTGTACCTCAGCCAATGCCATCTACTGTATAACTTGCACTCTTTGCAAAAAGTTATACATCGGCGAAACAGGGAGACGACTTGGCGACCGATTCCGAGAACACCTTCGTGACGTAGAGAAAGACGACAAAAATGCATCGAAACCGGTCGCGAGACACTTCAATCTCCCAAATCATTCTAAGCAACATATGGCAGTCTGCGGCCTTTCCCTTCACCAAGGAAACACGGAAAGCCGTAAAACTCTAGAACAAAAATTTATTTTTCAAATCGGCACTCTTAATCCTCACGGTATCAACGAACGCTTTTCATTCAACTAATTTATTCCGAAGTTTTCACGTTACCAGGCACCAGCCAATAGCGAAGCTCCATCTTTCTGTATATAAAGACACACGACGCACAATTCCTTGATTCGCTCCGACGAAGGGCTAACGCTCGAAACGTCAGCACTTGAATCTCTTTACGGTGGCCAATTGACATTATCAACCCAGTTGATAAAACCAAATTATACTAGCTAAAGGTTATTGATTTATTAAACAATTGACGAATACCCGCGAGATCGAAATATTATTTTTCGACATTAAATGACAGCTGGTCAAATTTGGCTGACTAAAAGGGAGTTTACTTGAAAAGTTATGAACCTCCAAATAAAATGATGGCTATCGTGCCCTATACAAATTGTGTAGGTGTATGTTTTTCTTGCAAGGCTGCAAAAGGAGATCAATTTTTATTTTACTTCTCTGATTCTGCAGACAGGAGTGTAATGACAGAATGGATCACCAGGAAGAAACTATGAAAATAATTATGAAAACCAACCTTTTTTTTTCGAAGTTTTCGAATTCGACAGATAAAAGAAGTGCTTGCAGTTAAGATAAACTGGAGCTTTCTTTTTCGGATTGTTCCCATTTATTAATAACTTGACAAATCCCAAACTGTGGAAAAGAGAAAAGAAAACAATGCATAGCTAAGACAGTGTTACCCTTTCAGATCATTTCTTTTTAGCTGAACGATTTAAAATTCGGTTTCAGTGGCTTATGTGCCTATGAGGCAATAAACCTCTAATAAACTTAAAAGAAAAAGACCAAGTCAGCCTTTAAAACTTACCAAAGCTTAAATTAAATTTCTTATTATGATTTATGGTCTGCTGGACCATAAAATAGTAATTTTATTTTTCCTCTTTCTTTAGCAAAAGCTACGTTAATTTGTTTGCCTTCTTGTTTGAATTTATGTGTGAAACATTTCTTTAGTAGTTGCAAATTGTAAGAAGTATGGTTAGTCGACGGTTAACAATTTAAAAGAGGTACTATGGTATAGGAATTTTGCATGCCGCTTTTAGAAATTTTCATCTCGTAGGTAATGTCCGGTATACGACTCAGTTATTGATTGACAATCTGTCAACTTTCGTCGAACTAAGCGAAATGAGCGGATCTTTAGATAAATTGCTTTTATTGCTCAGTAGAACAAGTGGTACAAAAAGGTTGAACAAATTCTGGCATTCTAATGGTTAAATTTGAAATATTCGCTCACTGTATAGTTGTTGGAGGAAACGTGGAGGTAAACAGTACAACTAAAGGTTTAGATTCTAACAAAGAATCACTAATGTTATTCGCGTATAATATAAGCTACTGTAATGCGCCTCAGCAAATAAAGTGCGAGATGTTTAATTTGCAAAAGCAAATCGCGAGTGACATCAGCTAATATCTTATCTGGAAGGATGTTCGGCGTAGGAGTTGATGCTCAAAGCAAATTTTCTCAATTTTAAATCAAACCGTTATCTCTTTCGTCACCATTTTCGGGAGTAATGAACCGAGCTGCTGTATATGATATGCGCTCCGTCAACAGATCCTAAAAAGCCAGGTTTTCTTTAATCTGGAGTGAGAAGTGGCAGAAAATTGTCTGCCAGCTGGCTGAATTTGGGTGGAGAATGTGTTGGTAGCAATAGCGCCTGATGCCCTGAAGGATCAAATGAATTTTGCAGCGCGATTCCGGATATTGAATCTGAGGAAGACATTGAAGCTTCATCGGTTTGCCCGGAAAGATTTTCGCTTAGCCACAGTCGGGTTTAAATTGCGCGGCTAACAAAGTAACAGGTACTCGTTTGGCAATTTTTCAAAGCAAATTCAAGACTGCCATTTTATATGATAATATCAGCTTTTGGGTTATAATGAACAGCTCTACAGCGGCGACCGTGTATATAGCAGTAACCTCCATGCAACCAACCATGCCTAACGCGCAGTGCGCTCATTTGAGCAAAGTTCTACCGCAGGATGGCGATCTGTTCTCTCCATATGTGACCAACTGTATCATTATGTCAGTCCTAAGTATAACAGCAATCATTGGAAACGTGTTGATCTTGGTGTCCCTCTACAGAGCGCCTCATTTTCTGCGACAGCCGTCGTATTTTCTACTGGTAAACCTCGCCTTTGCCGATCTATGCGTTGGGTTCGTGGCCGAACCACTCTACTTGATGTACAAGATTTCTTCTTTGTTAAATCCATTTTCTATATTGTCCTGTTACGCTGGATTTGTGTTTAACTTCTTTTCCTTTCTTTTAACATCATTATCGCTTTGGACTGCGGCTGCAATTTCCTTGGATCGACTTCTGGCGCTTCTTCTCCACATGAAATACAACGCAATTGTGACCAGATGGAGAGTTGTTACTCTGGTTGCTGTTTTGTTAGTGTTTAGCTTGGCTTTCGCCTCCATGTTTGAGTGGGCACTCGACGCACAGAACACCGTACTCGTGTGCGCAAATTCTCTGGCGCTGTTGATCGCGCTGTTATCTTACGTGAGGATTTTTCAAATCGTGTGCTATCACCAAAGACAAATTTCTAGTCATCAGTTAGGCGAGATCTCGGTGACAGACAGAGGTGAAACGGATTCGGTAGGTACTTTTTTTCATGAAAAAGAAGTTAAAGAACATTTAAAAGGAGTTGCTACGGAAACAAGCGGAAAAAGAGCAACAGTTGATAATAATCACGTGAATGAAAAGAAAGAAGCGAAAAGCGAACATCAAAGATCATATCATCAGCAATTACGAGAAAAGGGGAAAAGCGGCCCCTTTGATAACCGCGGGTACTTTACTGCAAGTGAAAATTTGGAACTCCAGCAACGAGATGAACTAACAAAAATTGCGCTATCCAGCGATCAAAGTGACAGCAAGGAGCAGCTTCAAAGCCTTGAAAAAATGTCAACAAAAGACAACACATCTCAAAGTGTGAGAACTACACAGAATAGTCAACATTTTGAAGAATCAGGTGTCGCCAATACAGCAGCACTAATGGACATTTCTGTCCAAGGAAAACTGGATCTTGGAGTAGAGCCAACAGTTACAGATGAAGAAAGGAAAAGATGCCCGAACGAAGGGGGCAGAAATTTCGAAGTTGAGGAAGTTAGTAGTAAAATGCGTCAGGAGAATCGAGTTAATCATTCCGAACTAAAGATGAACGAAATGCAGCCTTTGAACATGTTGAAGGTATCGTGCGATGATCAAAACAATTTAAATATCACGCAACTGCAAAGAGAAAATTGCACCCTTGGAGACAAACAAAACGGAACTAAAAAAGAGAATCAGAATGATGTCGTAACAAGTCCAGGAACAAAAAAACTAAAAGATAAAGTCATTGCAGAGCCAGTCATCGTTGTTGAATTTCACGGGAGCTCGAAAAACAATGGAATGACAAACGCCAATGAAATAAAAGCCGACACCGCTAAGAAAAGATTTAGAATGAAACATTTTAAAAAGTCATTTTACAACATGTTCGTAATCTGGTTTTTAATGCTGTTGTGTTACCTCCCTGGAATATGTACATCGATACTGTTTTTGTTGATGGGGCGAAGCTATTCGATGCACTTAGCGTTCAATTTTACTACCTCTTTGATTTTTTTGAACTCCAGTATCAATCCCATTGTTTTCTGCTGGAGAATCAGGGAATTTCGCGCCGCAGTGAAGAAGACTCTTAAAGATCTGTTTGGTATTTACAGCAATCAGCGCGGCTGACTCAACAATATGAGAGGCTTTTAAGGCTTAAACGTCAACGATTTATTTAGACAAACCTTGAAAAGTTGCAGAAAACATAATAGTTTTTAATGTGCTTAAGTGATATCTTAACAACGTCGACAGCTAAATAAACTCGATCGATTTTTGGTTACGTTGCGAAATGCCGTCGTTTATTTGATTGCCAGCGCTTTGGGTCGTTTCGGTAATAAAAATTAAAGTGACGCTTTTTCGTTGTTCCGTATTTCGGTTCCGATATTACGTTTCTGTATTTTCTGTGGAACAGTGATAAAAATCAGTTAACTTGAAAACATGTCTAAGATTACAAGCAGCGTGGTCAAGCGGTTTAGGGCGCTGTTGTTGTTACAATCCAGAGATCCCGTGTTCGAGGCCTTCACCTAATCACTAGCGAGATTTGTTTCTTGGTAGTCAGGAGTTGAACTCCTCGGTCAGGCCTTCTATCCAGTTGGCCTGCCTCGTGCCAGTTGGGATTTTTAAACATGTTATGTTCATTTCTCAAACTCATTAACCCTTTCCTGCCCAAGAGTGACTTGTAGATTTTACTCTGTCTAACGCCAGACGATTTTACTCGTCAAAGGGAGACCCCTTGGGCAGTAAAGGGTTAATAATTCATCACGTTAAAACAAAGGAATCACAACCGTAACCGTGGTTTGGAAATGTGATCTTAATTAGCATAGATATTTACGATTTTATTTCTTTGTTTTCTCCGTAGTGTGTTTCGATTTAGAAGATATATCAAACACTCGAGACATTGTTTCATCACATTTCCAAGCACCTCGAAGTTCGTCAAAAATACTCCGCTCTGCGTCGTATTTTCAACTCTCTTCTCGGTGTTTGGAAATGTGATGAAACACTGTCTCTCGTTTGATATATTACTTGAAATATTTGTTTTGTGGCTTGCCTTCAAACTAGCTAAGCTCAGTGCATAAGAACCTAGGTGCATGACCACTATAAATGACTTTACATTTTTTACCTTGACATTTTACAAGCAGTCCCTTTAATTCTTAGTCCGTCGAGCGTGAAACGAAATATAGTACAAGCGAAGTGGAAACATCGAGAGCGTCTCACCCCTCTTCATTTCTCCTCTAAAAAAAGATTAAATAGGACACGGCTCGTCCACTTGCTGTGTAAGATCTCATCATCCTCGCCTTGAAAAGCTGTAGCTGATGTCACTCTGCAGAGACATGAAAGGTTACATATATATAGCCTTACAAAGACTTCGCAATCTCCTGGAAAATTCTAGCCAAGGCTTAATCATATACCAATCTAACCAAACTGTGTAACCCCTGTACTGCCGAGAAATTCTATATTCTGTATAAATCTGTCATGGCAGCACTAAACAAGTGTAATGAGCTAGTATGAACTTGCAGGCACAAGCGAAAGTTCCTACTTAAATTCAATCGCATCCTTAAATTAAGGACCAATTATAAGCTTACAAATGTGTATTCATATTGTTTATTAAGTTTGATCATGAACTTTGTATAACGGCTTCGGTAAAGATCATTTTGCTGATGTATATAAACCCTAGAGATGCTTCATTGTATATGGAATTTAACTGATGAGTGGATCAACGCTTTGTTGGTCTACGAAACAGAACTGCATTAAAGTCCATATGAAACGATATTGAGTAGAAAAATGTTGTTATAGCCTTATTCCCATACATCTGGTAGTATCTCCCAAAACCTTTAGCTCTTATTAACCGAGCGGTAGGTTTGTATGGGAGAATCTTGACCGAGGTCGTGAGTACAGACTGAACGCAGTAAGGTCTGTACTCACGACCGCACTTCGGCGATAACCATCTGACGATATCATTTATCCACTGCGCGCAACATTTGGTGAAATGTTGCAGCACGTCTCTAGGCCATCGTTTTAAATATTACAATTTGTCATGTGGCCTTGGTTTTAAGGTTGATTCAGAACTACCGCATGCGAATGATATATCTCATCGACGAATGTCCCTTAAAGCGGGGTAGTTAGGATAGAGTGTATTTTATCCTATAAATTAACTAGATGTTAATCTAATTGCCAGGTTACATTCCTTCGTCTTCCTCCACGACAATCAGCAGTGCTACACCAGTAATCAGCGCTGTTTTACCAAGTAAGACTTCTGTGGTAGAAGCGTCTTCGTCTTCAGTGTCTGCAGCATCAACAATAGCACCAACAGAAGACGCCACGCCGTCTAAAAAACCAACAACAATAGCACCAACAGAAGACGCCACGCCTTCTAAGAAACCGACAACAATAGCACCAACAGAAGACGCCACGCCTTCTCAGGAACCGACAACAAGACCGTCAACTGAACCATCAGAAAAGGTCACTCATTTATTTTGAAAAGGATTTTGAAAATCCCTATTTGTCCTTAAAAATCCCTCTCGTCGTTCACTTCATACATTTTTCAAACACACATGTTGTCTCTGTATATAACGTTTTACATTTTTAGTTCAACTATTAGTTCTTTAATAGCATTTGCTCTCTTTTCAGTTAAAGGCCATTTCCAGTCCGTACTGCGCAATCTCCGCCTGCAATGTTTATCACGCCTCACACGATGAAATGTAAACAAACCAAAATGAAAATTACGGGGAAAAACTTACCTTTTTCTTCATTATTGACATCCGATATCCTTACAGAACAATAATAAAGAGTAAACGAACCTCGACGATATTTCAAACCGACGTTTCAGCTCATTGCGAATTCCCAAACAAAACGACCAGTAATGGCGGACTCAAAAACTTCATGTACGCAGTTACCGAAGTGTAACGAATCAACGAATTCAAAAGAGATCCCGAGACTGGAAATGGCCCTTAAATTAGACCCACTTTCTACGTATTTTCAGTTGACTCGTACATAGGCGTACGGGCCATACGCGCGATTTTGTTTCAACGGGTCTCTTGCATACTATAAGAAAGAAAATATGGGTAATCAAATTTTGAACATTTGCAGAGAACAGTTTAAAAAAGCTCGCTGTAATAAAGTAGCTTTAAGCCATCCATGCCTTGATCTTTTCCCTTTACGTTTGAAAAGTGATGAATGAAAACGCACCAGAGATTGATACAATTAAATATGACAGCATACAGTCTCTTTAATGTTCGGCTCGTTTCATTTCTTACATAGTTATAACGTCTTTGCTTCTATAGTTTAAAGAAATCGAAAATTTAACAATAACGGACGAAAACGTGGTTAGTGTGGTAGAACAACTGAAAAACCTAACAAGCGTGGAACAGTTGAATGGCGGAGACACGAAGGTCGCACTGGAAATCCTCCACAAAATCGCCTTCAATGATAGCGTGCTTCCTGAAAGCAAGGAAGACCGACAGAAACTAGGACAGGTCAGTATAATAGAATGAGAAAGTAAAACATAAAAATCAAATTGTATTCTGATTACATGAGTCATGTACAGCTTTCAACTGACTCTTCAGTTATTCATTCTTTGTATGGTGTTTCTGAGCTTCTCCAATTTCATTTCGAGTACGTATATTCTTTCACTCGTACAGAGATTGACATTATACTGAGTTTTCATTTAAGACAGTTCATTTGTATACTTGACTTGATTTCTGAAAATCACGCAAATGAAGTAAGAGGGTCAATGAGGTCTTTCTCGCCATGCACTATAAAGATTTTGTTGCAAGAGATAGATAATTTAATTGGGCCAAGAAAGGACAGCAACTAACAGGATAAGAGAGTGGAGAAGAGGAAATTAAAAAGACTGCCATTCCGTTTAATTTTTGTAGCGTCGACTTTGAACTTGCAAGAGAAAAAAAAATCTTAGACCGAGTTCCGCTCAAATTCGCGGTTGACCCGGTTTTCATAAATCCAGTCATAAATTAGACTCGATTACCAGCCGCTGTTCGGGAACCGGAGCCCGCGCTCCTCCCCGAACTCACGGCTGGACGCGTGAGAATGCCATTGTTGATTTCCGCCAATCAGGAGGTCGCCTGCTCAAATCGAGCAGGCAGCGAAGGCCGCAAAATTATTTGTTCAAAGCAGTCTTTCAGAATGACGGATGCGAAGGAGTGATTTGGTTTGGCGTGCGATCGTATTTTGAAGAGAGAGAGAGGCGTTAGAGAAGTTGTTAACTTCGTTACTCAACCAACTGGAGTAAAGGGCAGTCTTTAATTTTCTAGCCTGCGTGCAGCCGTCTATTATGCACCAGTCATTTGAAACCCCCGCACCCCCCCATAGGGGCATACCCGGGGCATTCACTTTTTGTGCCTGTGAAAGGCAGTGAAATCCCCGCCTACCTGGGGAAATTTTGAGAGTGAACTCCCCCGCCCATTCAAATGGGAGTCTTTTGGAAGAAGGTTTGTAGTAAACGTTTTTCAAACTACATTTTATCCGCTCAAATCTTTTCCATGCTTTATCAGGAATCCTCTAGATTTTCTAAATATTTCCTAGATAGTTTCTCTATCGACTTGAAACTATATTTACATTTTGATCTGTAAAGATTGTCGTAACTCGATGAGCTGACTGAGCGTGAGCATGTCCCTTTTTAATGCAAAGCCTCGTTTAATATTTTTGACAAATAAAAACGCCTCAAATGTTTACCAAAGTCTGCAACTTAAATGACAAATCGTTCAGAAAATATTCATACTCGAAGGTTAAGCGAAAAAGATATTCTAAATCTGCAAAATACCTCTATTAAAATGCATAAACCTACCTTCTTTTCCGCCATGGTTTCGCTCAAAGAAGAATCTGCACACACGTATAAAATGCTTCCAATGGCGGGAAATTTTCGTGAAGAATTACCGCTGACCATGAATCTCGTCGATAATTCGGCTAGGACCCAGTCCTTTCGACAAAGTGAAATCCCCGCTCTTGTCCCCGCCTCGTCCCCGCCATGTATGGCGGGGGAGTGAAAAAACATGCAATCCCCGCCTACCGGGGCACCAAAAGTAAGTGATAAACAGGTGAAACCCCCGCTATGTCCCCGGGTATGCCCCTATGGGGGGGTGCGGGGGTTTCAAATGACTGGTGCATTATTCCCAGCCTATAATTTTCCAGTCTGCACCGATGCCCCGATGATGTTTGATATCGTTGAAATATCTAAAATCGATAGGTCTTACTGAAAAAGCTGTGGAAAGGGGTGACTGCCAGATCGTTTTTGGATCAGCCGAGTCCTTTTTGTCCTCGGATCGATGGAGGAAGATGCTGTCAACAGTTCGAGCAGAATCTATGAAGAGCGATGGATGGATTTGTAGTCCTCAGGCTTTTTTGCGGCCTTCACTCTTCCTTGATCTGCTGCATGGCGAAGAGATTTTGTTGACGCGACAACACTGGGCGAGAAGGCACGCCACGCTTTTCTATTATTCGTTTCAAACTTTTCCTTCGACTGGCGATGAATAGTTTTTGTATCTTCTCGGAGCTTTTCAAAGCGCTTTGACTTTTCGATGGCAACATCGAAATAAGAGCAAGAACAAGTTGCTGTTTCGTGTGCACATTTAGGCTTGTTTTCCGAGTCTTAATTCACATCCGGTGACATCTGAGAATGCATTAATTGTTATTTTTTTAAATACGTCACGGACATGGATGGCCGCTCACGCGTCCAGCCGTTCTACTCGGGGAGGACTCGAGAGAGCGGCGGAAATCGAGCCTAGTCATAAATCACATGGTCATAAATCACATTAGTCTTGTATCCCTTCTTGGGAAGGACGAATTGAATTTAACTGCAAGTTATCATGCAATCATACAGGGACTCTTGGGGAGGTTTTTTTTTTTGGGGGGGGGGGGCGGAGCGGTGAAAAACTGTTTTTATCAAGGGCGGGGAGGAGGATCGAGAAAGTAATTGGTATCTGTACGAGCACAGTAAACATTCTGAAGTCTATCATCGAAATGTACCTTCTTCGTTTTAGGGTATTCTTGATGTTGCCAGCTCACTTTTGTCAGAGGAAAACGTCGATAGCTGGGGAGTACCGATACAAAAAGATAACAAAACGGGGACGGTATGTGTGATTATTTTAAATGGGAACTATTATGAGAATATACATCTTCAGAAACTAAAGGAATTGCTGGGCTTTAGACTTTCGACGAGGGACGCTTAGGAAATTACTCACAGGACTTACTGAATGAGAATCGTGTAACATTGCTCCTCTAAATTTTTATTTTCTGATTTAGGTAACCTCTCAAATTCAAGTTTTGGAATTAGTGGAAAACATTGGTTTGAAAATTGGAGAAAAGCTTGGAAATCATGATAGTTTAGTCATCGAAAGCAAAAACATTGGTATGAAGATAATTCTTGCTAGATATCAATTGTGTTAAAGTAAAAACTTCAATCAAATAGCATCAGAGCAAACATGTTATCCTAATATTCAGCAGGCATTCAGTACTGGATTTGATGTTAAATCTTCTGCACCAAAAGTCCAGTAGTTGCAATATTGCTGTCAACGGAACGGACATTAGGGCCGGTGAACAGGTGAAAATATTTCCTGTTGCTCGGTAATGCCTTAAATCAAAGAAGTCCTTGACTGAAGTAATAGTTTACCAAGTTAAAAAAGAGGTAACGATGAACTGAGTAGAAGCAAGGATTACATTGATTTAGGAAGATTAACAAGGATTGGAATTGACAAACTTCAAAACTTTAGGCTCATGACCTTTTCAGGATGTGAAATCGGTCACAGACCTCCTTTAATGGAAACTTCCACTCTTTTGACAAATTGACGTTAAATTGTTTCCAATAAATTTCTAAATTTCAAATTTTACTAGACAACGGAAAAATAAGACTTAATAGCAACAAAAAATGTTAAAGATTATCACTTTTAAATTAAGTTACCACGTGCAACCATTTTGTATTGTGTGACGTATAATGGTTGTCGCTATTGTTATGAAGCAGAGCATCTTTTGTGTGAAACAATTGGGCAGCCACAACACGTCATCAAATCCAAAATGGCGGCAAGTGGGAAATTTAAAAGCGACCATCTTTTCCATTTTTGTTGCTATTAATGGATATTGTTCCCTTATCCGCCAAGATTTTAAATTTAGGCACTATTTCAAACAAGTCAAGGTCAACCTGTCGACGAAGTAGAGGTTCCCTTTAAAAATAATTCATTATATATATATAACATATTTGTCTTCTTTTTGCAGCCATGGGTGTGGATACAAGACTGCCTGACGAGGAAGCCCTGGGATTAGAATATCCTAATTATAACGAACTTGGCCCCAAATGGAAAGGACTTGACCATGTATTTGTCCACAAGGATCTCTTCGATGAAATGAGCACAGGTTTGTTTTGGTTGCAGGGTTAGACTGGGGCCAATGTCATTTTAGCAACTTGGATTCAGTTTTTGAACTTCCCCTCTCCTCAGCATCTACAGTAATATATTAAGGTCTTTGCCTCAGGTTACAGGTTGTTTGCAAAAATTATCCTCGGGTTTACCTGGAATACATAAAACCTTAGATGTGGACTTTTCAAACTACAAACTTTATAAACATTAAACCATTTTCCTAATTGACCATTATTACGCCAGTGGTCATCGCAAATAATTACTCCCTAAAGTGCCATATCTAGATCATGAGATGTCATCTAATTCTCCAAAATAACACTGTTTTGAAAAAAATATATGGGAATTAATCGGAAAACTAATACGTTAAGGTTTCTTTTTCGTAGATAATAGTTCAAGAACAGTAGTTGTTTACGCACTTTACAACCAAGTAAGCGAGCTTTTTCCAGCGAATACAATCAAGAAAGAAAGGTAGGCCTTTGTTTCACGACCACAAAATTATACAAATATACACGTCTTCCACAGGGGTCTGTCGAGGGTGTTCTAAAATATATCTACTACTATCAATGTGGCCCGGGTTCGATTCCCGGACCCGCGGCGTCATATGTGGGTTGCGTTTGTTGCTGGTTCTCGTCCTAATGCTCCGAGAGGTTTTTCTCCAGGTCCTCCGGTTTTTCTCCCTCCACAAAAACCAATATTTCTAAATTCCACTGAATTTGATCGGGAATTCGAGGGCCACAGGTTTGTCAGTTGTACACTGGTAGTGTTACCCTCATTAAATAAAAAAAAAACAAAGTTGTTCAGTTATAAGTAATGGGTCCTTGTCAAATACACTCCTCTGTAACAGACCCAGTGGAATCTTCATCTTCACTGGGTTTTCGGGAAAAAGTCACCGGGTTTGCTAATTTCCCACTGGGTCCGCTCGTTTTCTGCTTTATTTTGCTTATTCATTATTATTTTTTGCAAACAAAATACGCTGGGTCACACCTCACAGTCACTGGGTAAAATCAAAATATTCACTGGGTACTGGGGAGACTAAATTTCCGCTGGGTAGGAGAAAATAATCCCCTGGGTAGGGTTACAGTGGGTCTGTTACAGAGGGGTGAAATGAACATAATATTTACTAAGGCTGAGTGTTGAGTGTTCATTTCAGATCCAAGGATGTGTTTGTGAACTCTCGAATTGTGGCTTTGAAATTCAACAAACGACCGACTTCGCCATTCAAGAAACCCATTAAATTATGGTTCGATAAACTAAAGGTTTGTTGCTTTTTTGGATATATTTAACAGTTAATGATCTGGAAAACTTGCCTTGTTTAATTGTTTTATTGACTTATATTCTAATGCTTTCAAGAACATGTACACGTTTTGTCTTATCGAGTCTTACGAGTCCTTACGTGCTACTGCCAATTGCTACAATGCAAATTTCAGGGTTAGTTCGGGAGGTTTTTAATAGCGGTTCTTCAAATTTCTTCCTGTAAAACGGAACAAGCTGCTGAAACAAGCTGCCCCCCCCCCCTCCCCACATCAAAGAGAACATAATTATTGGATAGTCTTTGGGGAACTTCAACAATAATTTATCAAGAGCACAAAAACAACCCTGCAGTTCTCCCTCTGAACACAGAAAGTTGAAATGGACCCTTGATTAATTCTTAATTTGTTTAATATTATGCGTTGATCTTTTATTACAGACAGAAAATGTAACGAAGCCTTCCTGTTCGTTCGTTGATTTTAAACAGTACGTAAAATGTTATTTTGCAATTGTATTATAAGAGGTTATTTTTGCTACAAAGTTAAGAAAACTCTATTCTTGAACTAGGAACGGGATTAACAACTGATAATTATCTTTTTTCTGCATTTCTTCTGGTATCTGATCTTTCATTCTCCTTACAGGAGCTTGCTGATTGATTAATTGATTAATTGATTGATTAGAAGGACGGACGGGCGAACCGACGGACAAACTGATTGTGACAGACTGGCTGACTGACGACCCTCCTGATTGACTGACTGACTAACAGACGCAAGGGTGCACTGTCTGACTTTCATAAATCGTATCGAAAACCAAAACCATAGATCGTATTGAACACCAAAACCAACTATAATCGATCGTCGTTTATTCTACCACAAGATGAAATCATACAAGATTGAAACTCTACACCGATATAAATACACGCGGTGAGGAAATCACGTGATATATTTGTCACTAATTCTGACACTCCCCGCATCTGTTCACAAGTGATACAGATGAAAAATAACTAAACGAAACAAACGAATAAAATAAGCTCCAAAGTCCACAATCTTAAGTCTCAGTTTCTAGACTTGATTTGGAAAACTACTAAGCATAGCAAAAAAGAAAAAAGTTCCTATTTCGAAAGCGTTTACAATGTTAAGATCTAAATCTCCGTAATAGTTCTCCATTTATCGCCGCTCTTCGGCGAGGTCTGCTGATGACAACGGTTTCTGCATTGGGTAATTCTTCAAACTGAATTGGGCCATCAGGTTCTGTTAACGCGTCCACGTTCGACTTCACTTCAATAGGAATTAGATGCTTGCACTCTGCTCATGACGTATTGTTTCCAAGGTTTGAGATTCCTTATCCAACATAAAACAGTCATTGAGTCGACCCAAAACACGGTTTCCAATTTCTGAGGCAAGGCGTTCTGTAAGGTTTTAGCCAAACGTACGAGAATCGTAGCGCCAAGTAGCTCAAGCCTGGGGATGCTTTGTTTCTTCAACGGTGCGACTTTAGTCTTCGATGCAACCAATTTTACATCAATGCGTCCATCTTCATAAATGGAGCGAACATAAATACTTGCAGCGTAAGCCTTTTCTGAAGCGTCACTGAAACAGTTAAGTTCAGCTGCTTTCAAATTGCCAGACGTGTAGTTGAAATAACATCTTGGT
>OX393561.1:42620112-42670112 GCA_947652115.1 Blastomussa wellsi
TTGGTTTGAGTTTACACCCAATGACTCCAAACCTCTAATGTTGACGCTAATTTTATCGTACACGAGTCGAAGTTGTGACGCGTTGTCATTGACACATCCTGGAATCTTAAGCATTTCATCCATGTGTTTTGAGATTATGTTCTGGGGCTTGCCAAAACGTTTCTGTAATATCTCGATAGCTGAATTGTAATTTGCTTCGGTCCTCGTTAGACCTTCTATGGCTCTCGCCGCCTGACCCTCCAACAAAGAATGTAAATGATTGAACTTGTCGATTAAACTTAAATGCTGGTTTACATGAATTGCACTGTTGAAACTGTCCCAAAAATTTTGCCACTGCGTCACTTCGCCTCGAAATTTTGGCAACGCTAGTTTGGGCAGTTTCGCCTTGGGTTGACTGGACATTAAATTAGCATTCGTGCTAAAGTTATTAAATGATTGAGAACCATTACCTGGAGCAAGACTATACGATGTTTGCATAACTCCAGCGTGAGAAGTTGAAGGGGCGTCAAAAGATTGAATTCCACCATAAGTTGAGCTCCCCGGTAATTGAATGTGAGCGTTTTCAAAAGCCAAAGTTGAAGTTCCACTTGATCCAGAAGGTGTAGTCGATTGTTGAAAACCAGAGGGCGCAGTCTCGGTTGCATTCGAACCAGAGGATGTAGTTTCGCTGACATTCGTAGTTGGGACAGTCGAAATTCCTGCGTTGTTATCCTTAGGAGTAGTTGCTTCGTTTATCAATCGCAATAGATCCATGACGCGTGAATTAATTTCATCCGATTCCTGTATTTCTGCTTCGATTTCTTCCACAGCACAATTCTCTATAATTTCCTCGTCGAACGTTTTGACCAAATTTAACTTCTCGTTTAGTGAAGCAGCAATAAAATCCAGGCGTTGTTTGTTGATCGGTTCAGCTTCAAGAAGATCATTCGCTTCGTTGGATAGTTTCGTCATAACACTTCGGTTTCCACCACGTTTGGCGCGAGTACGCGCTAGTTTTTCGGCCATTTTGTGTTCTCGAGTCTCAGGGTATCAGTGCCCACGTTGGGCGCCATTTCATAAATCGTATCGAAAACCAAAACCATAGATCGTATTGAACACCAAAACCAACTATAATCGATCGTCGTTTATTCTACCACAAGATGAAATCATACAAGATTGAAACTCTACACCGATATAAATACAAGCGGTGAGGAAATCACGTGATATATTTGTTACTAATTCTGACACTGACCGACTGACTAACAGACGCACCGGCGGACTGTCTAACCGACTGACTGTCTAACAGATGCACAGGCGGACTGACTGACGGTTTAAATGATTGGTTGGATGATTAATTGATCGTTCGTATGATGGTTTTCCTGATTTATCAAGCGATTCATTGATTTTGTTAGTCGTTTGTTTAACTGATTGATTGAGTGATTGATTCTAGTGACAGAGGCAAGTGGTCAGAGGCTGGATGTACCGTGGTTAAGGAGAAGGACCTGACCGTGGAGTGTGCGTGTGATCATCTCACAAACTTTGCAATCTTAATGCAAGTCAAAGAATTTGAAGTACGTTTCCAAATCCTTTTACATGTAAAAAAACTTGAATGGTGCCAAAAAAGCCTTGACAATAGGATGGTGGAAATCAAAATAGTCAAGAAATCGACAATAAGAAATTAACACACGCGTAGACTGAGCAACCAAGAACTGAGACACCTTTGATCAGTACAGATCAACTAGCAAATATCTTCAGTGAGAAATGTGTTTTGGCATTTTCAACGTGGTCTGTTTTGTTAGCGTCTTTGCAACGAAATTTTATTACCTTCTGGGTGGCATCTACGCTTAATCATTCAACTTTTATTTTTGCACCAGTAAACTGAGTTGTGTTTAACACTTGTTTTGTGAATTTTTAGATTCCAGTGGGGCACTTGAAAGCTCTAACAGTCATCACTTATGTCGGATGTGGAATATCATTATTTGGACTTGCCCTTACCCTCGCCACCTTTCTATCGCTCGAGTACGTAAGCGGTTTGTATTTCTCTTGTCCGTCTTTTCGCGAAGGTCATTCAACTAAACTCCCAAGATTATTAGCGAAAATTATCATAGAAAACGCAATCGTTTGACTGTACTTGGTAATGATTACATGAAAAAGCATACGATTTCATTTCCATGAGAGCAAATGCTATTGCCCAATTAATACTTCCTACATTAAACTATTTACAGCATTCAATGATCACGAAGCCCTGTTAAAGCTTCATTAGAGCAACGAGTTTATGAATCTATTTTTAATTGAACTTTTTCTGTTGATTTTTTTTACAAAACATTAATTTTCATTTCCAGGACATTGGCTTCGGAACGTACCTCAATTCACAAGAATCTTGTTGTAGCTATTGGACTCGCGCAGATTGTTTTCCTGGCTGGAATAGACGCTACCTACAATCCCGTGAGTTCCATTGTCAAGTTTGGGTTTTTTACCATCCTTTTCCATCCTTGCCTCCGTTTGTCATTCCCAGCAAAGGAGCGGTGGCTGCAGTCCCCCAATTTCGAAAATTGTCGACGCCAAGGATTCGGAAGCAGTTACAATTTTTGGGCGGTTGTATACCGGTTTAAAGCTAGCACGTTCGGGAATTGTGAAATTTTGTCGTGCAAGGAGGTTACAGCCCCCTCTCCCCAAGTCCGAAAGTGTCCATACGCCTTTGGTAGTCACCACTTTCTAATGGGTTCATTTTTCATGTACTGCTCCACAAATTAATTTTTATGACACTTCCCCCTTTTCTGAAATAAATGATAAAACTGAGTGCTACATATGCCGCGCTCTATTTGCTGGGTAATATAATAAACAAACAAGTCATGAGCTGGTGTGATAAGGCTATGAGCAAAAGGCTCATAGTCCCTTTAATTGAAGATATGGAGTGAAATAATATGAGTGTGAGCAAAGGCCTAAAGTGACTTCATTACCAAATCTCCAATAGAACTTATATTATCCTAAATTTACAAATGATCATTTTGCCCAGCAAAGTTGAGGGCAACAAAAACGCAAGCTAGAGAGATATTCAGCTGATAAAGAGAAGGGGAAAAGCCATGCAATGAAATATTATCTCGATTGTTTGATATAATCTTCTCAATCGAAACAAAAACGTAAGAAGTAGAGGGAAATTGAAACATTAAAAGTCTATCAAAATCTCCTTCACCGTAATGATACTGTCTGTTTTGAAATCTTAATGTTTTACTTAAAAAAAGTTTGAAGACGGAATCTATCAGGAAGTCGAATAATATTTATTAAAGTTGGACAAAAATCGAGTACCAGAATAAATCATATTGCGTTATTTTCTACCCTTAATAAAAGGTAAAGATGTAAGTACTTATCCGTGATAACACAGACAACAATTTCTTATCAGAGTCCGAGAAAATGAATTTTAAAGATTACAATCTATAGGCAAAATCTTACCCGTAGCCATTTTGTAAAATCGTCTTTAAGCGATTCAGTGGAATTAGTGGAACTTCGAAACTTGTTTTCGATGTTTGGTGTTGTTAGAAAAGATTTCTTTTGATAAGATATTTGAAGCAGTAACAAAAAGTTTGCAATAAGGTGCAAATAATTTTGGTACAACAATTTCTTATCAGAGCCTGAGAAAATGAATTTCAAAGTTCGTAAGCTATAGGCAAAATCTCACATCTTTTAAGTGATTCAGTGGAGTTCAGTGTTTTTGATGTTTGGTGTTGTTAGAAAAGATTTCTCTTAATAAGATATCTGAAGCAGAAACACAAAAGCTTGCAATAAGGGGTAAATAATTTTGGTACATAATTTTGTCAAGAGACCATTTGTCCAATAATTAAATGCTCGAAGTCCTGGCGGATTCCGTCTTAATCTCATTTCTATTAATTACACAGTTGGCTTGTAAAGCGGTAGCCTTGTTCCTGCACTATTTATACACAGCGGCTTTCACGTGGATGCTGTGCGAGGGCATTCATCTGTACAGCAAAGTCGTGGAGGTGTTCAGTGAAGGATCCAAGATGAAATACTACTACGCACTAGGGTGGGGTAGGTAACATTTTCTGTTAATTTAGCAAGATCTGACGAAGTATTCTATTTTCAATCCACTTCCATCCTCGCGATCTGTAACTTACAACAGTCAGTAAATGGTTTCAGTGTTGTGATATAGTCTTAGGTAGCAAAACTTTAAACAATTATTTTAGGTGTTCCTTTAGCGAAGACAAGTTATAGCTTTTTAAAATGTTTCTAAAATGGCGTGACAATGCTTAACGGCGTTCTCGTTAATTTTGCAGGGTTACCGCTGACCATTGTGTTCATTTCTGCCTGCTCCCGTTGGGGAGGATATGGGAACGAGCGCGCGTATGTATCCTTCGTCGTGATAATTCCCTAGCAACCACGAACTTTACAGGTCACTCCTATCTGTCTTATCTAATATATACTATTCTTTATTTTCCAGCTGCTGGATTTCAATCACTGATGGTCTTATTTGGGCTTTTGTTGCCCCGGTCATCATCATAATGGTCGTAAGTTCAGTCTTACTGTCTTAAAGGAACTTTGTGGACCTTTTTCTATGTGTTATTCTACTTAACAATTAGATTTCTGGTGCGATGTTCTACCACTTGAACTGAGCTATAAAGCCACACATTGGGAGCGTGATGTTCACGGAGGTCACGGGTTTCAATCCCGTTGAACGCCTGAAGTTTTTCAGGCTTCTTCTTTCCAATTTCTATGGCATCGAAAATGGCGGAGACTGACTACGGCCATTTAACGGACATGACGCATATTTTTTTCCTCCCAGGTCAACTTTGTGGTCATGATCATGGTCATCAAAGTAGTCATTGCATCTGTGACGTCACTGCAGAACTCTGGAAACACCTCGCAAGTCAGGTGATGAGTGCATGATATTTTACTTGAAATTTCTTGTTCAATGGAGAAAAGCAGTCTTCGTCAGGGGCTTGTCCTGGTTTCTGTAGCATTATTTTTTCTTCTCCTCCTTGGATGCTAATTTAACACAGTTTTACATCCCCCCCCCCCCAACCTCCTTACAGTTGTCGGTATCCATTTATACCCCTGTTTGGAAACCTCGTTCCATGGTATACTCCACGAAAGCTGAAAAGACTCTGAGAGGAGTGAGGCACTATTTAACAATTATTCCACGAGCGCGCGTTGGATATGAGATGATAGCTAGATAGCCAACGAGGCGCGTAGCGCCGAGTTGGCTATAACCATCCCATATCCAACAAGCGCGAGTGGAATAACTGTACAAACATTGCTAGTTTTTAATAATAAGAGGTATTATGAGAATAAAGTGTCTTACCGCCAGGAACATAACGTATTGACCTAGCCGGCACGAGTCCAGACCGCCCGATCCGGAGTCTAGATAGTGCTCTAACTATTAGGTCACCGGGCTCAAACTTGCTCACTTTCGTTTCGTGTTCATTTGTCGTTTCGTTTGTCTGTGGGTACGGCTCATAGTAAGTCACTATTTGTGCCGCCTCAAACGTTTAACTCTCAATCTCTGGATTCTGAGCTTGAGCAAACTTAACATATATAACATTTTTTTCTGATACCGTTGTGTGGTATGCTATGTTATTCTCCCTCAGGGCTGGTATCAAAGGCATGGTTGTCTTGCTGCCGCTGCTTGGTTTGACCTGGGTGTTTGGTATCATGGCCATTAATAAGGACACCATCGCTTTCCAGTACCTGTTCGCCATTCTCAACTCACTGCAGGTCAGACAGCAATAGTCTCTGTATACTCGCTTCAAAACAATTAAACCGGCTCCTACGGAAATCCATCTGCTTTCGCAGGCTAGAGGCCTTCCAAGGGGGGTAGCTGTGCCGCGATGTCGCTTGCTTTTGGAAACTGATGTCGCCTAACCTACAACTGCAAATGTCGCTGTCGTTTTTTGAAGTGTACGTAACTGTACCCGTCATGTTTGTTTTGCGAGAAACTGTTTCGCTACAGGGTTATAACTGGGCTTTCATGGCGCTCCGCTGGCAAAAATTTCTGAACGGCGAAGGCTGAACGCTTCTACGGGGCTTTGGGGTCGGCTCCCGCGGGAAAATTTTGAAAATATGAACCCTCAGAAATGCAATTTCCTGTATTCTGAGTCACTTTTATTGGTAAAATGCACAACTTCCCAATGTCACCGTCGTTTTCCACTGTTTATTATGTCGCTGTCGCATTTTAGCAGCGTAATCATGTCACTTGTCGCTTTTTAAAAATCCCCATGTCGCCGGTTTTCAGTCCATGTAGGGCCGTGTCGCATGTCGCTTTTACCCCTTGGAAGGCCTCAGGCTAGGTGGCTGCATGTCGGTGATATTTCCAGATCACTATAAAATGGTTGATCATATCTGAGCAGCCTCGTCTTTGCTTGAAAAATTAGTAGTTAACCCCAAATAAAAAAATCTCAGCTTACAAGAGCATCGTTCTTATCTAACTCTCTTTTGGCACTTTTTTTCCTACAGGGACTTTTCATTTTTGCCTTCCACTGTATCGGAAACACCGAGGTACGGAGTGCTATGTACCATTTTTTCACCAAGGAAACTTTGATACATCTTTAGTGAACTTATCATTACAAAGGAGTTATTTTATTCTTTGAATCACCAACGGTATTTTGTTTCAGGTACGAGTTGCATACAAAAGACTCCACGAGAAACGAACTTTGGCCAAGAGCCTGCCTGAGCATTCCCTTTCCACTTCGCATCATTCAAGCCGCGTAAGTGGTCAAACATCAATGTCCTTCAAACAGAGCAATAGACCTTTTTAGCTTCGTTTGTTTGTTGCCCCATTTCAGATCACGTGATGATACCCGTGAGACTTATTGCTTTCAAATTCAAACAAATCCACGCGGGAATGAATGAATAATTTCCAAATGCACAAAGGAGTAATTCTCGGGAGAGCATCACATGATCTGAAATGGGCAATTTATATACGTAGCTTAAAAGGTCTATTGCCTTTCTTGGCAAGATTCCGGTCTCTGGAAATTTATGCAGCCCATGGTTTTGTCAAGAGCTTTGCTTAGGAGATCTTTATTATGCCTTTATGAAGCCTCAACTTTTAGAATGTTATGTAAAATGGGCCAGCTTGCAGTTCTAACAAGGTCTCTCACATGAACTGCTCGCCACCTTTCGAAAGAAACAGTGCTTTCAACAGTGGAAAGCAGTAAAAAAACACTATTTGTCGACTTTCCCCAAACAAAATTAATATTGGAGTTGGCCATGGTACGGTGATATTTTGATATTCTGCAATCCCGCACCTTAGTGCATGGTACGTACAGGTCTAAGATGCTCCACTAAGTTTGTTAATAGTTTTTATTTATTTTGAAAATGATGAGTGATAAAGTCTGAGTGTCCAATAAGGAACTAGTTCAGTTAATTGAGTATTCAAATAATTTTCACTGAAGAAAATATAAGGAATACACACATTTGTGGAAATCTAGCAAATAAAATGTCCATAATTCTGATTTGAGTGTCTTCATGTTTCTGTTCCATAGGAAAAAAGACGAATGGATTCTCACGAGACTCACTTAACTGGGGATGACGACATTATTGTTACCAAGACAATCCGCAGTGTGTCTGGTACGACATTGTCTGTTCACAACGTCAAATACTCCTTAATTACGAGACTTCAAAGATTTCCTAGATAACTAATTAGGAGAATTATATTATACATACAAATTTTGATTACTTCTGTTATTTTCGATGCCGATATGATGTTTTTGGAAGAAATTACTTGTTGACCACTGTTAAAGTTAAGAGAATAACTGAGTCGCAGTTAACAAGCTTTCTTGGTATTATGATTCTAAAACAAATATAGTTTCGAAATTATTGAAATATTTAACAAACTCCGGGCACTGATCTTTTTTTGTTATCCTCTAGACTTGCCTGAAAGACTAATGTTTTAAACTAGTGCCGTTTTCCCTCAAAGATTTCTTTGAATCTTGTGGTCGTCACCAGTGACGTGGCCTTATTTGCATCTGTCACTCACACAAATTGACACCACTTGGAAACTAATTAGTTAGTTTGCCAAAGTTCTTGTTTGTCATGACTGAAGCCTCAGAGTATTCATGTATTCTTTTACTTTTTACCATGGTAGTTTTGTAAGTAATTTTTATCCCTATTTTAACATTGTCTTATATATTGTAACTATTTTCACACGACCCCACAAGCTCTAAGCTTTACACCTTATCGTGTTTAAATATGGGATATGATGATGATGACCAGAAAATGATAGTATTTCAGCCATCCCAGGATTATAGCACTTCTCATTTCATCTTTTTTTGTAGATGTAAAGATCTGTGGAGACAACATGCCCATGCAAACGGTTAAGTATAGACAAGATAGAGGAAAATAGACAAATTGTCACCACCGCTCTGGTTTGAGAAATCTGAATAAAACTGAAAACTAATTAACACTAACACAAGAAAAGAAACGTAGACAGCTTATATAAACTACCATTTATATAGTTTTCTGTGTTTGATCTACCATCGTGATTTTTCTCAAGTCGTAATAATACTTTTGACATACCTTTAGTCTAGTTTCGTTTGTGATAAAATACCATTGATGGATCTATTTATAATACCATTTTTTAATATCAAAGTCTAAAGTCTTTATTTTCTAATTTTGTAGTTATCATGGGAACTTTGCTTTGTATGGCATTATGAAAAACTTAAGATTTAACTGATGATTAAAATTAAGTTACGTACAAAACTTCCATGATTCAAAACTAAAGATTAAACAATTTACGTATTTATCTATTTATGTAAAAATACAAATGTACATAATTTAGATATAAAATGTTGGATGTTTGAGCCTCTCTATGGTAGATCTCCGTTGTATGGATTGAATTTTTCTGCGGTAATTGTCGCGTCTTCGGATTTCTTCTGAAATACCCGTAGAGGGGCTCATGTTTAAATCATGAAACCTTGTCATATTGTAATGAATATCATGTTCGAATTCACTATTCAGTTTGGGGACACTGATTCCGGCCGCTGGTCCTTAAATTGCCCCTCGCCTGACCCGTGAGTAAAACTCAACTTAAGATACTATAATTATTGAACAGTTAATATGAGAAATGTTTAAGTAAACTGAAATATGTAGTTTTTCCTTTAAACTTTTGAACTGAAAGCTTCTATATATTTCTACTAACTTCCACAACTTGCGCATGCGTGTAAACCGAATTGTAAACCGTTTTATATTCAGTTCAAATAATAAACAAAAAACTCAGTTTAAAACATTTCAGTGAATAACATTAACAACAGTTCGATGCTGAAAGAGTCCAGTTTGAAAGAGTGATGATTAATTTATGTACTGATTGGAACCAAACTAACAAACAAACGAACGAAGGAACCAATGAACGAATCAGTAACGAACGAACGAGCGAACGAACAATGAACGAATGAACGAATTAACGAACGAACGAACAATGAATGAACTAACTAACTAAATAACGAACAAACGAACAATGAACGAATGAACAAACGAACGAACGAACAATGAACGAATACACTCATGAACAAACGAGTGAACGAGCGTGCGAACGAACGAACGAGCAAACAAACGAACAAACAAACAAACAAGGCAGCGTAACGAAACGACCACAAGGCCTATGATTGGTCGTTTGGTCGCTGTTGTGCGTATTGTTTACTGGTTTCCATACACCAACGAGCTGAGAAGTCAGGTTACTAACAAACATTGTATATTATGAATTTCAGATCCGATCTGGATCACGCAAAACGAGCGTGAGAAGTTCATCTTCCGGACAAGTCACCTTTCAAAATGAATGCCTAAAACAAATGAAACCTTTAACTAGAGCTGGAAAAAAAAAATCCTACATTCACAACTTCAAACCGCGAGTGTTAAGTTCCTGTGCTATTGTATAACTCGAACTGACTGAATTATCGTTCTTCAACGTAAATTTTTACGCTAAACGTTTTCAAATTTCTGAAACTCGTCAGGCTCTACCTGAATTTTGAGATCTCCAATTATCAATTATTTGTTGCGTTAAAAATGTAATCCATTTTAAACAGCGGCGTAACTTAAGATGTAATCTTACCGAATTTGTGTGGAATATCCAAGATATCTTTTACGTTCACTTCATGATCACTTCATAGAAATATTTCGATATTTCATTTGTGTAAATAAGGCTAACGAGTTGTTAGTCAGTACCATGCGAGACCAAATCTGCCCTATTCTTGAATAGTTAGGAATAATGGCGAAGCGCACAAAGTCTCAAAATAGAATGCAAATTATTGCACCCCAGCGAGACTCGAAAAACATTGGCGTGTCCTGAGAGAACTAGAAGGAATAATGGTTAATGCGCACGGCTCTTTAGAAGACCACTTTTTAGTGATAAGGATCCCGTGGATAAATAAAGTAATTGATTGATTGATTGATTGAAGGAATGTAGGCGAAGTTTTCGTGTCAAAAGTGTTTTTGGTTCACCGTCTTTCTTGCTTGAAGAAATCTTTAAAATTGTCCGCAATTGCGGTTTTTTTGTCTGAGTCATGACGTCACTTGCGCGCTTCGCTATTAAGTAGTAGTTGTCGTGTTATCAGCATGAAAATACATGTAGAGAAAGCTAGCTACTCTGTAATTACTTGGGCGAAATGACCTGGTAGATTTTTATTTGTGCTTTCCTCGTGGGATCTACATATGATTAGTAGAAACTCAGCTGTGTTCAAATGGAAATCCGTGAATTTGATTGGTTCTCCGACTGTTTATTAGCCGATGGGAAACATTCGCGCGCGGGTTGCCCCTTTGTCCGTTCAGGGCAAGATTGCTTTTGACGGAAAGATTTTTCTTTAGTTTTTGCTTAAAAGTACATAAAATGGTAACTTTTGGAATGAAATCCTTTAGAGTTTCTACTAAAACAATGAAACTACTCGCCCCCGTTTTCTATGAGAGATAGTCAACTCGGTTGCGCCTCATTGACAGTGTTCGCTCACAGAAAACTCGGGCTCGTATATGTAGTCAATTTGTTAAATAGAAGCGTAAACAACTTATTTGCTGCTACAAAATTTAGTCTAAGAGAGCTAGGCTGTGTTATTTATCACAATTGTAAATTTAAGTAAATCAGGTCAGGATTACTCCGCATAATGATCTCCCAACATAGCGCGACCTAGCTCCTTTGAGTCAGTTTATACGTGCTATAGCAGTTTACTAGCCATGCCGTACTAACAGGTTCACGTTTGAGAAGACACGTACGCCGGCGCGAGTAGCCGAACATGAGCCTGCCCGCTGGCTAAGTGTAGCAGATGTTTTAACTTAAATTAAGGAAAAAATGAGTGGTATGCAATTTAATTTCAGCCGATCGTCTTATACTATGAATCAGTTCGTTTCTGACATTTTTATTCGCGGTCACATCAATAGTACATCGTCGTGTACTAGGTACACGTACACGTACAAAACGCGACTTCAGATTTAGGACGGGAGAACGCCGTTCTTTGCGTAGATATGTGATGTATAGGGAAATTATTACGTACCATTATCTACCCAACATATATAGATGTATTTAAATCGCTTTAGAAGACATAAAGGATTATGTGATATACGAATCGCTTTGAACTACATAACAGATTATATGGGTTGGGGTTAGGGTAAGATTTCAGATTGATTATATAATGATATATTGGGTACATAATTATTTTCCCATACATAACATACCTACCGTACCTACCTGTCCAATAATGCCGCGTTCTCAAAGCATCGCAGGCTTTTACGCCTGCGATGTCTGGACCCAATGCGAATGCTCTCTTTAGGATGTTACGTTTCCTTTTGTTAATTCTACTTTGTGTTACATGTAGAATACAAAGCATGATTGTCACAAGTGAACGCATTAAAAAAGTTTACCGCAGTAACCGACCAAACTATCAATGGAAACGTTAGTTTTGCATGGCGTGATAGCAAGAAGCTTTGAGGGGTTTATATGCCTGAAGCCTGAAAAGTTTGACTGAGGACACAAAACGAGTTCGCGAAGCCGCGAGAGGAATGGAGAGAAGGGAGTCCTCACCATTCCCCTCGCGAATTATAGCAGCTCGTTTTGTTCCCACGCGTCAACGAAATCAGGTTAGCAAGAGTAATATCTCAAAGACAGTTTCCAAACCAAGTGAGTTCCGACATAAACTCCATTTATCTTAGTATGCAAGGGAAAAGGAAACTCCGGGTGCACGACCTTGTGACGAAAACAGTGCTGTACTCTCGTGAACAAGTGATGGAAGGGGCAGCTAAGTAACACTCCAGCACAGTTTGCACAAGAATCAGAAGAAATGATAAATAGCGGGAAATCAAGTACCTCATTTAGCATAGGGAGTAGAAAACTGAGATCTGCGAAAATCGCCGTGTTTTTGATCGCTAGCAGCGACTTGCGCTCAAAATCGCAGGTATTATCAGCTAAAATACAAGGCGATTTGGGAACGGCGTATTGAAAATTACCAAGCGTGTTGCCGGCGTTAATCTTGATTCCTTATACACAAAGTTTTATTGGTGTTTGCAAACTGCTCTTAATTCACATTATGTCGTCACCGAAGAATATATTCTTGAGTTCGAAAATCATTGAACGCAGCTTCAATGAGCTTGAATGTTTGAAACATAATTCTTAACAGGAAAACTACTAACGACAAAAGGAAGGATTTGTGGTAGGCGCTAGTTAAATTTATTCAAATTTAGTTACCGTTACTGTAACATGCACGCAGCCGACACTGCTGAAAAACGCACCCAGTGACATCATATTCAGGTAGTCATCGTCGAAAGGGAGGTCATAACATCCATTTATGACAAAATTTTAGCCCAAATAGCAGAATTATGACGGTGGCAATTGAGAAGTTAAAAAACTTAAAACAATCTACCTTTAGCATAAATCTTAACCTTAAATGTGCAAGACTTTTCTTAAATAAAAATTGTCTCGTTTTTCTCTCGTTTTTCGCAGTGTTATGCAGTTTAGTCCCTAGGCGTTCTCGTCCTCCTACAGGCGAGCGTGTGGCACAGTAATGGCCTGGGAACGCATGAGTTCTCGTCAAATCACATTCTCGTCCCCATAACCCTTTTCGTTTCTCTTAGCCGGCAGGGCCTTGATAGGAAAAACGAAGGGCTCTGGGGACATACGATTTTAAAACAAATTTGAATTTTTTTATTGGCTGTTGAGATTAAAAAATATTAAACGGAAGCCAAAATGTTCGCCGGCCGCCTTATTACAATACACAACATGTAGAAACATCAATGCTATATACATGAAGTCCGGAAATCCTAGAATCTCGGACTGGAAATCCTATGTCTCCAGACCCCTTAGTTTTTCGTGCCAAGGCCCTGCCGGCTAACAATCAAAGGCTCCTAAGAGCGAACTCATTCGTACATAACAAAAATCATGGCAAAAATGTGATTACTTGTAGGGGATATTTCGACACATACGCCACCCTCATCTCTATCTATAATTATGCCTTATTATCAGGAAGAAAATATTGAGGAATTTTTGAGTTGTTGACATGAATTTGTTGAAGCAGAAACAAAACAGTACATTCACAGCTAGAGTACTTGTAGTTGGTCTTTTCTCTAAGGGTTGGAGGAGTTGTTTTATATCAGGAACTGGGCGAACCACCAGGCGGTTTGGACGGGAGGGGCTTGGGGCGAGACGAGAATTATTGACTACGGACTCTTTTGTAATTTTTGAGGATATGTTTGTCAACCCAGCAATGGAGAAGCTGATTGGCCAATTTAAATTGTGCGCGCGGAATGGCATCGAGGATGTCGTGATCAACTGCCGTTACATTTGCACGCGTGCTCCTAGTCTTGTTATAAATTTTGCTTCAATCCATTAAAACAATAGTGCCCGCTCTGACAAGATTAATAACAAGACGTCAAGAGGCGCTTGGTTGTGTTGGATGAATTTTCAAGCTCATTTAAAGGAACTTTGTGAAACAAAACACTGCGTTGACGTGTTGACGCAAACACATAAGATCTGTGATGGTATTGCACACGTGTAACTTTAGATTGGGCACATTGGCGAATCAGCTTCTCCGCTGCTGGGCTGATGGATATCCTCAAAAAATGCATAGAGTCTGCAGTCTGTTTTTCCTCGCGCTTGTCCTTTTCCTTTTCTTGTCTTGCCTCAATCCCCCCTCACACGTCTTAAACCTTAATTTACAGCATTCCCTTTCGAAATTTCGAGAAAAAACAGACTGTAAGCAGTCTAATTCACAGCTGAAATGCCAGTGTAAGAAAATAGAATGCTTTAACTAAACACAACATACAACTTTATTTTCATTCAATTTGACAAATTTTAATGTTAACAAGGTTTATGAACAAAACATTTCTTTCTAACTTCATTTATCGACATTAACAAGCTCAAGGCATTAAATAGAAAAATATGCAACTTTTTACACACTAAAGAATAAATAGGCATTTCCTAGCCACCTTGTGCATAGGTTTTAAAATGAGTCCTTTACAGGTTACCAACATGTTTACTCTTCACATAAATACTACAAAAATTACCAAAGTGTGAAACAAGCTCCCCACTACCCCACCCACTTTCATTCAGAAATTCCTGTGGCTTGTATATATGCATTGTTTTTGTTGGTTGCTTGAACTGCAGTGGAAACATGATATTGGCTTTGGCAGCAAAAATATAAAAATAATTATTACCAAACTTTCAAAAGTACCACTTCAATGAAATACAAAGCATTTCTTTCAACCAAAAGTTAATGCAATTTCCCTTGTAGCTACTGTTACGACATTTTATTCAACAACTATCGAAATGTTAACGGTTATATTTTGTAAAATAAAATCATGTAAATGTGCAAAGGTGATGGGTGGAATTCACTGACTAAAAGTAGGTGGGGCAGTAGAAGAAAATTGAGCGGGGCAGGAATCTAAAAATTTGGGCTTGTTTGTAGTATACGAGTTTCAAATAATTGTTTTTTCTTGTGGCAAACAATAATAAAACAAAATCTGCAAGATTCTTGTATGTGTCTCATCTTATGTGTTACAGAACTGAAACAAAATGACTAGACGATAATCTACAACGGATAGTGGAAATGAACAAAAGCAAATGCAATCTGTATGCAGTTTTTACAACCTTCAGATTGAGGGGGTTGTGATCAAAGTCTAAGTAACAACAACAAAACATTTTTTTAACAAAAGTCCAGTAACTTCTATCATGCACAATTTGCAAAAGCAAATGCAATCTCTATGCAGTTTTTACAATCTTCAGATTGAGGCGGTTGTGATAAAAGTCTAAGTAACAACAAAACATTTTGTAACAAAAGCCCAGTAACTTCTAATCATTGTCATGGACAATTTGCATGGACAAAATGATTTTGTCTGTTTTGGAAATATTAAATTTAATCTTCTTTATGTGCAGAAGTGTTGCATATATCATGCTTGTATTTAATTTTGTGACATCTGATTTAATGTTGTATCCCTCGGTTGATGATAGTTCAGCAAACAGGGCTTTAAGAGGGGCACTTGGTGAGTAGTAACGCCCTATTTTCTCACCTTGGTCATCACCTAGTAAGAAGTTAGCAGACAATGTTGCTGACAAAAATGATACGAGCATCATCTGCCCACAAGAAGTGCACTTTACCATTTCAGGATCATTGTCGTCCTCTGCTGGGATTCTGCCATTGCAATTCACACAAACAGACAGCTTGCTGATATCGGCTGTCAGGATTCTACCTACAATCTCTTCACTTTCTGTTTCTTTAGGCTTAAGTTTCTCAGCCTCCAATAACATGGCTTCGGAGATCTTGATTTCTTCAATACATGGCGAAATGGTTGAAGACTGAGCGCACTGGAGATATGTCTTATTAAAATAGCCCACTCTCACATCTCCAAATACATACGCCTGCCCTTCTTTGACTGTCTCTATCACGTCCTCCCAAATGGTAGCAGCGATGACAGCAGTTCCATCACTGACAACGAGCTCGCACTTCTTCACATCTTTGCCTGTGGAACGTGAAGTTGGAACTAATTTGAGGGTATGTTTTCGCACTGACTGTCTGACTTTTCTACTCCTTTGCAAAATGCGTTTTAACTGCATTGCAGGTATCCTCGAGACTGCTCTGTCTCTTGACTTGTAAATGTCACGTCGCTGGCTTGAATTAATAAATAGGTCAAAGCGAGATCTTCTTGTTATTTGTTTATTTACCTGGATCGTTTCCTTGACTTGTGTATCGGCGTGTTCGTCGCCGCGTATGCATTCTTGTGGCAGAGTTTTCACTCCACTATCATCAACTTGACTTTGTGATTCATCGTTCTGGCACCAACAAAGGGAAACAAAGGAGCGTACTTTTAAAACGACTGAGTTAAATTTCTCCTGCATGTAGCGGATAAGGCTTTGCATTACACTATAAAACTGCATATTTACAGTTTGTAAGGCAACTATGTTTGGCAGTTTGATAGCTGGGCCTTGTACGACAATTGTATCGCAGGGCCTTGTACGGCAACTGTATCACAAATATACAGGCGCGACCGTCGAACCAGATCGAAATTGCGCTCTAAAAACAGCTTTAGTGAGATTCTAGGTCGCTTCACTTTTTTTGTATGTGTTAGAGCAAATGAAATAATGGCAGAAAGAGCGATTTTTACTTACCGAAATGACGTGTGAAACCCAGGCAAAGTAAAAAATTCCTGCCAAAAAACATGGCGGCCTTCCTGCAAAAGCCAAGCCTCGTGACGACCGACAAAAATAGCCCCAGGATGGGAGGCATGGGAGGTAGGTACGCGGGCTCATTTTAGGAGAAGAAACAAATTTATACTTTTGCATTTTGACTAATTTTATTTACTAAAGAATTACATACGTACTACTACATTACCTCGAGGTATTTTGAAATTTACCGGTAAGAAGTGCTAATTAGCTTGTTTTTGCTATTCATGGCAAGTTACTTTTCGGCTTGCTACATGGTCAGCGGTTGTTCCCATTTTCTTACGTCACTTCCGCTATTTCTGCCAACTAAACGCGGCCATTTCCGTCCACGCAGATTTCTGCTAACGCCGTTTTCTCGCTATCCACAATAACTCATCCATTGCTTCGCAACGAATGAGTTAAAAACGAAAGGGCTATAGGGACGAGAATGATTTTCGTCCTCGTAGCCTTTTTCGCTTCTCTCAGCAGGCGGGGTCGCTGCACGTGAAACGAAGGGCTCTGGAGGATTTTCCAGCCCTAGAGTCTAGGACTTCCGGACTACATGTATGCAGTGAGGGGGTAAGTTTCTAAAGAAACTGTGGTGCTGCGTCGGTGGGAAGTATAACAAAATAATTTTGTTTTATCAACTAGGTTGATAATGTGAATTGGCCACCGTAAAGAGATTCAAGAGCTGACGTTTCGAGCGTTAGCCCTCCGACGATGGGCTAACGCTCGAAACGTCAGCTCTTGAATCTCTTTACGGTGGCCAATTCACATTATCAACCTAGTTGATAAAACAAAATTATACATGTATGTGGTGTTTGTTTAATTTTACATGATGTGTGCTGCACTGTGTTGACTGTCGGTGAGGAATTCGAGGCCCAGTTAAAAACTATAGTATTGTTAAAATTTCAAGTTGTTTGTCGCTCTTCTCGCGTAAAACCGTTTTGTTACAACATCGGCAGGTATTATTGATCACAATTTTGGAGAATCTTCCAAATCCTGCAAGCCCTCCATTTCTGTTCAAATTTCGCGCCAGTGTTAGCCGCGAACATTTTTACTTCCGTTTACCATTTCTTCTGTACTGAATGCACACATTGAATGATACAGTTTTCTCCTTCATGGTCTGTCTATTGTATAAAATATATTTTCCAATTTGACAATTTAATGTACATTTTAAAAGAATAGTTTTATACAACTCAAAATATTTACAAATGAAACAGGTTACTATCCACATAAGCCAATTTAGCCGAAAGGCTGGGTAATTGTGAAATTTAAATTGATGTAGTTGTCCTGTTTGTCTAACTTTAACATTTTACATCGTCAATTGAATGTTTGCGATTGGATAAACAGGGAAAAATCGTGAATAAATATGGTCCTGTCCTCTCTCGGATTATTTGCATCGCACAACTGGCATCAGAGGTACGCATTAATGTTATGCGGTTACAGTTATGATGCAGGCTTAAGCCCCCCATGGTGTCGGATGTCCAGTACTTATGGAGAAATTTAGAAGCTATTCGTTTCGCCCTCTGTTACAGCAAGACTTTTCTGATCTGATCGGCTAAGCTCTGGGTGTCTGGTTCGACGTAAGACTGACCAGGGAAGAAATATTTTTGTGATGACCGAAGTGTGAGTAGCTGTGAATGTTGGGCTGGCTCGTACACAGCTAAATCATCTTCATCGGGAAACGGGTTTAGTGTGAGAGTTTTGAGATGGAGCACCATGTTGTTTAACACCACGCTGCGGCGCGTTTGGTAGATTGTTGGCAACGGAAACGCTGGAAGAAAGAATAGTCAATTCACAAAGCATTAAATATTCATCAAGAGAATCGTGAAGGAGGTTTGGGTATCCGGTCGTCATTAGCATTTATTTCTCCGTTTACTCCTTAGTTATAGTTTATCAAGTACTCTAGACAGTGTTTTTTGGCTTTCCAAACAGCTCGAATCAGAGTTTGTCGTATTTCAAACTCTCTTCGCGGTGTCCAGGTACCACAATACTGTCTCTCAAACAAATAATTATTGCAACACTGATTGATCCTGACCATTGAAAAAATTCAGTGACTAAGGCGGGACCCGAATCCACGACCTTCGGGTTACATGTCCACTGCTCTACCATCTGAGCCACATGGCCACGATGGTAACAGCGCGTGAGTGAATCCGATTTGATCTTACAGGAATTTCCTGTACACATGCTTAAGTTTCAAGTTGCACAAACCATGGCGTAGCTCTTTAAGGCCCGTTTACACGGCTCTGGACTCTGGACAAATTTTTGCACGGACGAATTTTGTTCCTGACCGCCTGTTTACATGGATCCGTGCAAATTCTGTTATACAGATTGCAGTGGTGTTTACACGGATCTGTGCAAAGTTTGAACAAGTCGCGGCGTTTGAATGGGTTTTTACGTCTCTGTTGTGATTGGTTATTGCTACTGCTTTAAACCAAGCATGTTGCAGCCCTTGCAGTACGCGGCAAATCAAACATGGCGGCAGACAAAAACTTTACGTGGTTTGATGAGGAAATGAACTTATTGCTACATGTAGTTATAGACTACAAAGCAGGAAAAGCAGGGGGAGAAGTTGATTATGAAACGGTCAGGAGCAAGTACGAAGACGTAACCAAAATGTTTTTGGAAAAGTACCCTGAAACGACTCGCTCGTCCCCTCACATCTGTAATCTGCTTTTGTTTGTTTCTTTTGTCGTAATTTTAACAAAATGTAACAAACCAGGGACAAAATATAACAAAAATGTTTCATTTTTTACTACGCAGCCAGGCAAAACATAACTAGATTCCAGGCCTTAACCGCGCTATCTGGGCAGAAAGATGCACGGTTCGGGTGTTCACACTAGTCCGTACGAAATATGGAACCGTGCCGGTCAAAAAGTTGACCTGCTTTTCCCAGGTCCCAAACTTGCACACTTAGCCGTTCAAAAATTCGTCCAGTTCCGCCGGTCCAGTGTAAACGCAAGGTGGAACCGTGCAAGTTTTTGTCCGTGCAAAAATGTGTCCGGACCCGTGAAACGGGGCCTGAAACGACTTCGTGCTTCGTAATAAAGACAGTTCAGTAATGAGAAAAATATGAAAATCAAAAAGCGCCTTTACCTAATGCGAGGGAAGTTTCCCTTTCTGGATGGCAGTGACTGCAATGCGTTTCTCCCAGCCGCGCTAGGCTCCGTTTACTGTAAAAAAAAAAACGCTTCACGTCATTAGTATTGCGTCGTGTTAAAAAGCTACAGAAATAATATTGTGCGTCCAAAATGACATCTCCACGAGTTCATTAAAACCCACAGCTCTTTATAAGAGAATGGCTTTTTATTTTATCAGGCTTATAAAGTTTTAGTGTTACGTCTATTTTACAATTAATTTCGTCCGCATTTAAATTTACTCGCACCTGTGTATTTTGGGTAAAACCAGCACCGTGTTCCGCGAGTTGTCCTGGGCCTGCACAGGCGTCTTTTCACGTGTTCGCGCGCGAGCTCGCTCCAGTTCCTCCTCCATTCGAATCTCACAGAAGTAGTTTATTGCTTCTGCGGGCGTCGCGGTGTCGGCGGCTCTCCCCCCGAGCGCCTCGACATCAAACGAGACTACAAAACGACAAAAAACACATGAAGTCATTGGTAAATTAGGCGGAAAATTGTAGTTGTCACGTGTTCTAGCAAAAGCACAACAGAGAAATAAAGAAATAAAAAAGAAACGGGCTTACTGCTTGTCGGCTTGGACATCTCGGAAGTTGTTCTCTGTTTGCAAAAGTAGAGAAGAGCATGTAAGTACAGGCAAGTAAGTAACGACTTCATTTAATAGGACTAAGATAGTAGAGGGAAGAAATATGATCATTGTCTTTGACAAATTGAAAAAGAGGAACACACAAAACTGAACAAGAACTGAAAAAGAAAACGTGGACGAGCTGTATTATGGGTAGACTTGCCCCAACTCGCTCGTTTTTTCTTTGTATCGATAGACATGGTAGAGTTACTTGAAAAACATCGGTTTGAAATCGCGCGAGAACGCTTGCTCCGCGCCGCCATTTTGATTTTCAAGCCGTCTCCGGACTACCGCGCGCCCTCCCTCCGCGTAGCGAATCAAACAAGTAACTTGCAGCAACTCTATATTATGGCTAGTGAAGGCAATGACAGTAACGAAGATCGTCAACTGGCGAACAGTAGTTTGATGACCTGCCAAATTTCCAAAACTTTTAATAAATGAAACAAATATATGGGAATCAGTGGGGAGAATTAATCAATTGACAATGCTACCAGTAACTCACCTGTGAAATTCCCCGGTCGGCTTTCAAGATTCCCTTTATCGAGCTGGGTGTTTTCGGCGTCTTTGTTCCTCTGCGTTAACAAAAGAAACAACCAAAAAAGCTTCAAACCAACAGCTTCAATGCCTTCGATCACGAGAGCAGATTTGAACTTGCGACCAAGCCTCTGTTATAGACGTGGAGTGAGCGTCGTTTTTTGGCAAATCTTCGTTCAAGCACTCGGAGAGCATTCGAGAAGTTTCCGACTCTTATCATCCAATCAGAAACTACGAGTACTTGCAAAACAGTCACGTCACTATGGCGCGACGGGAATACGACATGTTGGTTAGAAAAAGGTCGGGGACAAAACATCGCAGGTTCAGTTACTAACTGCCGTGAAAACGATACCTCCATCGACTCGAAAATATTACTCTCCTAACTGCAAAAGCAACATCTTTATGGCAAACAAAACAATAATGAAGCTTAGGATTTAACTTACTTGACTACACTGCCGGCTTGAGCACGGCTAATCTTGCCTGCCAGGGAGCGAATGTGCTGTCTAAACTGACTAAGCCAGTTATTAAGCCATTGCACACACTTATCCTTGATGCGGGCCTTTCTTCTGTTTTCAGGAAAGCTCTGAAAAAAGGAAAGAAAAAAACACGATAATGGTTTCAGCGAGGAAATATTTAACATGAAAGATGATATAAGATGTATTTTCTATCCGAATTAATTGGAATATCGCTAATAAGATTTTCAACTTTTGTCTTATCTGTTGTTGTAGTGGTTTGGGACACTGTTTGGGGGACTTTAAAATGTTTTCTCAAATTCATTAATAATTCATCAAGTTAAAACAAAGAAAATAATTACCGTGAAGGAGGTTTGGATACCCGGTCTTAATTAGCATTGTTTTCGATCGAGAAGATATATCACACACTCGAGACAGTGTTTCATCGGCTATACAAACACGTCGCATTACGTCAAAAATACTCCTCAGTGCGACGTATTTCAACTCTCTTCTCGATCGGTGTTTGGATATCCCGGATGAAACACTGTCTTTCGTGATAAGGGGTTGCAAAAAGCTCATCCTAAAAAGTCTGCATATTTTTGGGCCCCTTCTTAGTAAAAAGCCCTAAAAAAATTGCCAATTTTTGCATTAAATGCTAAAAACGTTAGCTAATTTTTACTAATAGTTTTTGCAGTAATTTTACGTACCGTGGTATCGAACAAGTCTAGTTCTTTAGCAAAGTAGCTGGCAGTGTCTGGTACTCCAACTGAGGCCAACAATTCTCGGACAAACTTCCTGCAAAGCAATGAAAAACACAAGCGTTACCACGCGAAGTTTTAATGCAGCTAACTTACTAAATTTACGCACTAAAAAAGAATCGTTCCATAGTGTTTTATCGTACCTGATTTCTTCATCTCCGTCAACAAACTGCGCCATAAGCTCAGCTACA
The DNA here is from genome assembly GCA_947652115.1 of Blastomussa wellsi. Taxonomy (NCBI): domain Eukaryota; kingdom Metazoa; phylum Cnidaria; class Anthozoa; order Scleractinia; family Plerogyridae; genus Blastomussa; species Blastomussa wellsi. The sequence continues at coordinate 42,642,401 of OX393561.1, forward strand.
AAGGAAGTTTCGTAGACTTGCATGGAGTGTGACAACTGCAGAGCCGCACGTAGAAACTGCTTGGCCTCGGTCGAGCCATGCGCAGTAGGGTGATCCGGGATATTCAGTTCTGCTATCATGGTTCGGTTTACCTTTTCAGCTGTATCTCGGTTCAAACCTTCTTGACGGTGCAACAACATGATGGCCTAAAAAGCATTAAAGGCGAACCGGATAGAGAAGTCTGTTTCTGTGAACTTTGCACCAAACGAATTGACAGAAAAAGAAGTAGCTCTCATGTTAGTGGTGTTACAGTGACCGATTCTGCGTGCAGGATTCATGGTAGTTGTAATCAATTTCACACTCCAAGTCTCGAGGATGACGTGCTCAAGATGAATACAATAACCATGAGTCCTTGCGCGCATAGAGGGAATCGGGGATTACTTTATGGTCAAATCTCTCCAACACGGAGATCATCGGAACCTGCACAAACTACCTGTCGTAGGGAAGTGTCCGGCTTAAAGAAAGTTAAGATACAGCCGTAAAATGACTAACAAACGGCGCGCAAGAACCAACAGCTGTCATCCGTCTTAGAGCAATGTCGGGTAGTAGCGAGTTTAGTTTAAAGTAAAATGACTTACAAACGGCGTACAGGGACCAAAACCAGTTGTCCGTCTTATAGAGGTGTGTTTGTCTTGCAGAGGTGCCTGTCATACAGAGGTGTTTGCCTTACAGCTGTCCGTCTTTCAGAGGTGTTCGTTTTACAGAACTGTCTGTCATGCAGAGGTGTCTGTGTTAAAGGTGTCTGTCCACGAGAGTTGACTGTACAGCATGGAAAAGCTCGTAAGTGCTTTCTTCGCTTCCTATTTAGTGGAAGTTGGCATACAAAGATCTACTTACAGCACAGATTTGCGTCTTTAATTCATGATCTGTCGTCTTCTGAATTTGGCGTAGCAACAATTCCACGAAGCTTTCTGGTGTCCACGGCTTGGGAAACGACTGAAAATAAACAACGCTAACTTGAGTGACGTTCTTTCCTTCGCCACGTGGGAGGGGGATGGGGGAGGAGGGCAGAAAAAGGCTTGTTCTGAGTGAGAAGACGTGGTATAAATTAGATAAGATTACGTACAAATTGGAAAAGATTACGTACAAATTAGATAATACGTTACGTACAAATTAGATAATATTTAATAACTTTACTTATATTAAATTAATCGGTTGAAGCTTTGCTGAGTTTTCAAATGGCCAGCATTCACTTGACGGTCTATTCTCAGAATGTATAGGATACGAGCAGTCCCTTTTTTCTTAGTTCGCGCTCGACCGACTAAGAAAAAAAGGGACTGCTCGTAGTCTACAGAATGTAGCTATCAAAGCGACCGTCCACGATTTATAAGTCAAGTTTGGTTTTTGCAAAGGTATATAAACGACAAAACAAAAAGGGAATTTGAATAGTTAGGATTTAGTTAGATTGAGAGAGCTTACGGAAACGAACTTGAAATAAACTCACCATCTCAATGTAGAACAGTTCTCAGGTTTATTAAATTTTTAGCTTCTACTATATAGGCCTTTGTTTACCTTTTTTATCCCCACTCAAAACCACACGTGTGACGTGGCTCCCTGTTGAAATATCTTCATTATTATAAATGTGCGTATTACACTAACCTCCGGGTTTGTATCAGGAAAGAACTTCTCAAACCAAAGTGTTCCCTTGAACTGCGTGATGAATGACGGCAACGGAGTAGGAGGGGGTGGCGTGGGTGGGGCAGGACTTGGTTCCTTGGGGGGAGGGGGTGTTCTGCAAAATGTGGAGGAAAGAAAATTACGAGTCGAAAAATACAATATGATGAACTTTGAGCAAATAACCTTTTGGAAGCAGACTTTCATAAACAAATTCAAGTTTATCACTGACTTTAGAACATAATTCACTTGCTAACAGTCGTGAGGTTTTTATGTTTCGGGCTGCAGTTATAACGGATTTACACCAACTAAATTAATTTGTGCGATTTAGGCATTATCCCTCAAAAAGGCTAAGCAAGAAGATTTAGGTTAAAGAACACTTCTTTTAGTTGCCTGGCGTTTACTAGATAAAACATCTTTAGTTGGAAACTAGGAAGAATGTGATAACTGTAAGCAAGGCATGTCAAAACGAAAATAGAAAGAAAGACAAGAATTGTAAAGATTAATGACAAAAGACAGCCTACAGAGAAATGAATACCTGTTTAAGAGTGACCCTAAACGTAACACTGTACAGAAGGTTTCTTTTTGCGGAGAAAGATGAACGATTTGTGAATACGTATCCTTCTCTGCTCGTGTAACGTTGGCAACGCTCAATCTAGAAAGAGTTTCTGAGTGATAGAGTGCAGCGTTCTTCGTGTAGTACTGGACCCGTTCAAGCAGTTCTTCCACAGGGCTTATTGAAGCAGATGATCTCTTTCTCTTTGAATTTGCATGGTATGTAGTGGTATGAGTCGCAACAGGCTCGCGAGGATCTGTATGTGAAGCTGACGATATACTTGCAGCCCGTTTTTCAGACGCGTGCACAAGTGTAGTTTTCAATGATTGACTCTCACTAGTACAAAAGGATTAGAATAGTTAAAGTGAACCAATAGGCAATCAGAAAAGAGGGAAATAACCCTAGAAAACGTAAGTTAGAATGTGCAGAATTAACGGCACAAACATCGCAAAGGGAGCATTTCTTTAACCAAGGAAATGAAAACAAGGGAACTCAAAACGACTCGAAGACCCGCAAAAACAAGAGCTGAAATCAGAGCACAAGTGCGACTTTGAGTCATCTGTGCAACTTTGAGTCACGTGGCGACTTTGAGTCGAGGGCGACTTTCAGTCACGTGGTGCAGAAAGGTCAAACAACAAAGGATCGAAAGGAAGCTAAAAGATATCCTCCGACGAAGGGCTAACACTCGAAACGTCAGCTATCGAATCTCTTTACGGTGGCCAATTCACATTATCAACCCAGTTTATAAAACCAAATTATAAAAGATATCCAAGCTAAGATGAGGGGTGAGGGGCGAAAGGAATTGGTATATGGACAAAATACGTAGTGGCTCGCGGACGGTGTAAAGACGCCAGAAAATTGCCAACGGAATGAGAGAATTGAAAATCAAGGCTAACTCCATCATACCACCTCATACCACCGTGCAAAGCGGCAATCACTGAAAAGGGGAAGACCGTACTGCTGAAGGCTATAGAAAAGGACGGGGAAAACAAAAAGAATAAAGAAGAAATAGGTTCAAAGGTTGCTTAAGTCAAGAATTAGGAAAAGTTTATTTCCTTGTTTCTGGAGAGTTATGGAAAAACATCAAATTTTGGAAGAGATCAAAAAAGCTGTGAAATAACTCACAGCAGTCAGCTTCTGGATCAATAATCATTTCTTGGAAAACCGTCACCCACCTTACCTCTACCCAATGTCACTGAGAAACATGCGCTAGGGGTGGGGTGGATGGAGGTTTTTCCAGGAACGATGATAGGAGGCAGTGTGGCCGAGTGGTTTAGAGGGCTGGTGTTATAACCCGGAGGTACCGGGTTCAACGCCTCCAACCTGCCACTAGTGGGATCTGTTTCTTGGTAGTCCTGCGTTCAAATTCTCGGTTACGCTTTGAAATATTTGCGCGAGTGACATGCCTGAAAACTAGCTAAGCTTAAAGCTAAGTGTATGACCACTATAAATACCATTTACATTATTTTTACATTTTTTTATAACCGGATACACGGCAACGCCCTGACGTTTTCTTAAATGGATTTTGATATGCAAAGAAGGATGAATATGAACATATTCATTATTTAAAAACAGCATTGATTTACCATTAAATTTAAGTTAGCACCGTTTAGCTTTACATTCTCGTTACCTTTGTTTAAGCGAGGTCACATCTGTAATGGCACCTTCATTTTCACGTGAGATTAATTCAATAGCCCAGGATGAAGGACTTTCCAGTAATTCGTTCCTACAGTGTTCATCTACATGTAAAACTTCCTTTCTCGTTGTTTGCGTAGAAGGTGGAGACCGACCATTTAAGTTTAGCATAGTATGATGGCTGCTGGGCAGTGGTGTTCTTTAACAGGAAAGGGCGTTTTTAAAAGGATTAAAATTTAATGTATCATTAAAAAATTTCACTTCATGTTTAACTCTTGACTTAACTTTAAACATCACCACTTAGATTTGAATAAGACTAAAGAGATAAATTAGTAGTTTCATGGTTTTAAAGAACTAGTAGTTAATTAAATAGTATTTTTAATCTGATTTTAGTATTACAGCGTTTTTAAAGAACACAAAGTTTTGTCACGAGCCGAATGAAATGGGAGCGGGGATCTTAAACTGAGCGCGACTCCAAACTTCATTTGGTTTCCCGCAGTTACGGCGGCAGTTTAAGCGTCATCTATAATTGAATGCTAGAATTCCATTTACTTGATTATGAAACAGTGTAACCAGAGCATTTCAAACCGTTACCTGCAGTTTGTCGAAGTAATATATCAAACCACGAACAATTTAACACAATTAGAGCGGTTTCAATTGAGTGTCGAAAGTAATATTAGCGAATTGCTTTTTTACCATAACTGCAGAAATTCTCGCGCGCTCATTGGCTAACGTTCGCTGTCTAAATATTCATCGAAGCACAAAAGAGCGAAAGCCTAGGTTCCAGGTTGCAGGCGCGTTGAAAACTTTCAAAAACAGATTCAATCGCTCAAACTGTTTACAGTCTTTGGTGCTGCTAGTTCTCAGAAATAAGCAACAAATTGCATCCAAAAGGACTCCTTTAAAGGGGAAATCATCAAATTCGGTTTTAAGATGAATATGGATCGGGATTGAATTAATCTGTGAAGGGAAAACATGACGTACCACAAAAAGCTCACGTCTATTTGTTAATGATTTTGCATTATCACGCTCAGTGATTGGTTTAAAAATCTCGCGCCACTTTTTCAACCAATCAGAAGCAAAACCAAAACCAAGTGTGCCCCGCGCGTGCACGTTTTCCCGCGCTTTGTGCCGGCTATGTGTAATTACTTCGAGTTTTGATTGGATCACTGGATTGTCTCCGTTCTTTGTGATTAACCAAAGTAATTACTTTGGTTTTGGTTTTACGACACTCAATCTTTAAAGCATTTAGGTAGAGTACGTCATGCTTACGTAACTTGCTTTGTGTCACCAGGACGAAATATCTTCCCTGTTCGATAAAAAGCGACCACCAACAACATGTCCAAAGTGGAAAAAATATACCAAAAGACAACACTGTTAACTTACGGTTCTGGAGTCTGAGGTTTCGGTCTTGTTACCAGCTTTTCAATAGGCCGAAGAGGCTTGGCGACTTCTTTCTTTGGGGTCGGGGCCCTGGTAGGTGTCCGGGGAGGGGACGGGGGTGGCGTGGGGGTAGGGGATTTCAAGAGTTCATTATCATCGATGGGCTCAGGCGAGGGAATGTCTCGTAAAGCAAGCTGCAATTGATCCGCGAACTTTGACTTTCCTTTTGCCTTCTTGCCTTTTGGACTTTCTGGAGATTTGGGAAGTTTCTGCAAAATAAACAAGGTGAAATGTTTGACCAAAAATCAGAATCATCAATGAGAGTTCTTTGATTTAGTCACTTGTTTTCCATTGTTACAATACCACCCGGATGTCATATAATCTGGTTTTATCAACTGGGTTGATAATGTAAATTGGCCACCGTAAAGAGATTCGAGAGCTGACGTTTCGAGCGTTAGCCACTCGTCGGAGCGAATCAAGGAATTGTGGGTCGTGTGTAGTTTATATACAGAAAGATGGAGCTTCGCTATTGGTTGGTGCCTGGTAACGTGAAAACAACGGACTAAATTAGTTGAATGAAAAGCGTTCGTTGATACCGTGAGGATTAAGAGTGCCGATTTGAATAAATAAATTTTTGTTCCAGAGTTTTGCGACTTTCTGTGCTTCCATGGTGAAGGGAAAGGCCGCAGACTGTAATATGTTACCACTATAAACCCATAGAAAGTGTGGGCTATTGCTTGACTAAACTATAGCTTCTGAATCAAGCTTCAAGTACTTGCCAAACATGCGAGGGAATGCCAGTAACATGCTAACTAGGACAAACTTTTAAAAACCCTTTTAAATCTTGCAAAAATGCCCAAAATCTGTTATTCCTTCACCTTTTACACTTCACACCAAACTCCATCCACTCACTACTGCGTCCTTTGAATCAAGCCAGTTCACTCGAATGCCGAAAATTCCCGTTTATTTTGGTTTTGTCTTACGTCGCTTAGTTTAAACGGCCTTTGTCAGCCTCCGCAATTTGGGATGCCATCGAAACTATGCAAACTGTATGGAGAAGCGAAATCTTATTGCATTACTGGTCTCTTTTGTCTCGTAACTCTCCGCGTAAAATATAATACTCACTAAAACTCTCTCATGTAAAACAAAAACAAAAGCGTGTCTGACTAGGGTCGTTAAAAAAATCGCGCCATTTTCTCAACCAATCAATCGTGATTCACGCGTGCACGTTTTCCCGCGCTTTGTGTCGGCTACGTGAATTTGCTTCGAGTTTTGATTGGATCACTGGATTGCTCGCGTCCTTTGCATGTGATTGGCCTGGGTGATAACTTTGGTTTTGGTTTCGCGAACCTCAAGTTAAAATCTCTCTAAACGGGATACGGCTTTCATTGTCTGGTCAGCAGTTATGGAAAGGCGCAAAAGAGGCACCGTTTATTTCAAGTGTTACACAACAAACTAAAGGTGATGTTACACGAGACGATTTTTAACTGTTGTATGGGGCGATTTTTAACGGAACCTCATTTTAAGCATGGGTACTCTTCGAGCGCGTGCTAATATCACGAAGTTACGTTAAAAGTCAGCGGGCATCGTGTTAAACGAATCAACTCCAACAAAATTCGGGCAATAATATTGCAGGCATTTGAACCGCCTTCAAATTCCTGTAACATGTTGCCCAAACAAAACGGTGCGTTGAAAATCGTCGTCATTTTTAACCCAACAAAGCTGCGTTAAAAATCGTCTCGTGAAAAAAAAAACACCATCCCATTCAACCCGGGGTAGCCAATCGAACGTTCAGTAATCGAACCCGATCGCTCGATTGGGTTCGGTAATCGAACTTAATCGAGCTCACCGAAAAATTTTGCCAATGGAATTCGATTGGGTTCGATTATTTTTGGTTCGGTTTCGTTCGATTGACTTCCCCGGGATCAAAGCATCTGGTGAGTCACGCGACCATACCTTTTTTCTGCCCTCCAGTTCAGCCAGTTGTTCAGCAGTCAACTGAGGTGGTTTCCACACTTCCGCCTCATCTTTACCCTCTTCTCGAAGATCCTTAAACATGGCCACAACAACAGAGTTTGGAATAAACCCATCAGGCGCGATAACAAACATCTCTTCGTCTTCACCCTCGGTTTTATGCGAGGCCAGACGCGATAGCCTCTGCGATACCAGTTGAACAGACTGGCTCGGCGAAGGATATCGATGGGACTTCGGCACGTCGACAACATATCGATCACGGTCCCGACTCACGAGCGGTGGTTCTATCCGATGGCTTCGGAAATCATGTCTGTGAATAGGAGCCGAATGAGATACTCTTGAACTCGTCTCCTCGTGTGAAAATATCTCGCTTTCTGTTTCCATAGTAAAAGGTCGTTCACACGGGGGCAATTCATCCAGTTCTTTCGTGGGAGGAAGTTCAGGAGTCTGTCTGACATCTTCCTGCAATGTTATGGGTTCAAACTCGGACATCGACAAACTCATAATCTCTGGTTTTGGAGGTTTTGCCGAGGATAAGTGACTCTTCTTTGATCTATTTGACTGACTACTTATCGAGAAAAATCCATGTCCCCTATCAGCGGAGTATGGCTGTTCTTCGTCTTCCTCGTAATCATAACCTTTGTCTCCCTCCAACGTGTCGTCTGGAAGATCGAAGTGCGGCCGTTTGTAAAATATTTCCAAGTATCTTTCAAACGCTTCTCCTCGAACGGTCTCAATGTCGATATTTTGCCGTTTCCTGCTGAATTCGTAAGTTCCGTCGCGAAGTTTTCGAAGCTCATTTTCCCGATCATGAATTTTTGCGAAAGCCTGACAAGAAAGTAGGAAAAATAAAGCAATCATCATTCAAGCGACAATAAATATATGGAACGTGAATAATTATGACAGTGAATAACTGTAGTGGAACGTGAATAATGCTGTAGTTGACACTAGCCTGTTCATCCTTCTATTTTTTAGTATTTTTTTCTTCAATCGTTGAATGCGGGAAAAATACTCAGAGAACTGTCCATTCTTTCGCGTTATTTTGCGTTAAAAAATAGAGGTTATCAACAGCACTTCAATGATGTCGTTAGTAGTGAGTCACCCTTGTTCGCTCTCGCGATACGTTTGGAGTTTGGAGTTTGGAGTTTGGAGCAACACGGGGAGAATGATATTCGGTTAGTTGCAGTTGGAGACCTGAGTAAGAACGGCAAGTGGGCTAACAGTTACACTGGAGCATGGTTTACTGGAAACAATAGAAAATTCATTAGATTGGCAGATTTACCTGACACCTCCTTTCCTCCTCCTGAATCTTCTCATCCATTTCATCTTGTGGCAAAGTGTCTTGAAATTCGCGGTACTTGTGCAGGGACGACTTAACTCGGTTTAGTCGCTGACACTCTTCGGGTGTAAGACCGCCCTTGATTTCCGAGTCGATATCCATCGGCGCCTCGGCAACAACTCGTCGGAAATCCATAGCCACCATTCGGAAAATATACGACTGTGGCATGTCTGGAGATGGAACAAAAATCAACGAACGCCCATGTAACTCTAAATCAAATAATTTGTTGAAGGGAAGGGTTGCCTAGCGTTTCAACGACTTTGATAAATTCAGCTAAAATATAGCTTAGTTGGAATATGCGAGCTCAAAAGGCCTATGAATACGTGTTGAAGAAATCGAAAATCAGACCATGATAGTATTCGCAAATTCAAGTAAAAAGAGCGCGGTGCGGTAATATAGTTTAAAACTAGTTTTAGGAAAAGACACACGAAACGAGATTTCTATTTTCTGCGCGAATACTCCAAGCAAACTTTTGTCCTATGTATCGAAATGGACTACACTTCATACATGTATGTGAGACCACATTACAACATTTATCGTTGCGTGGCAACTTGAATATTTATTTTTTCCGCTACAGATGGTGGGGCAACACACAGGAAAACCAAGCAATCAACAACGTTAGCAATAGCGGTGATTTATCTTTATCTCTTAGCATACCGCGTTTCAAGTGTGTCTAAAGCACGTTAGATTGTACTTACAAGTGGCGTAGCTGATTTTGTGTAAATGTTTGCCAATGCCCACTATCAGGTCGCCTTTCTGACTACAGAAACAGATACTGGTGGGAGTGGCGTTCAATTTGATGACACGCACGAGTCTGTTGGCCTCGTCCCAAATCCTCACGGAGCCGTCAGCACTGCATGACGCAAACAGCCTCATCTTGGAGCAACTGGCTAATCCCGTGACGTCATCCATGTGATCAGAGTCACTGTTATGGTCAAACCGCTCTGAGAGAGATTTTATTCAGCAGGTTAGTACAACGGGGGAAGCGTTTGGGTTGGAACCCTGCCCGGGCCACTGCGTTGCGTCCTTGAGCATGACACTACTCTCAGTGCCTCTCTCAACCCAGGTGTATAATTGGGTACCGGCAAAATAATGCTGAAGGGTGATCCTGCGATCGACTTGCATCCCATCCCGGGGGGAGTAGAAATACTCCTATTCGCCTCATGCTAAGGAAACCGGGATAACTCTGGCGTGATGGGCCAATAGGCTCGTATGCTTTTAGGAATTTGACAGAGAGGCAGGCACAAGCACTTTGTGTCACAAGAAATATTTTAATATCTTGCAATAAACTCTCGCAAGCAATACGTACATTAATTAACTCAAGCAAAGCAAACGCGAATTCAGTGCACTGTACTTGCATCATTTATAATGTAATTGTATTGTACAAAATAATGGCGCTTACTTTTCTGAGTGGTTTTAAACACTACAATGTTATATGAAGCTGTAGATGGCTCGTGGAATGCCGCACACAGCTTGTGGTGAGCCACCGACAGGAACCTGGGTGTCTCGTGACAATATAACGTCATCAGAGGGGCCAGGGCTTCCTCGGCGAATGGAAAAAGGCGCCAAATCTTAATCACGTGATCTAAAACAAAAAACAAAGACAATGATTTATTGAGATTAAAAACAGAAGCCGACAGAGCAAAGGTAAAAATTATTCAGCGTAGATTTTACAATTATAGCTTTAAACTAGGTTTAAACACCCCCAATATGCACCAAGAGGATATTCGAGTGCTAGACCGGCAAGTCTGTCACCCGTGAGCCGCCTCCGGGGTCAGGTCAACTAAATTTAAAAAAGCTTCTCAGAAAACTTCGTCTTCCCTTGTACCACCCTAAGATTCCAGTCACGCCAAAGAAAGCTGGGAAGACCAAAGTTACTCAGTATAATGCAATGATTGTTTGCAAGAAAAACTCCGCATCGCCTTGAAAACTTGAGGAAGGTCAAGCTGCTTATTCATTTTTCGAGCGAAGTCCGTTTTTTTGTTCCACTAAAATAAAAACTGCACGACATTTTTCGGCTGCGCCAAACAGTTGAAAAACCGCCGAGAAGGCTGGCGAAGACTCGCGGTCAACTGCAGTGAAAACAATTGATGATGACTTTGACGAAAACAGACGGTGCGCGCGCGCGATCACAGTTTACGTTAAATTGCGTGCGCGCGAAAAGAAATTACTCTTGTATCGCTTGGTAACAAGATTTTGGTCTAAGCCCTTAACTCACCCAGCCCGGCGGATATGACTTGATCAACTACTGGGTTAGCCACCATTGTTATCACTTCATCTCTGTGCGCCTGAAGAAAAGAACACATAAAGATACAGCAGGACTAATCTTACGTTACTCTTACTTTATATGAAGTGAAAGCGAACTATTCTGAATGGATTTTAAACGCTTAGTTTCTTCCTTTGAAAACATTTTTATTTCATCAAATAGTTCGCCCAGCTTCTTTGCAAGTACACTTACTATCACTGAGAACATTTTTTGCGATTTGCATTTTTTTTTACGATTTGAAAGCTGAAACTGATTCCTCCATGTGCTTTGCGTAATATATATACGTAACGAGGTGTACAAATGATGCGAAATCCCGCCTTGCAAGACGCAAAAAGGGAGGCAAAAAGGCACATTAGACTCCTCTCAGAGATTAAAACAAGGCACGTGTATAAATGACTCAAATTCGCGTCTTATTTTAGCCGCGTTCAATTTAATCTGCGTCGTCTTATCTTTCACAGCAAACGCTTTGCAGCGCATTGAAAATTTTTCTGAGCAAGCTCACCTCTATTTGAAAAGAGACTTTACCAGGCATCGCGTCATTCTGCCAGTCAAACAAGACAATCATACCATTTACACAGCCACCGAGCAGCAGAGTTCGGTCATAAGCATTGATAGTATTGCCTTGATTCAAAAGTTCCTCTGATCTTTTTTTGGATTTCAGGTTGGTGACCAAATCTCCCCAGCTATCACCTTCCAGCTCATCCTGCAAACAGAAATAAGTTCGCTTGGCGACTATGCTTGCTACTGCATTACTGCTGGTGTAAACTACAATAGCGGGATAAAGTCTCCATGTTAAATAAATGTTAAGCAAATCTGCTAAAGGTTTGGTTGTGCGGGAAATTTGGTTAATTCTGAAGCTCACGAAAAAAAAAATGGCCAAAACACCACCTACTAGAAGCCCAAAAAATATTGATTTTTTTTATATTTACCATATCTGAAATTAACGACACATGAATAAAGATTTAAAAAAGTGCACAGCAAGGAGTATAAAAAGTTTGCATACGAGCCTAGTGGCACATCAGGCCGGAGCTTATCCCGGTTTCTTTGGCATGAAACGACCAGGAGTATTTCTACTCCCCCCTGGATGGGATGCTAGTCCATCACAGGGTTACCCCATATTGTTAACCCCCTGATTTGAACTAAAGACAGGGTTTGGCCCAGTGCTAATGGGTAAATAGTTCTGAGCGGTACTGTACCTCAACTACGTATTCATAAAGACAAAGACAGGTACATGAGCTTGGCGCTAGAAACGAGAAAAAAGGAAACAAATACATCAGGTTAAAAAAATTCTGTAATTAAGAACCTGGAAACTGAACTCATTAAAAATATCCATAATCATCAACGATACAAATTCATGAGAGTACCATCTGGGTTGGTCTTTGTGTCCCATTCTTGAAGTTTCTTGCACGGATTAGTCCTGGTGGAAGCCTTTAAAATTTGACCACTTGACAGCAAAGTAAACAGCAAATCTGCATTTAAAACAAAGTAGGAAAGATATAACAGCTGGTACTTAAACAGTAATGGCATATCATTCATAAAAAATAGACTTATGAATCAGCTTGGAGAACTTTAGCTTGTTTTGTCCGTTTGTTCAAGAAATCGACCACATTTGTTCATGGTCTAGAATCTTAAATAAACACCATAAAAGAAGCATAATAGAATGTTCAAACCTTAAGTAGAATCACAAGTTATGCAAAAAGTAGGTGGAAACCGACCGAGACGGTTAAAGAAGACTCGCGGTCAACTGCAGTAAAAGTTGATGACCAGTTTGACGCAACCAAACGGTGTGTGTACGTGCTTACAGTTTAACGTTTACAGTTTCTTTGATAACTTAATTTTTGTCCAAGTCCTTTTAAGGTTAAAGCCGAGAACTTAACTCATCCAAACCAGCAGATTTTGTCTTGTCGCTACACAGCGGCGCTATGAAGCGTGGATTTTGCACAGAGCACGCTACCTACAAAAAGTAAATCTGCCGTTGCGAAGTTCCTTCAAGCTTAACGCCTATCTTGTCGTTTCCTGACAGAATAAGCATCAAGCGAAAATTTCCCCCACCCGCCACTGAGCTACGGGTCGCCATTTGCTGTCACGCTTTGGGGTAATAGGGTGTTTAAAAATCACAACGGCAACGGAACGGGAACGTCACTAAACAAAAGCTTTAATGAGCAGAACAATGGCTTTGCACGTGCGTCATAGTTCTTGGTACATTTCTTTGCCATCCTCTGCAAAACAACAACGTAAAATGACCAAACTCTGTGTTGTCCGCACAACGTGACCCACGAAGGCTAATTTTTTTAATTTCTATTTCGAATTTATCGCTGTGTTCCAGATTCAGTTTTGAGGTAGTTTTGACAGTAAGAAACAGACTAAATGACTTCAGAGTATCGCGAGATTCGTAGGTAAAATATAAATTCATTTTTAAAATCGACGTATTTCTCGGCGTCGCCTTCGCGGTTTCTTAAACTCCCTAATATAAAGTCTGTGTGATGGGTACGTGAGATGTGAATTTTACTCTTTATTCAGACATACTTTCCGCAGCAGCGTAAGCCACGTCAGCAATAATACTCATGCTGGGTAACAGCATTGTGGTGATACACTCGCCGGAGCCTGGGGACAACAGGCGCACTGTAGCATCACTGCACGTGCATACCAGTCGTAACGGCATCTGAAAAATAAAAGCACGTATCTCATGACCCGAGGAGGCCACTATTGAAGTCCCCGCGTATAGAGTATCGGATTTCGGTGTGATGCAGAAAAAATCTCGATTTTTGAGGAAAAAGTTCGCAAAGGATTGCCCAAAAGCGCGCAAAGGACTAAAAAAAACTACGCTGGGGGTCGAAAGGATTCATATAAAAGAGCGAAGGATGCTGGGAACGGAGTGTTCGCTACGAGGTTTTGCCAGTGCTGAAGGTAAGGTTGTAGCTTTATAGATCGATTTATAGCTAAGTGGGCAATCGCATCGAAGTTTATTTGCTTTGAAATCAAACTTGTGGAAACAAGCTTCGCTTAGCGAGGTTTTTGAAGAATTGACTGGCACGAATTTTCTATATTTGTTCATCTACTATTTCACTGTAAGACACGGTCACACTCCGATTTGTCAGACACAAATCAAACAGGGCGCGAAAGACTCGCACCACAATCTAAAAGCATATTCAGTGATTGAGAGAAGGAAAAAAACTGGTTTATATTGACTCAAAGCCTGTCTGTGATATTGGATTTTCAGATATCTAGAGATTCAGTGGTTTTGCCGTGCGGTTTATTCAGACTGTCACTTACACTGTCGCGAAATTTGTTCACCACGTTTATCATTTGTGAAGTTGATCATAAGGCTTCACATTTGATATACATTCTTCAAAGAATAAAATATTTAAAAAGTATTTCTCACAACAGATACAGAGAAACACTAAAAAATTATTTTCATAGCGTTACGGTTACAACAAATAATATAAGTAAAATCAAAAACGTTCCCATTAAAAGTAAATTTAAAAAAAAATTCACGTGTCTCACTTGACTACAGTTAATTAGGAAAATAGAACTTGAAATAGCGGGGGCAGCTTTAGTGAGAACTATTACTAGTTATGAAGTAGCAGTGATGTTTACTGCCCACGCGAGATGTCGATAATTGCTTGACGGTGGGTTCAAGATGCAAAAACGAAGAAACAACAACAAAAGCAACTTCAGTGTGTCGTTTTGGTTACACGTATGTGTCAATTGGAGAGAACTGTAAAGACTTGTAAAGTATTTCATTCCCGCTCAATATTAACAAAACTATCGTCTTCTCTCAAACGCCCTGTCTCGTTCTATCTAGTTTATCTCAACTAGCACTTAAATTTTGCTGAAATGTGTTGTGTCGCGGGAATGTTCAATACGGCTGTGAAAGCGTGAAAAGAAAGGCTGGAAAATTGACAGGCAGCCCAAGCTCATGTTGTGAATCAGGATCGTATTGCGTAATAGCTGTCACGGCAAAAATATAAGAGTTATCGATAACTCGCCTAAACGACCAAGAATCGGCAAAATAAGCGTTCAGACACCAAGAAAAACACAGTGAAAGTAAGGTAAAGCAATTTTATATGATCTGGCAGTATTTCGGTTTGCTAAAATGTGTTGTAAAATTTTCCCATACAAACTCTTATATTTCTGCCGCGAAGAGTTATTACGCAATATGATCCTGACTCACAACACGAGCTTGGGCCGCCAGTGGAAAATTATCCAAAGTACTGTCAGAAGTAATTAAAATCACTTACTCTTGGATGTGTCGTAGGCTTGATAGATTTGATTTTACTTCTGCAAAAGACGCAGAGAATTCTTTCAAAGAAATGTACAAAGTAGTTTTAATAAAGAGCACGCAAACAAAAACTTAAATCGCCTTGGCAGTTGCGTTTCAAGAATAACCAGTTTAAATTGTTGGTCCTCTGTCTTCTTGCTATCATCTGTTCATTTCTCTTTTTTTAATTATTCATTTTATTTATTTTGTGTTTGATTGTCACAGACAAAGACGGCAGGCACTTTAAACTACTATAAGATTGAAGTTCACCTACCCTACAGTTGCAAAGACGCTATGAATGTGCTCAATCTTCCACAACTCAATCGACTTCCGTCCAAACGAATACAAGTCATTCTTTCCTACAATTGTCCCAAGCCCCAGAACAGCTTCTTTTGTCTCTATTCTATCCACTTCATCGGCAGTATCTAGACTCCAGACCCTGATCGTGCAGTCACTGGAGCCAGACATGATGTAAGTACCGAACGGGTACACAGCTAACGTGTTCACTGACTTTAAATGGCCGACAAAGATGATCTTGATGTTACCCTTGTCATCCCAGACTTTTATGGAGCCATCTTTTGCTCCTGTTACTAAATACTGGAGAACCAAAAACAGTGGAGGAAAATACAATATTTAAAATAGTTGTTTCTTCACTGTCCTCCCTCAAGTAAAAGATTGATTATTGAACTAATGGTGTGTAACTAAACAACATTAAGTGGTTTTGAGGGAGGTCCTGAGTCGTGGTGTTAAAAGCTTTTAAAAATTTCAAATTTATATTCAAAGCACTGTGGGCCTTAATATTTGAAATGCAAGACTGGCACTCTGATAAAATGAAATCCCCACTGATGTATGGGATAACAAAACAGTGCTTTCGATAAGCACCAACAGCTACTTTGCCCTGCCTTCTTTCTGCCCAAGACTGAAGTCATTGAAAAACAGTTCTTTCAAGTAGCCGGTTACTCTAGTCAAACCAATTCGGCCTTCTTCAAATTTTATCGAAACCCCTGAAAAGATCTACACTACCTGTAAGAACAACAGATCTACACTACCTGTAAGAACAACATGGCATGACATTCAATCAAAATAAAACTTTGCAGAACATTTCTCTTTTACTCCCACACCCCCAAACCTGGCCAGTGCCTCTTGCTCGTCAGACCCAAGGGTGCAATAGGAGACTAGAAAAGTCTCTTTGCGTAAGGTCTATAAAACAGCTGTAATGGGGAGGAGGTTGGGTAATCGTTTACGGGCTAGAATCCCATTTAGACATGCTTCTTACATGTATGTACATGTACTTTTGACAATTATTTCATGAGCGTGTGCTGGAAATGAGGTGGGAGATAGGCAACAATGTGCATAGTGCAAAGCGATATCCAACTTATATAAATGGTAAGGTAAGTCTGCAGTCAGGCCTAGTGGCCCATCAGGCTGGAGCTTATCTCGGTTTCTGTAGCATGAAGCGACAGAGAGTATTTCTACTCCCCCCTGGATGGGATGCTAGTCCATTGCAGGGTTACCCCCCAGCAGTAAATTCGCCGGTACCCATTTATACACCTGGATGAAGAGAGGCACTGTGCAAGTAAAGTGTCTTGCCCAAGAGCACAATGCAGTGCCCCGGCTAGAGGCTCGAACTCAGACAGTCCGATCCGGAGTCCAGCGCACTGACCATTAGGCCACTGCGTCTCCCTGTAACATCAACTGATAATTAAAGCTCTAGCTGTAGTGCTGACCCATCAAAGTATACGAGCTAGAATGTGCTGGAAAGTATTATGAGCCACCTTAAAGCAATTACAATGTTTGAGCTCCCTGGCTGTTCTCGCTGGCATGTATACCTACCATTAGATATTATTAAATTTGCGTTGCATGGCATACAAGCTCATACAGTGCATGCAGTGACTGCAAAATCGAGAATTGCAACATGTAACATGGCCAGGGTTTTAAAATGTTTTGTTGAGGTGTCAGTGACTGGAAGAATAGGCAGCTGTGAGCTTTTTTGTCGCAAGCTGATTGTTATGACTAGAGTAGCCAGAAGCATTATAGTCAAGTAACCGGTGGAACTCCAGAAGTCGACAGTTTGTTTTGAATCCCCTGCATGGCTAGTTTTTAATAAAAAGAAATATCTGAAGTGAGTAAGTCCCTTAACAGACGAGTGTTGTTTGCATTACTAGTAATGTCAGCTACCTTGAGTGGATTAAAGAACAATACAGCAGTGATCTCTCTTGGGTGCAACTCTGTAAGATGTCCAACACACGCACCATTAAGAAGGTTGTAAATTATCAAATTATTATGATACACTGCAAAACATCGCTGAGATCGGCTGGGAGTGTCTTCCAAACACAGCAATGAAATGCTGCTAGATGGGGGCAGACATTCCTGAAATTCAGAAAGTAGTTAAGTATTAATGCCTGAATGTGAAAATGAAGAAAATTAGTGAAAGCAAGTACATGTATGTATCCTAGAAGTCATGTAATTACAACAGTGCCAATGAGGCCAAGGACGTTTTATTTTGCATTGTTTAAATATATAACAACATAGTCATACTGATCTACCATGCAGGACCATACAGTGAAGTGGAAAGCAATTGCTCAAAGTTGTGGATGATCAGCTCAACTTACATGTATTTCTTTTTAGCGCAAAATTTGACCCGGGGTGTGTTAATTTGAACTTTGTTGATCAGCAATGAAGGATTTTCAATATTATTGGAATTGATTAAATACAGTATTCACGACGAATACTCAGGTGAATAAAATAAGAACATTGCTTAGTAGCTCTTAGTGACAGTTTCATGCAAGATATTTTTTAATCTCTCACATCTTAGGTTTTCACAAATCAGCAAAATTATTCAATGTCTTTCGGCCTTCAATTCCCCCCCTGAAACAATGAATTTTTGTCACTCTCACCGCTTATTTGTTTTGCGCAGTGGCACAAGCTCATGCGAGGCACACGCAACTTGACTACAAGTACCAGCAAGCTTTGCACATGTTGTGTCATAATGTAAAACACAACTACTGCGGCTGATCCTACACACTGCATCTACTCAAAATTTAGTATTGGTCAAGTATATAAAGTGCCCAGGCCCCACGCAGACTGTCACAAATAGTGTTGCTGCTTCACTAAAGCTTTGCAGCAATAAAGGAACAGGAAATTCAAATCACACCACTCACTGACAGAACTTTGCGTTGAAGTAAAAACTTTGCTCCATATCTAAAGCTCCAGCACTATTGAATAAAAAGAATTTTACATGTAAGTAACTTGATTGAGTTTAATCTATATGTAAAAATTATATATGGCATGATTATTTAACTCATGGATGCACAAGTCAGGGAAAGGGCGCAGGGTGCAGGGGTGGGTGGATGGCACCCCACTTAATGCTTTTTTGTCATAATAATTTTGAAGAGTTGGTTACTCTTACTATTATGCTCAAAATTTCAGTAACTGTTCTTTTATTCTAACTGAGTTATGAAATGATGTGCCAACTGTGTGTCCCTGACTTTTCATATTTGAGTGTTACATAACAAGGGTCAAATAAGGACAGTCATGTTCCCCTTCTCTTAAAATAACCGCAGCCAATCACTTTGTGACAGTTTGGCTCATAAACAGCCCTATTGCAAAGCCTCTCAGGGAGGTACTTACTGTGATGTTACCAACTCCTCCAGTTATAATCTCATTTGTTGATTCATTGTACACTCCACTGATGAGGAAAACAAATTATTAATTTATTACAATCACTGTCATTAGCATTATTGCCATTATTATTATAAACTGCAAAATAATATAATTAGATGAACTATAATTATAATCATGAAAACCAGACAAAGAATTGGTTTGAACAACAAATTTACATTTATATAATAATGACACCTCACAAACTTGTACATGTATACTATACTACTTAGACAGTACTATAAAGTGGAAAATTACCTGAATATTCTGCTGACAGAAGTTGCCACACTTATAACTTTGAAGCCATCTGACATTAGCTGTAAAAGAAAAGATATTAAATATAGAATTGCCATGCCACAGTCTATATGACTGACTACTTAATACAACGTGTACATCTATATTGCCCATGTTTATGAATTGAATAATGCTGTCAAGCTAGAAATTAAGTAATGATGATGTGATACAAAAAGTCCCCCTTCACCTCCAAAGAGAAAAAATACATTATTGAAATTCCATTAAAACTCTGAATTTTTTTCAGGGGCTAAATTAATTGTGCAGGTTTATACATGTATATACCAGCAATCTTAACCCAAACATTTTCCACTCAGCTGGTTTCCTTATAAACATCATCTCCAGGTAAAATAAATGCAAAGGTTTTTTCTTAAATGTACGTGATACACAAGGGCAGCCACATACTTAAAATCTTATCAAAGTCTTGCGTGTACAAGCTGCAAATTATATAGGCTGTTCACAGTCTCCTATTTTTCTGTGTAAAGCGTCGCACCCCAGTGACCCTACATATGGGAGTTTTGTTCCTCCCCAGTTTCCACTTGTCTCAAGAAACAAACATGGTGGACTGTCGAACTATGCGTTGGACCTCGACTTTACACGGATAAATAGGAGACTGTGAACAGTCAACAAATTATATGCTGTGATAAATATGATAGCTGGTAAATTTCCAGCTTGGTGAATAAATGAAAAAGACAAAATGATCACTTATGACACGAGCGTGCTGGGACAAAGAAAAATTCAGAGTTCCTGACAGGATTCAAACCCATGACCTCCCAATTACCGGTCAGGCACTCTAACCAACTGAGTTATGAGAACTCCTGGTGAGCTAAGACCATTCACTCAGTTCATATGTTATATGACACAAGTCCTGCAGCTGCATACTGCTAGGATCAACAATGACAAAGCAACATGTGTGTGACAAATATGTAACATGGGACCTAGTAAATGGCCTTAGCTCACCGAGCACCAGGCCAGTAATCCGGGAGGTCATGGGTTGGAATCCTGTAGGTGCCTCGGAATTTTTCTTAGTCCTCGTACACTAGCACTCACGGCATGATTAATTGATTATTTCATCTTTATCAAATTATACTGTTGTTCAAATTGACCAAACAAACAATATAGAACAGAAAAACAATAGCTCAAAAACAAAGGAAAAAAGTCACAGGTTTTTACACCGGGGTACATGTAGATGTACATGTAAACCCCTTTCTTTCTAGAGGGGGTAAGTTTCTAAAGAAACTGTGGTGCTGCGTCGGTGGGAAGTATAACAATATAATTTGGTTTTATCAACTGGGTTGATAATGTCAATTGGCAACCGTAAAGAGATTCAATTGCTGACGTTTCGAGCGTTAGCCCTTCGTCGGAGCGAATCCTAGCCTGGGATGTTAAATTACTTTGTGCATATAGTTTGATTTACTTACTCGTATATTTTCGTCCAGTCCCCAGGCAACGTAGAATCTAGTTTTCTTTGCATAGACTATTCCACGGATAGGATCCTTCAGAATTTTGCTGTCCACACCTTCTCTGTAAGCGGTTGTTAAGAACACGGATGCCTTTCCCTCGCTGTCGATGCCAACGAAGTTATTATTATAAGAGTTGAAAGCTACAAAAGAAAGGTCTTCCTCAGACTCCAATGAATTTACTGGATGAACGCCATGTCCCACATTTAAAGACTGTTTTTCATCAAGTTTCTTGGGGTCGTCTCCATGTTCTTGCTTGATGGCGGTCTTGATAAGTTTCCAATGTGAGCTAACTTTTAACTCCGATTCATCAAAAGCCGGTCGTTTGGTCCGTGTTTCGATGAGTTGCATAAGTTTACTTGTCATGTTGAAACTTTTATGCACCGAAGCCCGCTATATAAACGCAAATTCCTTGGTCATTTTCTACATGTGCATGTTTTAGCAAAACGTAAAGATTTTAACTACCTTCCCACCAAACGCTTCGCAGGCAGCAAATTAACACGGAATCAAATTGGCCATTCTCATGCTTTGTGGTTTTCCCTTATCTGAAAATGTATATCGTTTATCTTTAGCTGCACTGAATAGCTTTCTAGCTTTCTGAGCTGCGGGGTCCATCGATCTGATAATAAAAGTCAGTTCAGCGAACAGCCATTCAAAATGGCCACATTTAGTTTAGTTTCTATGGCAACGCATATAATCACAAGTAAAGCCGAGATACTTTATTCATCTTAAATGACAAAGTTTTGTTCTAAAAATAATCCGCTGAACAATACAAATTTTTGAACACTTCACTTTCTCACTGCAACACAGCCAGAATTTGAGGATTTCCTTGTTATGTCCCATGATGTTGAGTGAGCATACTCCGTGCACTGATGAACAACATGATCTACGAGTGACAGGTTCATTCAAGATTGGTAGGTCTCCTCTTTGTAACATCATTTTGACGGACGGTCATGTTAGTAAAGTACATTGCAGTTTTGGCATATACAGCGGGGATGATCCCGGCTCGAGGTGAGCATGCAAACTTGTGTTATAGCTTGTTATTTGGCAAACCAATAGAACCATTGTGCATTGCTAATTCTATTGTTTGTCATCGTAATAGACCTTTCCGTGACTAGCCATTAATTGCAGGAAAGGCTCCGGGCTCTCGGAATGCACTGGGAACGAGTTTGGTTAGCTAAATTAGACTACAAAATCACCCTGGTTAGCCTATTATAACACTGCGGTTAGCCTACTAAGCAATCAGGTTAGCCTACTGAGCACTGCGGTTAGCCTATTAAGCAATCCGGTTAGCCTACTGAGCACTGCGGTTAGCCTATTAAGCAATCCGGTTAGCCTACTTTTGCATTCCGGTTAGCCTACTAAGCACTGCGGTTATGCGGTTAGCTCTCAAGAATGGTAAGGGTAACACGATAAAATCTTAAAATTTTCTGTGTTCGGCAGCCGGGCCTCGGTAGTGTAGTTGTTAGTAGGAATAGCTCGTGTTCTGGGTTACCCGGGATCGATTCCACCTCTGTGCTTTTATAATTGACTTTGTTCTTTTTCTCTTTATTAGACGAAAAAATCTAAGTGTCCCGGAGCCATTTCTGCATTTAACGCCATGTCTTTCCGTGGTAATTCGCCATTTTGACTGAAGTAAACATTGTGTGAAATACAGTTTCGTTTCTATGGGGATTTCATCTCACCGAGTTTGAAGTCAAGTTACTTTGAATTTGTAAAATTGTACATCTGGATTATTTATGAATCTTAATTTTAAGATGTTATGTAAATGATTCTACTTATGAAAGTTTGCAGGATGTGGCTTAGATTGCGAACCTTTATTTGCGTTTTTAGTTTCCCCACACACTTGTATACAAAAACAGCGCCGTTATCCATGGGAAAATGTACATGTTAATGTACTGTAAGGACAAAGAATGCATTGAAAAGTAAAAATACGACCACAGGTGTCCCATCCAGGCCACATCCCTAAAAATATTTCATTAGTCAATTCATTCACCTATTGTAATGATTCTTAACTATTAACACTGAAATTCAATTTTATAAAAAAGTTATTTGACGTTGAAATCAGTTAAACTAAATCCCTGCACAAGCTTCATACAGCAGATTTAATCATGATAACGTATTTTGAGATACTCCAACACTCCAGCCTCAGATTCTGATATGTCGTGTTTTTTTCATGACACCCCCCCCCCCCCCTCCCCCACTGCTCTACTGATCTTTTTCCATCATCAGTTAATGAGTCAAGTGAAGACAATGCTGAATAATGCCAGAGTTAGCACAGGAAAATGAAATGGAAGGTGAATTCGAGACTGTGAGTGAGGAAGGGAATAAAAACACAGCAACAAAGCTTTCTTGAACCAAAACACAAAAGTCAATGATAATACAGAAAACTTGTTTTGTCTTTTATCTTTATAATTGCCTTTGCGCAGGCCTTTGATTTTCCCAAAATATATATTCAAAAATATATTCAAACCCCTTCCCCGCAGAAAGTTTTACTTCAGGTTGTTTAATTTAAAGAAAAATCAGTTGCTTATAGTCAACATCTCAAATTAAGGCTGTATTGTAAAGCCTCTTTAACAAACTGGAGGCTCAGTCATGGTAGTAAATACAAGTAATATTTACAAAGTGATTAAATTAATAAAGAAGTCATATCATGTTGTCTAATTTGATGCAGTGAATTAACAACCAGAGTGCTTATATCAGACCACAGCTCAAACGGAACATGGATATTCTCAAAAAGCAGTGGAAAGACAGTAAAACTTGAGCAGGGAAAGCCCACTTTACTCAGGGAAGGTGATGTTATTTTTCTGACACGTTCAACTGCAGCAAGCCCCGAAGTCATTGCCTATAAGTTCTGTTCTTCTCCATATCCAAGAATTGCAAAGTTCATTTACAAACCAGAAGAACCTTTACATGGAAATAATAATGCAGGTGTGCTTGAATGTCAAGCACAGAATATTTTAGAAGAAAAGACAACAACTAGCACACATTTGAAAAGGAAGATTGAATCTGATGGGCAATGCACCAGTCCTAGAAAAGTGAGATTTAAGGTTCAAATTGACGAGAGCACTGACAGCCATGATTGTTTGATCCGAAGCCCTGTGAAAATTACTGAGCAGTTGCCAGAAAGTGTTAATGATTGGGCTGATTATGCCAGCATGAGTGGTACTGGCAAAGGAAGCTCTCCTTTAAAGAACTCTAATTGTGGTGTAGAAACTATTACTCCTTGGGAAAATGTTGCAACATCAGCTATAAACAAATGTCAAGGCATATCTCACACTATCATGTCACCTTCACACGTCTTTACCTCTTTTCCTGAAAATCAACCAGAGATATCTGAAGTTATCAAAAGTGACAGGAAACATTATCATACACAAAAGAGAGACATAATAGAATGCAACAATTGTGAAGAAACAAGTGGCTTACATGTAAATGCACCTGAAGATGACATTCATAATGACATGTGTGTGCATTGTGGTAAGTGGATCCCACATGTGACTGCCTCTTTGCATGAAGCAGTTTGTGATGGTCAAAGCCAGGAGGCTAAAAGTCAAGATCACGTGTCTTTATCATCACTTCCACTCGGAAAATGCTCCTTTGGAGATGAATCTGATATCCAGAGTTCGGGGAAATTGTTAACAAAGGGAAATGAAAGTGGTATCACTGTTTTTAGTGAGGAAAAGGATGGGATAGGAAAGGTAAACAACACTGGAGATCCAGAAAGGAAACATGATCAAATAGACGAGAAGAAACCTCTTGAGACTACTCCCACAATGTTTTCAGGTACTTCTTCTGATCTGTCACTAAAGTGTACTGAGTCAGGCATCAGTGGCACATCCACTGTTACAATTTGCGAATCCGCAGCAGAGGAAAAGGACAACGCAGTGGCAAGGGTATCCAGTTTAACACCAGAACAGCACGAGATATTGCCAAGCCCTTGTAATGGAGATAATGGCTCCACTTCACCCCATGGAAGTGAGCCTCCTCTTGAAAGAGAAGAATCTAAAGAAAGATGCACATTCTGTTCAATGGTACTTCCATTGTCGGAACTTGTAGCTCATGCTTCCAAGTGTTCCAAGATGAGTGCAGTTCCAACTGCAGACACAGACGGCACGGAGAACATCCATGAGGCATGTCCATACTGTGGAGAATATTTGGAGGTACTGGAACTTGTGGAACATGTTACTCACTGCAACGACCTTTCTAGGATCAAAGCTGAAGAGGTCTTGTTGGATGATGATTCCCCTTCCTCCCCCAATTTAGGGGGCAGTGACACTGTCGAAGATCCTTCAGTGAGTGAAAGAGAGCTGTGCCCAAAATGCCAACACGAGTTTCCCTTGTTTGATTTAGTAAAGCATGCTGCAGAATGCAAAGAAGAACAGCTCATTGCAATTGCAGATGAAGATTCCATGTGGGAATATGCTAATGATCTCCTCAAGGCTAACAGTGCTGATAGAGACGTTGAAAATTATGGCCTTAATGAAAGTCGAGTCAAAGACGGTACCAGTGATGGCATTTGCAGGAGTTGTAATGATAGCCTTGATTGTGATGAAAACAAACTTAATGGTCATGTATGCACTAGTGAGAGTACATGTGGCGATAAAGATGATCGAATCACCGAAACAGATCATGATCATGATGGTGTCAGTGATTCCAACAACATTGAAAGTGAAGATGTTGATGATCACGAGGAAGAACATCAAGTTGACGAATCAAGCAATAGTGACGATCATGATGATGACGATGATTCCAGCAGGCGAGATATGGAAGATGATGACGTCACATGTGGTGATGGTTACCATGACGACCACTGCACTGACAAAAGCAGCATCTCTGATGGGAATAGTGAAGATTATGAAGATGATGAAGAAGATCTAGATGATAATGATGAGGAGTCCAGTACACATACGGACAGTTACAGTGAAAGAGGACACAGTGATGATGAATGTGTTGATACCGTGGTAAATCCTAAAGTTGACAGCGATAGTGATGAGTTTGAATTCTGCCCAAATTGCCGTAAGGTCTTTCATCTGTCTCTTTTGGTTGAACATGCCTCAAATTGCCTTAGGTGTGATCTTTTAAACATAAAGTACATAGATGCAATGGTGACAGGAAGTCCCACTGTCTTTAGCGACTGCCACTTTTGTGGAATTAGATTACCAGTAGATATCATGAGTAGTCATTATCCCAAATGTGAGAATCATAGAAGCAGCGAAGGATCAAGCAGGTTGAAAGAAAGTATGCCTGCAAAAGACTTACCTGAGCATGCTGGCCGTATAGACAACATGAGTAGTAGAATGACAGTTAAAGATGGCAGGAATGGGAAGCGTCCAGTCAGCTCAGCGAAGTCAAGTGATTCTGAGGAACCTTCAACATCATCAGAGATTAAAGGGGCTAGATTTTATGCTGCTACTGCTACTGATGATGATAACGCTAATGATGAAGATGATGACAGGAAAGTGGGTGACTCTAAAGTTGTCTTCAAAAGAACAACGTCTTCGCTGGACTCGTATCATGACTGTGAAGAACAGTGCATGTACTGCTTAAAAATGTTTGCTGTAAATGTACTTGTGGAACACGCCTGCAATTGTGCAGGCCATCATGAGGTAGGCTATTTTAATTGTTACATGAATGTTGCTAATGCTGCGATGTCTCCAAGTACAGCACAGGTATCCCACACATTGTATGTGATCTACGTGGGGATATTTTGCTGTTGACAATTGCGTTACATTTTTAGCGGAAAAGAATGCCAATAAAAAGTGCTTACCTTGAGTTTTACTTGTGTTAATTGATGTCTCTGTGGTCCTTGAGTCGATTTGAAGCCATTTAGACAAGATTAACTTTAGGAAAACCTCAGAAAGTTAGACTTGCCTAAAGTTTTAAATTGACTCAAGGACCACAGAGACACCAAACCATTGCAAGTAAAA
This sequence comes from Blastomussa wellsi, assembly GCA_947652115.1. Taxonomy (NCBI): domain Eukaryota; kingdom Metazoa; phylum Cnidaria; class Anthozoa; order Scleractinia; family Plerogyridae; genus Blastomussa; species Blastomussa wellsi. Next base: position 42,668,806 of record OX393561.1, read on the forward strand.
CACAAGGTAAGTCATTTTTATTTTCATTCTTTTTCACACATAACATTTAGGGTCAATCCTGTACATACATATGTGCACATGTTAGTCTACAAACATCGCTTTGCAAGAGGGTGAGTGTACTCACAGGCAGCCCAACTGTTGTATGATTTGTGATCTAAGAGACATCATGCTGTGGGCAATTGCGCTACATGTAAAAACTATGTATAAAACATATGTATACAAACTATGTGTACTTGAGTGGATAAGTATTACAGTGAAACTACTGTAGGGCAGAATGAGAACAATACATTCCAACATTTTAGATTTGAGGGCTACTTCCCACCGATGCTGCACCACAGTTTCTTTAGAAACTTACCCCCTCTATTCTAAGTTGTATTAAACGTATCTGTTGGGGATACAAGGAAAACTCATTAAAACCTACCTGCTACATGTAAAAAAAGAGCAAAACAAAAATAATTACAGACAACAGAGCCAGCAAAAGCATGTGGCAATCATTTTCCTGCGCTTTTCACTTGCTGAAATCGTCGCTCTGATTTGTTTAGGCTGATTTGGGACTTAAAGTTATCTGTGGTAGAAATGTAATGACTTGGAGCCTGCTTGAGGGTGAGCTGTCCAAGTGTTCACTCATGTCTAGGAATGACCCTAATTAGACGTACTTCAATTTCAATTAGCGCCACAAAGTGTCCACCTTCAGCATCACTCAACTCTAAGATTACTGTACAGACAAACGCCATAAAGTGTCCCCTAGACTCGTCATAAAGTGTCCCCTAAAAGCGGGGCCACCCAGACAGGGTCGGACGAAGGGCTAACGCTCGAAACGTCAGCTCTTGAATCTCTTTACGGTGGCCAATTGACATTACCAACCCAGTTGATAAAACCAAATTATATTTTAGAAAAGCCTCAAATTCCGACATTTCCTCTTGAATTTTCACAGAATTCTGCAGATGCAAATGAGTTGGAACAGTGTTGTTACTGTCTGCAGGCCTTTCCTCTTAACAAGCTTGTTGACCATGCACAGAGCTGTGGACAGAAAACATTTGCTAGCAGTCAGGTTTGTTACTGGCACATAGTCACCAGGAACTAAGTCATCTTTGGATATGCAAACTATTATTAGAGGTTCCTTTGATTTAAAGTGCACCTAACCCCAAAATATTTTTTCGCTAAAAAAAACCTTTGCACCAGTTTGAGACGTATTGCACCTTTCGTTTCTCCTTTTCACCAAAATGTGACTATTTATAGCATTCAAAAGTTACGAAAAACTATTCATCATTTGTTCCACGACCGAGTCATAGGGGGCTTGGGTCTAT
>OX393561.1:42675112-42685112 GCA_947652115.1 Blastomussa wellsi
GGAGGGGGAGGATCCTGCAATGTACTAACATACTATCCAGGAGCAGAAGAAATACTCATGGTTACTTTGTGCTACAGAAACAAGGTTAAGCTCGGGTGGTATATGCCGTTTATTTGACCTGACACATTTTTTTATCCGCATTCATTGTAAATGATTGCTATCTCCCTGTCATTTTCGTTTACAGGACTTTACAGTGGGTTCGCAGCGCTTCGCCTATCATCATCCATATCAATCTGGATAGAGTGTTAAAATTCCTAGTTGAAGACACGCACTATCGAAACCGCTTTGAGACTAGAACTAGTGGCGGTTCGATGGACATTGTAGCTAGGAAATCTTGGGAGGTGAGGGCTTTGGAACGCATGTTTACAGATTATGAATCGCAAAGACAACACTGAATTGACGACTGAATACTGACTGAGCAAGCTAGTTTTCTGTTTGTGCAAGTTTTTGGCTGTTTAATTTCTTTGCTAGCAGACAATCTGTCAAGAACTACTTATCAATAATGGTAAAATCTTGTGCAAAATGCGATAGCTGGTAGACCAGTGAAATGCTGTTTTCTTATCCAAGTCCACACCTAAACGTTGTGGTTTAAATCTTGATTTAAAGTCACAGGGTTTTCGTTTCGCCTTTGAACGCTTTTTAGGATCGTATTTTTAACAATGCATACCACAGCAGTAGTCCTTCAGAGCGTGTCAAGTACGGTGTGTTAAACATCGGTAAGTATTTTCGTTTTGTCATAACACTTCAAATCACAGTTCATAGCAAGGACCCGCTAACCCTTCGAACTATGACTTCACCCATCAGATATGCCGCTCTCTTCCTCCCCGTCTTTTCTCCATTGTTCTCTTCCTCTCTACCCCTTTCTCCCTTCCATAATCTGTTCCTCCATTCCTCTTTCCTTCCAACCCTGCCTAACCTTCCCTCCTACCATCTCCTTCCTTTCAGTTCCTTCTTTTCCTTCTTCCTCCTTTATTCCACGTCCTCCCCCTCGCTCCCTCTTTTACTCCCACTCCGATTCTCTCCGTCTTCCCACTCTATCATCCCTCCCTTCCTTCCTCGCTTCCACCCTTTCCACGCAAGCTTGTGAACAGGCTTTTGATCCGAGTTTAATGCGAGGCAGAAAACAGGCTAATAATTTCCATCCGAATTCCCATGCACCCGTTTATTTTTTCTACTAGTTGGGGATCCCCGTGGTGTTCGAAGCTGTATTCATTACGGTGATTCCTTTCTTCAGGTTAGTACCCAGGATTTCAGTTCAAGTCAACAACTGCATTTCTTTCCTTATGTGAAAACTTATGTGGGTTCAATAATGAAATTTTTCGTCTAACATTTTTGCCAATCGTAGGCCTTTCCCACAAAATTGGAAATCAGATGCACTGATTGTTTCTTCTTTTAAGTAATTTAGTGGTCCCGGTAACATTTGTATTTTTTCTTTTTGCTTTAATTTTAAGCTCAAGAAAGTTCGTCTTCGTACCACGTTCGCCTCTATGGACACATCAGGACCAGGGGTGAAGCTTTCGTGTTGTGAACATTACGAAAATGTTCTATTCGCCTACACAGACCAGGAGATTACCGCGGTAAACAATGTAATATTAGACTGCACGCTATTTAGTTATTAAAGGAAAAGGTTAATCTGAGTAATGGCACTTTCATCATGGGCGAATGATAGGCATAGGCCTTTGTCCCCAGAGCCCTTCGTTTTTCTTGCCAAAGCCCAGCCGGCTAAGAGAAACAAAAAGGGCTATGGGGACGAGAATGGCAATTTGCTTCTTCAACATGGTATTATTATATTTTATACTTTTTCTCTTTGAATTGTTTTAGATAATGGACGTAGCCACTGGGAAGGTTCCATTTCATCGCTCAGATTGTATCTCGCAGTACAAAGAGGTTATACGTGTACACATGAATAATTAATGTTCAGTGTGAAATCATAATAGTATACCTGCCAACTCTCACGCCTTAGGCGTGAGTCTTTATAGACCATTTGATAGTTCTGTGAAATGCAACTAGGACTCTTAACTGTTTTATACTCATCAGGCACAAGAGGTGCTAAAGTTCAACAGCGTCCTAACTCCTTCGTTTGGAAACCAGTACAATTAATTTCAGAGTTATGGCGGTGCGTGACATGACATACAGTTACACACATACTTATCTCACTAGATTTAGCCATTTGAGAAGTTCACGTATTAGGAAAAGTGTTTATGTGAACGTCTGTTTATTGAAAACAGGTAACCAGTCGCCTAGATAACCAAAGTAAACTCCAGATGTTTTATACACTATTTCCGGCCGCCATGTTGGTGTTCCACTGAGGTACACCAATATGGCGGCTCCATACAGGGCTCCGTAAATTTGTGCGAAACATTTCGACGAATATCTGAAGTTTGGAATAACGCACACGCCTGAAACTTGGAGAAGTGTTTTCTTTATATCTCTTCTATAACATCATAGTTTCTTGACCCTGTCCACTGAATGGTTGGTCACGTGAGTGAAAACGTTCTATTGAGGGTGAAAATGAACGAACTGGCCGTGAATTGTCTCGCCTGGAGAGGAATCGAGCCATGAGCATGACGCTGGCCGTTGTGTTGTGACTGTTGGATTTTAACGGATTTTCAGGATTTTTGCTTGCCAGTGGGTTGTCAGAGCTATGTCGCCTCTTTTGCTGATAGTTTTTAAATGTAATTGAGGGGGTCTTGTTTTCTTCTGTAAGAGAAGGGACACAGATCATGAAAAAAGCTTGAAATTGAATAGTGCAATTTTCCGGAAAGTTTATCAAGCGCCGCCCGAATTACGGTAAGCGATTTTTTGTTAAGCTGATAAAAATTTACCGCCTCGAACAAATAGGCCTTATGGAGGCACTGGTTGTTTCTGAATATCAATGGTCTTTTAGATCAAACAGGCGTCTTTTGCGCGTTGTGCATTTATTTTTCGCTACATAGATCTACAAGGGCGGTCAGCAACCCCATCATCTCAAAGTTGATACCAGACTTATTTTTACTTGTCCGTCAACAGTTCACAGTACTTCTAAAACAAGGCGCGTCTGTTAATCTTAATATCTCTTAATATCTGCTCTACAGGTTCAAATTCACGGGCCAGTCAGTCTATCCGAGAATGTTGAATGCATTGTAGTGAACCATCGTCACCAAGAAGACCCAGTAACCACGAAACTTTTGGATCGCTTTTTAGAACAAAACAAATGTAACCTTATTTGGATGGATCCTGATGACAAGACCGGAGCTAGCACTGCACCACCGTTTGTCAGTTCGTCTGGTGCCGTTGGCGGTTTGAGGGAGTTGTTGGATTCTGTATCTCACACGACAAGACGGAGACGAGTTAGCGTCGCGGTACACTCGAAGAGCAGAAGAAAGCACCCTTATTAATATTCTTTAGCTAAGTTAAAAACACTTATTTTCATTTTCTTCTGATTCAGAATTTGGTGAAGCATAGAGGCAACATCCACACTGAATCGGCATGTACTAAAACCAGGAACACCGGAACACCCCTGAACACCAGAAATTTATTGACATTTTATGGTATTTCTGGTGTTCCGGGGTGTTCCGGTGTTCCGTGTTGTGGTGTTCCAGTGTTCCAGTGTTCCTGGTTTTAGTACATGCCCACTGAATCTGCGATACGGAAAAAGATGGCGCCCCGCTTGGCATTCTGGGTAGATCGACATGTTGGCTACAAAGTTAATGTGTTTGTATGGGAATCTGATAGCAAATAGTTTCTTAGAAAATAAATTGTGAGCAATATATGGATAGCAACATGAAGGTACTAGGCAAAAGATTATATGTACAAAATTTGAGGTATGTAGCCGAACTAGAAAGCGTCCACTCGCGTTCTCAATTTTCCTTGCATTTGTCTATACTTTTCCCCCACAAACTTGCAAGCAAATGTTTGAGAAATTAAAAACGCTATTACACGCTTTCTAGCGCAGTTACATCCCTCAGATTGGGTACACATAATCTTTTGCCTAGTACCCTCTCTTTGCTATCCATAAATTGCCCGTAATTTATTAATAAAATTATCTGCCACCAGATTCCCATTCAAACACAGTAACTTTAAAGCCGACATGTCGATTTCCCCAGAATGCAACGCGTGGTGCCATCTTTTTCCGTATCGCGGATTCGAAGTTGATCTGTTAATTGGAACCTGCCAATTAGCGAGGCCAAAAACGTTTTTTGGTTAAGTCTGTTAACTCTCGTTTTTGGTGAACTGAAGGTTGCATGTGTTGTCTGTGATACACTTCACTCTTGCGCTCCTTGAGTCTGGACATTTCGGTTAACCCAAGCTTGCTGAAAGATGAGGGAAGCTCTTGTGCGACTCTTGTTCTTAGTTTTCGGCGACTTCTTCTCGGCAAATGAGCTTTTGTTGAGATGGCTGTGACATCACTGAGTTAGCTAACATGAGTTTACTCATGCTGATTCACTTATTCACAATGAGTGTTTCAATCGAGTGTCTTAAAATCCACTGAAAAAAAAATTACTTTGGCCACTCGCAAAGGGTGGAAACAATCCAGCTGCGAACCAATGAAAACTCGAAGTAAAATGTGCAAGCGAGAGTCAGGATTGATTTTGGTTTTACTCCTGAGTGGTTGAAAAAGTGCCGCGCGAGATTTTAGCGGACCTCCGGCGCCCCGAAGGGCCGCAGAGTGGAGCCCATAGAAATAGGAGAACCAAGCACGCATACAAAGTACAAACGGAGAACCATGTCTTTCATTTTTCATGGTCAAAATGGCAAGCGGTTGCGTGTGAAGTACGTACGAACGACGTCGCCCCAATATCAATATGGCGGCCATAGTCCAAAGAACTTGCGGCTAAATACAGGAATCGATCCGACCTCCGAATGCACCGGGAACTATTATGGTTAGCTCCCAGCTCTTTCCCAGCTCTATTGTTTTAGGGCTAGGGTCCATTGTTGCTGTTGTTTATTTATATATTTCAGCCAATATTGTACACCCCCCTCCGGTTAGCCTAGTATAGCACTATAAATTTTTAAAATTTTAGGGTTTGGTTAGCTGGGCCTCGGTGGTGTAGCGGTACTGCGAAGCGCTTGTAATCTGAACGACCCGGGTTCGAATCCACACCTCGATGCTTTTAAAATTCACCTGGTCTTTTTCTCTTTAGACCAAAATATCAAAGTTTAAAAATTTCTAAGTCTCCGGATCGATTCCTGTATTTAGCCGCACGTGTCCAAAGAGAGCTCGACCTGGTCAACATTTTAAAAGGTTACCATATGCTTACATCTTTGCCATGTTATGGTCAATTGACAGCTGTGAAAAGGTGTCCGTTGACCAGTATCACATGAATATATCGCGGGCTCAGGTCTAGAACTCATCAAGGTCACGTGCTTTTTCTAAGTTAACCGCTGACCAGTTATTGATTTTCCATTGAATGCGGGATCAAGTCCGATTTTTTTCTAGCGTTCTGGCAGGATTTTGTAATATTTCATGGCCTTTCGCAGCGGAATTTCTGCAACTGGAGTTGATGTTTAATTAATTTGATTTATTTCGGCTGTGAAGGAATTTTCACAAACGAGCGTGATGGGCTCCTTTTGGGCTTGGCTAAATCTATATATAAAACTAATCACTAAGTAATGTAAAACCACACTGACTCTGAAGTGAAAACCGCTCAATTTGGACCGAGTTTTGTCGCTTACTTTACCAAATTTGGCATAGTGCAATTCTGGATATTGGCCTATTCGAAATTATTCTTTTGGGGGGGACCTTTTGGTTCCAAGGGAGAGGGAGTGGATAGCGATTGAGCTTTGGTGTCAAACTACTGTACTTTGGATTAGAAGCGATGATTTGGCACAGTGATAACGGAGCTCCGGTTCCCAGAAAATTTGTATGTCACGTGGCCGTACGAGCGTCCATCCGTCCGTCCGTACAGATTATGGGGGAGGAGAGGGGAGGTCACATTTAACCTGAAGGGGGAGGGAAGTAAACGAATAGCCGATTGAGTATTGGTAAGTTTTTCACGCCCAGCTCTTCTTATCAATTGACAGCTGTCAAAAGAAGGTATCCGCTGACCAGAATCACATGTCTAGATCGCCGGCTCAGATTTAGAACTCATCGAGGTCACGTGGGTTTTTAAGTTGACCGCCTACCAGGTTTTTTTTAATTGATCGCGGGTTCAGGTCCGAAATTTTTTCTTGGCTTCTGGCAGGATTGTGTAATTTTCATGGTCATTCTCAGCGGAAATTCTGCAATTGGTGTTGACGTTTTTGATTATTCGTATTTATTTCAGCTGTGGAATCTTTCTTGAGTAGTTGCGCTACTTCCAGGTTTTAATGAACGCAATTTCACAAATTATTAAGAACCATCAAACATATGGAGCTCCGCTTTAAGGCCTGGCTAAATCTACATATTAGTATTATATAGGTTATGTTCCCTCTGAATAAATTCCCAATGGGCCCATGCATAGCTGAAATCAGCTCATCGAATACCAATACTTAACAGATACGTTAAGTAACGATAATTCGGCCGAAATCTCGCAAAGCGCCGTATAATGGCAACTTTTCTAGCCGTGAAATTCGCTTCATTGACAATTTGTTGAATAGTAAAACAATCATCCAGATCAATCTTGCAGAATACAGTCTGATTTTAGCCAACTCGGCCAAGCATCAGGCGATATTCCGCGCGATTTCGCAGGATAATTGTTTTTGTTATGTTTATATATTTATTTATTATTCAAATAATACAATACTATAATACTAACAAGTGCAAATACAACATGAACAAAAAAATTTAACCATAAATTGCGATAAAATATTCTTAATTTAAAGACATTTTAAAAAAGGCTAAAAACTAGACGACGTTTCGAGGTTTTCATAACATAATTATCAAGTCAAAAAGTTAAGAAATTGCAAGTCTTAAATACTAACAAGAACAATAATTGCTAGTTAAGAAGCAGTAAAAAAGAAAAATGTTACTGGTTAAACAGCAACCCAATACTAAAGTTCACAAAAAAATATTTGTTAATTATCTGCTATTCAGACCTGAAGAAAACTTGAATGTTGCTTGGAGCGAAAGCTAGGCATCAACGAATAGATGTTATGCGTACACAGGGAAGGACGGTATAATTCCTACCACACCGTTTATTACAAATTTTATTCACCTGAGGGAAATCAGCCGTACCGGCTCGTAGAACCTGGTTGTTCCTTTATGTGAGGGCAAGAGGGAAGACCAGTTAAATAGCGGAATAGTTCCCTTTTAGTTTGTGGCCCTTCTGGACACAATTATCAAGCGTTCGCGTAATTAACATTTTGTCGCGCGGTCATTTTTTAGCTTTATTATATGGCCGTGTCTCACGTGGACGGGAAACTAGCGAATTCACGAATTTGATTGGCTAAAATCGATATTGACCGCGGTCTAGATTTTCCCATCCAGACCGGCATCTAGACCGGTTGCATTTTGGGGTCAGAAAGTTACAAAAAAATAGAAACACATTGTCTCATTTTCGTCTAGAAATACTAAATGGAAAATTAAAAAAGCTTGGCGAGAATAAAAAGTAGAGATACGACCAAACTTTTGCAAATTTAAGTTCTGATCAGCTCATCGCCGTTCGCAAACAAAATGTCAGCGACAACGAAGCAGTGTCGTTAAGCAAAGTTAGGTTTCCGTTTGGCCAAAAAATAAACATCTTATTAACCGAGCTTAGTCGGTCTGTATGGGAGAATCTTGACCTCGGTCGTGAGTACAGACCTCACTTCATGCGTTCGGTCAAGATTCTCCCATACAGACCTCCCACTCGGTTAATAATCTAAGAGCTAACTATTACTTTTGGAGGAAACGCTCACAGCAACCCAATACTTAAGTTCAACAGTCTTCGTCTTAACTCTGTTTATTGAAGGACGTCATGTACATGGTCTTGTAGCTCTTCTTCTTTTACAAAACTCCGACTCAAAATCTTATTCGAGTTCTGTTGTTGGTACGTACCCTGTCTGAACTGTCAACCAGCTGCCAAAATATCTTAATTTGTCCGCATAAAATTGTGCACAGCCTTTCTTCTAATAAGTGCACCAGCTCTTCTTCTGTCTTATCTGATTTTAAAAAACTCCGACTCAAAATCTTATTCGAGTTCTGTTGTTGGTACGTACCCTGTCTGAACTGTCAATCAGCTGCCAAAATATCTTAATTTGTCCGCATAAAATTGTGCACAGCCTTTCTTCTAATAAGTGCACCTGCATTTTAATACTTCCTCGATATGTTTATACCCATGTCGAACACTTATTTTTCATCGCGATCGTTTTCCCAAATAAAACAAATACAGTAATATAAAATTTAAAAATCGTTTAATCTACGGATCTCGGATCAAACTGAATAAATTGGCTTTATACATTCAATTAGGACGTTAAGCAAAGGATTTGTGTATGAGCCAGTAGCTAATTACACCTGAAAACGTGATACGAATAAAACATGTTTCTGATCACACAGCCTACAATCTGGTTGTTTTATTCTTTTTTGGTGAACTCTTCTCATGTTGGAAAGCCAAGTTATCAATTGGACCGATAGTTCGGTGTGAGGTGCTTGCTCTTGGAGCGCATCGACAAAAACAGGTAAGGAGGTTCTTAAGACCATCACGATAATTTCCACTAAAAATAAAACAAATGCAAGGGTTTAGAGCACAATTTCCGTTAGCCAAAAGGAAGGCAATTAGCCCGAAGTTCGCGAAGGCACAGAGCGATTTTGCGGCGATAGTGGCTGCAAAAAATAACTTGAGTATCCAGTAGATGCTGAGGGGCAACCAGGATACTGCAAAGCCTATCACAATAGCAATGGACATTTTCAGCACATTTCTTTCCCTTTTCACGCGTTTTTGTTCAGCGTTGACCGACTGCTCGCCCGGAATTTTCTGTGCTTTGAGCTTTAAGACAATGATTATGTAAAGTGTTGTTATGATAACTAAAGGGGTGTAAAATACAACAATCATTATTGCTAACATGTAATTTACAACAGACGAGGACTCTCCAAAGACTTCATTCCACTGCAGCACACATACAAGTCTTCCGGGATACCTCACAAGTTTGAAGGCGGCAAGAAATGGGGACCAGATTGCCACGGCGATGATCCAAGTGGCGAGGATGAAGAAGAAACACAGCTTTGAACTGATGAGTGGAGAACGGAGGGGAAGTACCACAGCTCCAAATCGATCCACAGCTACCAGAACCAGGCTCTGAATAGAAACAGCAACGGAAACCTCTCGTGAGAAGGAAACCAGCTTACATAAGGCCTGGCCAAGAGGACCACTGATCAGCCAGGAGTCAGCGTACAAGTATGTGAGAACCTGCGGGAAAATAAAAATCGCAAACAGCAGATCGGACATGGCCATGTTGACGATTAAAAAGTTGATGGGTTTTCTCATGGCTTTCGTTTTGTAGACGATTATTCCGATGAAGCCGTTTCCAGCCAGCGAAACGACAAAGAACAAGGAGTAAGCGAAGGTTGTTCCGATTTTTTCTGCTGCAGGATTGTAGCAGCTCGATAGTGTTCCGTTCGTCGTTGTGCTGACGTTTGCCGACATGTTATTATTCAGCTATTTCTCACACAAACGATGTTTCATCTGGTGGACTACTGATAACTTAAAGTGCACGTGTCACATCTTCTATGTTCCTCTGATAGCGGAATGAGAAATTCATAATTAAACGGCTAATTTATAGCGTTTACTGAGAACAACATCATTTCCCTATATCAACAGGAAAATTGGTTATTTAAATGGGCACTTCCCTGCAGCTGCTAACCGTGGCTACCAATCATATGGCACTGCATATTTGATCCTGCCTCTTGACGCTTGTCTGAGCTGTTAATTAAATATATAAGATATCTTTGAGTTTAATTAAAGTTATGTAGAAATATAAGGCTGTTGACGAAGGTAAACTATTTGACGTCCATTCTACGTCATATTTCGTTGATAAGTCCGGCTGAATTGTTATGCAAATTGTGTTGTTATGCAGTGCGCCTATAAAGCCCACACGTGAAGACCACCTTCTTATTTATTTATTT